>LR737422.1:569290-631649 GCA_902655005.2 Marronus borbonicus
TCTGCCGGAAAAACCGGAAAGGAATTACCGACACACCTGGTATTCGGCATATTTGGCTATCGACCTCTAATTAGCTGCGTGATTATCATCGATCCCCCCTAAGTTTTCATCGCCCACCAAGGAGTCAACCCCTTTGGCAACCCCTGGTTTATAAAATTTGTATATTATAGTGCTGGTGATTTTATCGCTACTTAGTGATTTTTTAAGCTCTCAACGATAAAATTTAATGAAAATTATTTGTTAATGATTCTTTGGCTGTAAGTTCAATAGTAATGCATTCGTTTATGTTACAAAGAGAATACATATTGTTACAATATTTTTTTTTTACTTCGCGGAGTAGTTTCGGAATTGCCAACTTAAATTTTAAAATATGTTTAGCAGGTACATAGGCATTCTATGTTTTAAAAGTATTTCAAATCCACTATTAACGATGTGCCTTCCAATAATTATGTTGAATGTTTAAAATAAAATTTTAGTGACTTTTTCAAAATTATTTAAATAACATTTTACTCATAGCATATCCGAACACTGACTGTACGTTTAAATAATCATCCTGTATATGATTTTCTATATGTAAATGTTAATGGTTTTTTTACATTTTTTTGTATCTAAACATAAACAAAGATATTAAAATGGCCAAGCCTTTATTCTATTGCAAGCGTTTAAGAAATAAGTAGAGCCGGTCATAATTGATGAAAATACGATAATACGATAACGATTCCTCTATTTTTTTATCATTACAACAATTGTAATATATTTTAATTTTCGCTGTTACTAAAAAATTAAACATACAGCCACTTTACGAAAATGCAATAGAAAATCTTACGTATAACCTCATTGTTCTCGATTGTAACGTTTTACCACATAAAACTTCCTATCGTCCTACAAATTCTTACTTACCGGGTATCATGGGTCCACTTTTATCCACCGTAACAGTTTTCTTCAATTTCGACCCTTTCTGTATCGATTTCAACAATGCAGACCTATCGTTCGAATTAACCGAAGGTGGTGGCATGTTGAAAGCTGGCGGAGGCGGTGGTCCACCGGGAGGCGGCGGTGGCGGAGGTCCCGGCATCCTGAAGCACTAGAGTCTACAATAAACGAGGAAAAAAATGCAGAACGATGGATTAGAATTTGCTCAAGGTTGATGTATCCTAATTATTTTCACAATTGAAATACGGTCCCTCGAACAGGCTAGCGACAATTAGATTAGCGTAAATAAGGACGTGCTTAATCCGCAATTCGCATTTTTTCGCATTCGGAATAAGCAGGTAAATGTTGTACGAACCGCTTGAGTGAAAAATGTAGGTTGACAATGTGTGTTGCATGTACTTACTTTACGTGTACGTCGAATATAAATAATAAAAAGGAACGGTTAGGAACGATTCTTCATGTATGTTGGTCGGACATCGTTTCGAGAACGAAATACGAACGGCACTACATTTAAATTTCGAAAAATCCGGAACAGAATCTTACTTGGCGATTTGTAAATAAGCTGTCCTGTCAACTAAAAAAAGCAGCACGAAAAGGAACTCTCTACAATGGCGATACGAAACATGCGCAGATTCTTTTTATTTTTACGAATTTTATTTTACGAAATTTCGAATTTTATCCTCACAAAAGAAACATTCGAATTGATATTCCTCAAAAAAGAAAGGAAAAATACACCGCTTTACTGAACGAACTACAAATGTTCGTTCAGTACAACTAACAGCGGATACAATGAGAAATTCCGAACGTTGACATCGTATTTATAAAACCGTTTAATATTATGATTCACGCTAGTTGCAAAACAAAACCCATTTATTAAAAACGCTTTTAAAGAATGAATAATAATAATGCTATTATTAATAACAATTAACGGACAGAAAGAGTTCTCTTTGTGTGCCTCGCTAGATTCGACTGAACGCTATGCACACCGTCTCGGTTCAAATTTATCTGAAAACCTCCGCTAAGTTTTAAAAATATTTAGTGTACCCCATCGAAGATGTTTAAAAAAGAACGTTTTGTTTACTTATTTTTTTTATATAAATATGCAAAAAATAAAACTTCGTCAGCTTAGGAAATAAAGGTATAATTGTGTATACGTGAGGTATCACTTCTTTGAGAAAAAGTACAATAAAATTAACAAATGTTTATATTTAAAAAATATTCAAACTTGTTTTTTTTTAATGATATTCAAAAAAAAATATCACACATCCTCCGAGCAACAAAGTTTTATTAAACGATTTAAACTCCTAACTGTGTGTGTACAGTCTTGGTAAAAAGAAAAATTAAGCACCTAAGAGTTTCGAAATGTGTAAAAAGTCGCGTTTTTCTATAAATATTTGCAATTAGTATAGCAAAAAAAGAACAGAAATGGCAAATTCTGTAGCAATTTCAGAAACTAAAATCGGTTAAAAGGCTTCATGTAAAACTGTTTAGCTATAAGCTTATAAAAGTAAGCCAGGAAGCAGCTTTTCCAAAGTAACAATTGCCAGCGAGGACTGATAGGAAGAAAACTTATTTGCAGCTGTCTGCAGAAATTAGTGCAGAAAGTGGTCTAGAAATATCATCTAGAACCTAGAAATATGCAAAAACACATCCACATTCGATAATTGAACACTGTTCATTATGATGACGCTAAAGGATAAGTATCGCTTATGATAAATAACATAATATTAATAATAATAAATAACATAAAGAACATCTATGATTCCCTTTGCAGCTTTTCGTCCTCGATACCTCTGTGCGTTGTAGAATTAGCGAAGAATTTCATGAGAATTGCGTCGTTCTTACTCTTAAGGACGAATGGAACGAAATGGAAGATCAAAATGCGACATTAAGACCATCATATGCAAAGCCTTTTTCAGATAATCATTTGTAAAATATTTTTTCCGGGAAAATATAACTAGAAAGCGAACACGCAAAAATGAATCACAAACATTTGAAAGAATACTCCACCGGAGCATTCCGTATATAATATCGGAGTCATTAAACACCGAAAAGATCAATTTCCAACGTAGAATTTTATATGATCCGCATATTTCGGGTGCTCAATTTTATTGGCCAAGGCTGTAGATACAGTGTTTTAAAAAAATATCTGTACAATAAAATTAAATGTTTTAATTAAAGAAATTCCAATTTGGAAAATCCTTTTTTTTATGATTTTAACACGATACTCGTGTACTATAGAAACAAAGTTGTATTTAAATAATAAATACTCCCGACTATATGTGTTAATGATGAAGGTGTTTTATACAAACAGTAAAGGAGTAGATTAGATAAAAAATATTTCATGTATTAATTGTGATTAGATTACACAGGTAACGCTATTAGTAATTTAAAAAACCATTAGAAATATGAATAGCGTCGTTATTTTGCGATGTTTTGCCGATATATCCAGGTTTACAATCAAGGTTGATACTCCATTCGTCTTCACATATTCCACTGATATTTTTATTAAAATCATTTGAAATGTTATCTAAGTGTAAGATTAGAAGTTATCATGCGGTTTTTATTGACGCTTTTATTTTGTTTGTTGTTGAAAATGAGTGGAAATAGGAAGAGCAATTATTAGTGTTGCGCTCCCCTACAAGTTATTTGTAAATGTTTCTAGTAATTGTAATAAAAGAATCTTGATTAAGATTAGTTGCAAGGGATTTAAGGGATTTAGGTAAAAAAATATGGGATACCTTAAAAAAATGATTCTACCCCATCAATATTTGAATGCCAAATATTAAAGCTGTTATTAAAATAAAAGAGGAAATTAGTGTTCTTTACTGAGAATTTACTTGATTCCTCGGAAAAAATTGAAGAGACTGCAGCCCCTCAGGAAATCCCCAACTATCTTAAAATAAATATGTCGACTTTCAAAGTGAGCCGACAGATGGCTCTGTAATCAAATTTTATTTTTAAATTATTGTAGTCCCATGATTTTCTCAAAAGAAAACTAAGAATTTTGTAATCTTAAATCTAGGGATAACTAAAAATGAAATCCGAACATACTAAGGGATAAAAATAAACCCTTTTCTCCCTACGATAAGATTAAGTAATTCTTTTCAAATACTAACTCACTTCTGCGTCAGATGGCGCTTGTTGGTTATGCAACTTTATTTACGCGTATATTCCACCAAATTCGAATTGATTCGAATTCATAAGAATTTCTTGATATTCCACATTTTAAAATAGAAGAAAATGTTATTTAAAATGAATAGTGACGTAACGTTTACGTGATTCTTAAAAAGAAGCAAATTGTAATTAAAAATTAATACAACGCGTGTACAATCTCGTTCAAAAATTTGTATTTTTGTTTATACCTTGTTCACGTAATTCACGAACAAGGTTACTTATTCTGAAAATAAAAAGGAACAAACAATGAATTTTGTGATTTTTATAGAGTTCGAAGCATTCTCTACAGTATATTTTTGTATTTTTTATATTTAATTTTTAAAATAAAAGGATGAGGGTGGAAATGTACCGTGTGAAGTTGCATAATCTAAAATATCTGCTCGTTTCCACGTCTAAAAAGTCGTATGGGCGAATTACAGAAATTCAAGTGGTACTTCGGCTCCTTTCGGTTCGCCTCCTTCTCTGTCCAACACATGTAAGGGATCATGCCACGATGCGACGCGAAGATTTGGACGCTTGTAGAAATACAATTACTAACCCTGTTAAATAGGACATTCAGGTAAAAAACAGAAAAAATATCCCAATATTCGTGTTTTTCACTGTAAAATGAAACTTTAATTTCTAATTCTGACCTATTTAAAAGCTTATCTACTGTATATAGCATAGTATAAACATTAAAATATACTAATGTTATTTCAGCCCGAATGCTGAATATTTCAAAAAAATTCGTATGAAAACTATTACTTTAGATAGAAATGGCCAATGTAGGTGATGTTAATGTTCCTCCTACTGAGAAGGATAAGGGACGATTTGAAGCAGTGTTCCTAACTGAAACTATTGCGAATGATCCGACAATAGATATTAATCCTATTCAAGTAAAGGAGGAACCGATCGATGAAGATGATCAATTTATTGAGAATTTAGAAGATTATTCTGTGAAAGTCGAGGACATTCAAATTCATGTGCCGAAAATAGAAGAAGAAACGCCACCCTCGCAACAAATCGAAACTGTTTTTGTAAGGGAGCAGCACTATCGAAAATCCATATGTAGGTAAGGAATGCAAATGGCACATTTAGATTAATTTCTGCTTTGTTTTTAGTTTGTAACGAATGCAATGTGTATTATGAAGATTTTTGCCCATCATGTCCGATGATGATACGTGTTTTAGATAATTTTATTGAAAAGGGCACTTGCAATAGGGCTAAAAAGACTTTACCAACGAACGTGTTAGAATTTAGCATTTTTGATTATGGAGATGTGGTCGCAACAAGGTTTATCCCTTGTGGTGTAACGTTTGGCCCTTTTGAAGGTGTGAAATGTACAATTTTGGAAAATGGAAAATGTGGTTTTGACATTAAGGATGGTAAAATTGTTTGTAAAGAATCAGATTCCAATAGTAACTGGATGCGGTTCGTGCAGTTTCATCCTACCTTTGAATCGTCCAATTTAATAATGATACAATATGCTAAGCAATTATATTATCGTACACGGGTAGCAATTAAAAGAAATGAGCCACTGCTTGTGCAATTTAATTCTAGCAACCTTCATGATTCATATTATGAACCTATTTTGGTTGGAAATTTTGCAACAACCTACGATTGTAAGCCTTGTTGTTTTGGGTTCAGTTCAGAGGCGTATTTACGATCACATTTAGCAATATGTTCCCATCCAAGGTAAGAATGAGGTTAACTTTCACTATTTCAGAGAATGTATATATATTTTTTCATCAGGCCAATGCCAACGCAGATAGGACCTTCTCTACAAGGTAAACCTTCCCGACTACCTTTACAAAACGGACCTCCCCTACCATCTTTGACACCCCTCATGACCAAATCTATAACCGATCGTCTAAAATCCATCGTTTCAAAGGCTAAGCCTGAAAAACAACCAGCAAAGCCTGGCGAATGTACAGTATGTCACAAAATGTTCCCCAACAATAAAGAACTTGACGAACATACCCGACTTCACAAGAAACGGCGTAGGCCGAACAAGCAACGCTGCGAAAAATGCAGGAGATTCTACGATGCAGACGAGTTCGATAAACACATGCAGATTCACGTGAAGAAGTCAAAACCACCCAAACCACCAACGTTGTATAAATGCAGCTATTGTGATCTCATGGCGGAGAAAAGATGCGTTGATTTCGTACAGCATATGCTGCATAAATACGAAAATAGTAATAAGTGAAGTGATAGAAACCAAGAAAGTGTTGATAGTACTACAAAGAGAAGCAATAACAGGTTTAAATGATGCTAATGATGACATAGTGCATGTCATGTCGACGAAACTTTTATAAAATTGATTACAGTGATCGTTCTTCCCTAAAATTTCATTTGAAGTAATAGTGAAACGCTCAATCCATCAAGTTTCATTTTAGTGATTGCCTAATTTGGCAACTTTATGCTAACCGCTGTTTATTTCTCTTGAGAAGATTCTGAACACTATCTAGAGGCTAGTTCCTTAACTAGGATATGACACTATTTACAAAAAAGTATGTTGAACATTTTAAAATTTCGCGGGCAATTTGCTGCGTTAAATTAAAAACAGGCCACATGCTCACATTTCGATTGCCTCAACATACCACATGCCACATTAGCATTTTATTTAAAGCAGAAATTTGGTTCTCAAGATTCAAGATGTCGGTGTATCTGTGATAATTGTCTTTGACTTCTTAGGAATAAGGAAGAGACAACGTCGGGCTACTGTCCAACCATTTCAAAGACTACCTTTATTTATATTTATACATGTATTATATATTTAATAACAATCCATTAAAATTTAAGTAGATTACAAAATAATTCAATTAATAAATATATAAAGCTGTAAATGTACAAGATTAAGATTTCTATAATATATCACTTGAACTTCAACATTCTTTTTCTTTACAGTCCTTTTAACAATCACTAATCGCAAAAAAGTATTTAAGTTAAAAAGCAAATCTAAACAAGTACGAATTTCGTTTAAAATCTGTTTCTTGTCGAATAATACTTATAATTAAAAATTTGATTTAATTTAGAAGGACGATTGGTTAACTTCTACATAAGATAAGTACAGGATATAATCTATTGATTTTGCCCCCTAATCTTTAATAGGCATACGGGATGTCCAATGACTTGCGGAAGAGATGGAAGAGTATATGGATCCAATTTTTTTCAAATAAAAACAATGAAAAATGTATTTTTTATATAATAAACAGTAAGAAAACTACAATTCTTGCATTGAATTTTTGCTGTTTACATTTTTTTTTTTAAGTCCAAAGAATTATTTGTTTGCGAGCCGTGAATTATAGAATAATTATAATTATTCATATAATTTAAATCCATAATTTTTATGAAGAACATAGAAAACGAAAATGAGCTCTTCTACCATTCTCTTCTTTTTAATACACTATTTATGGGACACCCGGTATATCAACTATCTCCATTATCGTCAATAATTTCGGAGATATATGACTCTAAACATACAAGACCTGTATCTTGAACATTTCTGAAGATAATACAGTCAGACATCTTCAGGATCTTCTGTTTAAAAGGACATAACTTATTATTTCACAGAAATCTAGAAGTTAACTATTCAAAACCTTCGATATCATGCAAATTTCGACTTTGAATAAAAAAATTAACATTTTTTGAAGTACATCCAAGTTAAAAATAGATTTAAGAACTAATAATTGCGCTTACAATTACGTACAAAAACAAGCAACGATAACAACAGTATTGTTCATAATAAAAACCTAAATCACGACAAGCTAAAATCACCTTAAATTGCGAATATGAATATAGTAAAACTCCCTAGCGACGACTCAAGTTAAGTATAACGTAAGGAAAACAATGATTGCTAACATGAAACACAAGAACGAATACAGGATCATCAATCGGACGTTCTTATTGAACTCTTGCTGCTTCTGCCGAAACTTCTCCGAATATTTATAAGAGACATCTTGTAATAGTAAAGGTTCCAATAATAATACGTTTCTATCAGGTCTTCTTTGTTGGATTTCCTTCTTCTTCTTGTCGATGAGGGTTTTTTCGACATCGTCGAGGGTCATGAAGCGTTTCGATGGGCTGTCCATTTCAACTGGAGAAATTTCATCCAAGTTGACGGTGTTTTTTTTCTTTAATTTCTTGATTATGATGTTATTGGGACCGTAGCAAACCCGGGAAACTTTAAAAGATAGATTACGCCTTGGGAAGTACTCGGTAATCACCAATGTGTTATAGTTTATCATCGGTACGTAATCAATATAACAGAGTTCGTCTATTTTAGTCTTAACGTTATTATAAATGCAGGTATTCCTAATTAGGGTGCAAAAATCCAATAAGAGTATTCCGGGAAAGTCGCACAATAAATTCTGCTTGAACACCGGCATGTATTTGAAGTTCTTCGCAGCTTTCACTACGTTGTTCAATTGAAACGAAATATTATTCGAAAATCTCATTTCCTTATCCTGTATGATGCATCCGAATAATGATTTGTTTAATTTAAAATATAGATTGCTATAGCAGACGTTTGAGAATAGCATACTACCACAGTGCCTCTCGAAAAACTTGTTTCTGATGACCGAAGATGACGTCTTCCCCTTGCCACTTGCATAGATCAGTCTGCCTTGAACCGAATACTTATATTTACATTTCTTGCGATGAAATATGTTCCTAACGCTACGGAATCGGATCTTTTTCCTATTCATAGCATCTAACTGACGATTTTTACTAGTTATACTACTACTACCGCTACCGGATATTGCGAATATATCTTTTGGTGACGACGAGCTCTTATCTAAACGTTTCCTATATGAATGGGTATCGCTATGGCATACATTGAGTCAATTTGGGATGTAGGTCTTTTGGCCGTCGATCTGTTTTAGATCGTGTAGGACCTGCAATTGCAACAAAGGAAAAACGATAGAGATTATAAATGGTGACTTGTTAATTTTGACAGTTGACAGTTTATATTGACGAAGTAAGGTTATGTAAATTGGTCAGAGCAACTGAGCCACACCTATAGCGTCTGTGCGTTTGTCAATAGTAAGCTGACTGCAATCAGATAGAGACTTATCTAAAATTAAAGGCTTGGCAAAATTTAATAATATTAGGCAATAATAAGTTGTACATGTAAATATCATACCTCCAAGATGGACGACATGCTCCACGCTTGCGTTCTACAGCTGTCCCTACAGAAAGATCCGTTTGAATTCGTCAATTCCGGTAGACCCTTCCAAGCGGTAGTCTGTATTTCCGTAAAATGTTTCGACAATGCGATCTTTATTTGCGAGACGCTTGATTCCAGATTACCATTCATCTTGGAGAAATGTAATTTGGCTCTGAGGAAGTATCCTACTGGCCAAACCCATTCCTAAAAAAAAACGATAGTTAATAAAACAAGTACCCGGTATTTATATTAAATGAAACATTTACAGGTCCTTGGTGATAGTTCCATCCTTGAGCAACTTTCATCACGTCTGAATCGTTGGAGTTATCATAGTCGCCGCAATATGCCCAATCGTCAGGGTCCAACGTCTTGATTCCTAACGGCCCGAGCAGGTGTTTCTCGACATTCTGGAGGGCTACCCAGGCGTGGCGAGGTTGGAACAATTCGGGGGCCTAAATTTCATTTCAACATCAAAAATGATATTTAAATGTAACTAGAAGGCTAAAAAAATTTGTAAACGTAACCTCTTTTCGTTACATGTTAATGTGAATTGTTGTCAAATGAAACCAAAAATGTAATTTTTGTTTACTTTTCTGCATTTATTGTGACGATAAAAAAGTGAAGTTGTTGCTACGTCTGTTCTCTCTGAACACGAATTATTCGTGAACGCGATGTCTGGGTGTGCACAAATAATTATTACCACATTCTTCGATTAGATATTCTTGTAAACAAAAAAGTTAAAAACCTGTAGATTTACTTACAACCGCCATGGCGACAGGGAAATTACACCTCAATTGGAAATCGGACCACTCCTGCGAGGCGCCATAACAATCCTTGTAGATACCGCGCTTATTAATCAGATCGGGCCTCAATTCGCCTTTCACCGGCTCCGTATTCACCCAGAAGTACTTCTCGAAATTCTCCTGGATCTTATTGGACCACTGGGCGAAGGTCCATTTCGTCCTTACGTTATTCTTTCCGACTCTCTCGACTCCATCGTAAGCGTACTGCCCGTTCGAATATAATTCGTACAGCCAGGTAATTGTGGATTTAGATAAAGCGACGATTTCGACCGCAGAACCATCTCGCGGCGTCGCGGGCTTTCCGCGATTACCGGCTTTACCGGACGAACCCATTTTGTCCATCCAAGTTCCGCAATTGGCATCATTTCCGCCGAAAACAAAACCTGCAAAAGACAAGTGAAAATGTGCGAGTCTGTTTAGCAGGACAAAAATTAATTTCTTACCTGTTTCCGGATGTACACCAATCTGTACATTAAAGCCTTTATCGCTCATATGCTCATCGATCTGTTTTCCGGCATTTCGTTCTCTATAGACGAGTCCCTGGAAATGAACACTAAGCGCCTCCTGCATGACGTCCTGCAACCTTTGCTCGGGAACTTCGTCCCCTATATGCGAGGAGTCTGTAGGATACAAACGGGCCACGTTGTCGTTTAAGATGTTAATGCCGTTAGGAGCTTCTTTGACGAAACACTGGATGCAGTACAACCACCACCACACAGCATCGCGACAGTTGTATCTATAGTCAAAAGAAGATGCTTAAAATCTAAAGATTTCACTTCAAAGCGTGGTAAGAATTGTGCATGAAATTGTTTAGTTAAAAACGGATATAACGTGCTTATTTTCTTGGAAGGTGCACGTGGTATTTGATAAATTATAGCAGGAGATGTGGAATGTTACAAATATTATGATTCAATGTTTCTCTCTTATTTCCAGACACGAGAAAATTTCTTGAAAAAAAAATACCTTGCGTTAACACCTCCATCCAATAAATTAGGAATAAGTCCATGACGTAAGCATCCGCCGAAGGCCAAGATGATATAACGGGCTTCATCGTATCGACCGGTCAACATGAACAACCCCCGTAGCGCTATGAAAGTGTCCCTACCCCAGTTTCTCGTATAGCCGACGGCGAAATGCGGTAAACCGGCCGATAAAGTGACGCAAGCCTGCACCATGTCCTTATCGCCCCTTCTCACTGGTGGTTTAGGAGGATGGATGTGCGCGGCTAATTGAGGAAGCGGCGCCGACCTAATAACTGCTCCAAATTGCACGGAACCCAGAGCTAAGGATTTGACGAAGGTCGATCCGTTTCTGACGAAGTCCGACATTAAATTGAAGGTGTGTTCGTGTAATAGAATGAAGGTTCTCGTAATGATGGCATCGAATAGTGAGGGAATCAAGTATCTAGGGACGGTTTTCAAAGGCATGGTGTTCTTTTCTAGCCAAAATCCTAGATCGCGTGTGCCTTCGTCGACTTGTAACCTCTGCCAGATGTAATCGATCATCCAGTTACCTTCACGCAGGTTACCTGTAACATTTAACAATATTTTTACATCCTAGTCTGCTATTCCCGAGATATCAGCACATATCATATACGTTATGTAACATGTGTAGTGTTATTTATTGCTTCGCTTGAAATACACAGCTTTCCAGTTCATTAACATCGGCCATAGCTGTTTATTAAACTAGCGCTTTCAAAAATCGCAAGGTTTTAGATTTGGTCATCGAGGTGGCCAGGATACGGACCACCTCTGCCAATCCAATAGGGAGGGGAAGTACTGATCAGGTAAACCGGCGAAGTGGGGATCTGCCCCATCTTGCATAAAAATCATATTTTGCTGAAGATTTAGAGGCACGTCGCCTAAGAATTCTGTTGGTCTGTTGTTGCAGAAAATCTGAACAATTCGTCAAAATTATAAAAAAATCTATTTTATATACATAGTTTACACTTTTCGATTATGAAATGAACTGAGAGGGGAGCATTACATACCGCACATCGGATGACCTAAATCATTATTGGGTCTGATGTTTTCTAGCAAAGACATGAATCCTTGTAGTCCGCAATAGAACAAGTTGCCAAAATTCGGGATGTTATACGTTCCAAAACCGTTGCCTTCATCTCTTTCTTCAGCATCACATCGGTAGAGTGTTCGATTCAAGTCGGCTAGGCTCATTTTGTTGATTATCTGCGATAATTCGCGATTATCATTCCTGGATAGAGAAATTAAGAGGTCCCCAATCTTCCTAACCGATTCGTGAATGATTTTCGGCAGCGAGAACTTCAGTGCAACGATACTTCCCGGTTTGAAGTTCTTGAAACTTAACTTCGTGAAATGCTGACGTCCAGATTCGATCCATTCCAGCATGTTGGAATCGGAAAGTTGGATGTGTTGTTTCATATCAATTTCGTATTCGGTTAAACCGTTGATATAGTCGGAATCTTTATCGAAATTCTCGACGTTCGTATATTTCGAATCACCATCTTTTGTGAGGGTATGGCTCATGGCAGCTTCCAATAGAATCTCGTCAAGATGCCCTTCAACTTCTAGAGGTCGTATGCTTCTTTGGTAATGAGCGGCGTTAATATCGGGGTGGCTGAATGCCGTAAACGCCACCAAAACAACGCTTTCATCTGTTTCTGTGTAGTGTCTCGTGACAGCAACAATATCGGCATCCATCTGGTCGACGTACACCTGATCGTATCCGTTCATTCCTAGTTGGAAGTGTAGATCGTGAATGGCGCGCTTGGCCGTGATAATTCCAGAATTCCTAGAAACATAACGCGGATTCTTCGCCAGAAGTGATTGGTCGTCCGTCCATTCGGTGTATTGGCGCTTCTCGTCGACGACGTGGATGTGGTGGGGTACCAATTCGTCGTAACCACGGTTGGAACCGCTAGCGCAGCAAGCCATGTTCACCAGGGCCGTACTCGGTAGCATATCGAAAACGGAGCGTTTCTGAATCGGCGACGGATTATCGTGGGTGACGTCGAAGAAGATGGCGTGTGCTATCGATGGTACCAGCGGTCGAATGCTGGGTTGGTAGAAGGCGCCTACGGGGTGACCGCCGTACCTGTACACCAGACGCCCTTCTTCGTGGGAATCCCAAGCGGACATCGCTTCTGTAAAAGTAAAATTAAATGAAATATTCCAAGTGATAGCTTTTTATTTCGAAAATAAAAATTGTGCATCTATACAGAGTGCTCCATGACGATCGTCGGTTAGTAGTATACAGAGGTTCGGCAAGGAACGGGACAACACGATATTTCGAGAACGAAGGAGGATGATATTTATACTGACCTCTAATTAACGATGAAATCCCTAATCGATTCACGAAAATGTTATCCTTCTGATCGGAGTTGGTAAACAGCTCCGCGACTACATACAGGTCCGGTTTCACCTTTCTTGCGCAATCGAGAAGATATTCGGCAACCGGTATTGGGGTGGAATGGCAATTATCAAGTCGAATTCCATCGAATAAGACGGCCGTCCTTTCTACATACTCCCTCATATAATTCCAAAGAAAAGGACAATCTTCAGGCTTCTCGCCGTAACGCAGTTTCACGCTATCACCCCACGCTATAAGCTCCCTTCTGATATAGACATTAGAATCGGATTCGGCGAAGTTCTTCAGAGGATCGGAGTTCATTACCCAACCGTTGTGAGCCATCAAATATCTGGATTTCTCTCCGTACATTATATCTTCGTATTCTTTGATAATTTTCGGGTTACCATAATCGGTGAAGTATCTAAACACAATTGGATTCTTAAGCGACACTTCTTTAATTCTAGGACCATCCTGCTGGACTCTGAAATATCTTATTCCGGCCATTAGATTATCGACGGCCGCGTCTAGGTGGTTTTGCAATTTGCTAGTGACGATTTGGTTTAATTCCTCCAATTTATTCTTGAAATCTTCGCTGCACTTCTTTAGTCTTGATTCCTCATCGAAGCAGTCCTGTCTGAATGTGTTATACAAGGCCAATGCTAGGTCCATATCGACTTTAGACGCTAGTCGCCTGAATTTAGGATCTTGCATTAGGATCAACTCCTTTTCTTCTTTTAACTTGCCCGGTTTGCCGGGAGATTTTGGACTTCTATTCCTAGCTAAGTTTAGGAATTCGGCCACGTATTTGTTGACATCGCAAGTGTACATTTCATGTAGTTTTAAGCTGGATAAAATCTCACTATGGAGAATATATCGGATTGCCTAGTAGAGTAAGAAAAAAAAAACTATTTTTATCAAAATACATTCACTAAACGAGACTTACATTTAAATGATCCTCAGAACAAACTTCCCTTGGAATCCCCTTAGTTTCGTAGTATCCTTTGCTGATATTAACCGAAAACAAAGCCAAGGCAGCATCCAAGAGATAAGCAGGCCTCATGTATGGACAATTGGTGCAATTGTAGGTGACTTCTGGATGATCTACAAGCCATTTGCTCTCGTTGGCCGTATGATTCAAGACGATATCGCAAATGGAAGCAACCTACGGGAGCAATCGATCAAAATTTAGCCTCGAAAATTGTTCGAGATCAATACATGCCTTCCATTCGGTTCTTATCTTCGACAAAAACTTTTCGACCTCGTCAAATGTAATCGGTTGACCATCGTCGAATATCGGATTGAGTTTAAGCTGCTCTTTCAAACTGTAGGAAGAATTCGAAGCACCCAATTCCTAAATATATTAATTACTTTATTACGATGAGCTACTACGGATGGAAAAGAATTATTTTCTTTAGTTTTTCTATAAACGCAGAGGAATGAAGTCAAGGGTTAAGCTTCTTTAATAACATTACAAATTATAACAACCAATGCGAAAATACCTGAATGCATGTGGCTGAACAGCGCTAGCATTAGACTTAAACATTAAAATAATTCTATGAATAACACTGTACATTATTAGTTTAAAAACCGTCAGGATCCTCAAATTTCTTAGGAATACCTCTGAGTTAACGTAATAATTCTAAGAGCTTACCTGGATTGGTGTAAAATGGAGCATATTGTATCCACTTTCCTTAGCAACACGCAACTTATTCTCCCACGTTGAAAACGCTCCTAGACACTTTGCAAGAACCGTTTGGCACTGGATACAATCCGCAGGCAACTCCTCGTTACGTCCATATTTAATTACAGGATCAACTATGAAAAACCCAGACCCCTGCGGCTCGGAACTTTAACGAGAAGCGCAAGACATTCAAATTAACGTTTAGAAACAACGAAAACCACATACCTATCATCGTAGGTGAAGTAGTAATGAAAACTTCCGGATAATTCCGCGAAGATTTGAGCGTAACTTGCGGTATCGTCGGAATTCTCACATCCCTCGTCGCTGCACCATTGCAGCTGGTAATAGCAATTTCTTACGAAATCTAAGTTGGCCGCCGGATCTACGGGATAATTGCAGAATAGAATGACCTTCCTGCCAAATAAGGAGGGTCCCAAACGGAACTGCAAAATCCAATTCTTCTCGATCCGATACAACACGGAATCTTGGTGTTCGTTGTGATTCAAAGTTAAAACGCGAACGTTGATGTCGGTTCTCATTTTTTCTTGCTTAGAATCGTCTTGTGCTGAAGATACTTCTTGGGTCACCAAATCTGGGATATTATTTGAGGTAAACTGATCTTGGGAGATGATCTCTGATTCGATATCCTCTATATTTTCTCCGCCAATCGAACTAACTCCGTTTTTCGATTGTTCTATGTGATTTTGATCACCTTCGGTTTCCGAAGTCTCTTCGATCTGCGATTTATAGCTTGCACTCGTTGATTTGCTCACAGCGACCTCTTCGACCGCCAAATCTTCGTCGGAACTACCGTGAATAATCTCTTCTTCGTTTGTTTCACCGTTTAAATCGTTGACATCATCTAGTTGAGTCTTAGAATCTCCTAGTTTTATTTCGTCCTCCAATTTTTCAGCGGGATCTATTCCATTCTCGGTGTCAGCTGTTTTATTTGTCGCAGTAAGCTGGACGATTTTTTTCAGGGAGTTTACTAGGTCATTGTGTTGGGATTCCGTATATTCTTCCTTCTCTGATTTAGCTTCTTCAAGTAATTCAGTTATTTCTTCTCTAATAAAGCTCTGAGTGGATTTTGGATCCTCTTTCTTCTTAAAGTTGGAATCGGCGTCGTCTTCGATTAATTTTAAGTCTTCCCTAGTAAACGATTGCTGCGAATTGTTTTCCGATGATTTTGATGTTGGTTTAGAATCTGTGGACTTATCAACGTCTCTTTTTCGGCACTTAGACGTAGTTTCTTCTGAATCTAATTCTTTATCGTCTGTCTTTTTGCTATCTTCGATTCTTTTGGAGCCAGTTATCTTTAGTATTCCACAAAAAATGCAAATTATTACTGATGTTACCTTAACAGGCGAAAGCTATGAATAAACTGTGCGTTATTTAAAAGGCGTTGTTGAGTTTTATGAAATCAGTGATGAGGAAATATCGGATTACGTGCATTACGGAGGATGGTTTCATTCATATTTTGTATAAAAGCGACGAAACCTAAACCAGGAAATATATTTATTACACGCCACGACGACGTAGAATATACTTTTCTAGAAGAATTAAGAATATAAGTAAGTTTGATAAAATTGTGGTAAGAACCTTATTGCTAAATTTGAATAAATTACGCAAATATCGTTTAAATTTAGGAATTCTGTTCAAAATTGCGATAATTCATCGAAATTTAAACAGAATAGGTTAAAAATTCCACCTAATTTCTCATTGGTTAATCGTGTTCGGAGCTCGAAAATGATTGGTAGTTCAGAATAGGTTTTGTAAATTTTGTTATTGAATAGGTGAACTCCGCAAAATAGATAATACTTTATTCTAGTGTTTGATGTTAGGTTCTAGTTGGCTGTAGTGTTCATTTTTTTACTTCTTTTGTTTTTTAAAAGAGATCGTTTTTGTTTATAGTGAAGGTCCATCAATTAACCTCAAAGTTTATTGACATTACTATAATGTAAGCTTTAATTATTAATTTAAAATGCAATTAAAATAAAATACAAGCGTCTAATCCACTTTAAATATTAAATTATGTCCTAAACAAATCGCAAAAATAATTTCTGCACATATATAACTATATCCATATGCTTCTCATTCCAAATACTTTAAATTCGCATTAAGAACTAGTTATTTAACCCGTTCCCCCTTTTCAAATGCAGTTGCCTTTTCTGCATTGGTTTGAAAAAAAAAAAAAAAAGAAATGGTTACTTACATTTTCCATAGCTTTCGATATGCCTAGTAATTTTAAAACACACCACAATAAAGCAGAAACAGTAGTGGAGACGACAATTCCCCACGATTTTTTAACGAAATCCGATACATAATTCACAACAATAGTCTTACATTTCAATATGTCGCCCACTTCTTCTGCTGTCGATGAACTGGTTTCAACTTTGTGGACGGTACGTTTACCTTTATAAGCTACATTTGTCCTTCCCTCCGTCATTTTTTAACGAAAATGAACGTGAAGAAGTTAAATCTTTGCTTTTAAAACGTTAGCGATGATAAATCTTAAGTAATTAGGCCTTGCCTAAGCTTACGAATGGTTCTGATTCATTATCTTAGTTCGGAGGTCATAAACAAATTAATTGTCGGCTTTTTTCTCCCTTTGTTGCAATATAATAGAGGAGTTTAAACGTAATCATTACTGTTTGGGAGCAGGTTTATTTATATCATTGATAATTTTAGTGTTATCAAATGATAATTACGAATATCCACATAGGATGATGTAATTTTACGATTGTATATCTTATTTTGAAGCATATAAACACTTAACGCATGCTAGAAATTATTTACCTTTTGTATCACGTTGGAAAAATTAAAAGTGGAGACCTTTTGAATTTGAAGAATAGGAAACACATGACAAGGTGACTTTAGTAACAAAACAATTGCCGACTAGGGGAGTTAGGGATTTATTCGTATAAATTTGTGAGTTTATCGCTGCGTTTAATACGAATTTATTCGCATTTTTACCTTATCAAGGGCATAGATAACGCCGGTATTATCCCTAATTGATGAATTAATTGCGGGATTTTTAATTATATTTTTATTTTAAAATCACGAGAGTCGGTGCAAAATTACTAATCCCGTTAGGTTGGTACTTGAGAATGAACCAGAAACAGCTGTTCGAAAATGGCATGGCCGAATAAATAAAGCTGACCGATCACATAAAAAAATGTCTTAAAAATTCGAATATATTTGCGATTAGCGTATATTTTGGATAGAAATTTATATTTTTTGTACGATATATAGTGTTAGTTTGTATAAAAAATTCCGTTATTAACAAAATTATGGACAAAAAAATGTGTAACATAAGTAGAAGTTACGATAGTGAAAATGTAGACGATTTTGAAAACGAACGAGAAGTGAATAATAGAATATTTAGTGTTGAAAGCGATGAGGACCTTGCGCCCATCGGAAATATAAGCGAACTATGGATAAACGATAACGGAATCGAGGACGACGTCAATATATCGAATTTTTTCCATAGGGTAGATAGTGATCAAATAATCTATCAAACCAAGAAACGAAAACTAAAAATCATAGGTAAATACGTCATGGGTGACCTATTAGGCGAAGGCTCGTATGGAAAGGTGAAAGAGATGCTCGACGTTGACACATTATGCAGGCGAGCTGTTAAAATACTCAAACAAAAAAAACTCCGACGAATTCCCAATGGCGAACAGAACGTAGAAAGGTAAATAATAGCAAAAAAAAAAAATGTACTTACCATATTGACCAGCCAAGCGAATAACGCCACGACGTGATTTCGCAACCTGAAAAATGATTGAAAGAAAACAGTAATGTACAATTTTAGGGAAATCAAATTGCTTAAGTTGTTGAAAAAGGACACGCACAAGAACATTTGCAATCTAGTCGATATCCTTTACAACGAACAGAAGCAAAAGATGTACTTAGTGATGGAGTATTGCGTCGGCAGTCTGCAGAATATGCTCGACTCGACACCGTCGAAAAAATTTCCCCTGTTCCAAGCACACGGTTACTTTACGCAATTAATCGATGGCCTCGAATATCTACATGGCATGCGTATCGTTCATAAAGATATAAAACCGGGGAATCTTCTATTAACGCTAGGAGGAGATTTGAAGATCTCCGATTTGGGTGTAGCCGAGGTAACGAAATATTTTTTTTTATATGAATGTGCTTACTCGTTTTTATTTTTTAATATTAGAAATGAAATGGCTTTTTGGTAATTGTTTCGATTATTCGATAATTTTTTTCATGTAGAAGATGCTTGTTTTTAGTTTAATTAATGAAATTGGTGTTTAAGCAAAAGAAGAGAATCGAAATGGAACATGGCTATGTCTGCTTTGATTTGATATTCGAAATTGTATTACTTAACCTTGACATAAGACATTTTCTTGTAGACCTGATCAATATCAAGATTGAAGTTAAATATTTATTCATCTTAATTTAAAAAATTACCTTCTTCTGGCGATAAAAACACCAAAGAATCCCAATGGTATAATTAATAAGTACATCTTGGATTTCTTGAATTACTAAAACAACAATGCTTCTTATTTCTCGCGCGTGACCTCTATCGGTGTCAAAGGTTACTTCTTTTTAGAAGAAAATTTATTTTATTAATAGTCCGAGGATCATGTCTTCGCGAAATGATATCGTTTTATTGTGTTCATGCATCCCGTCCTTCTTTCGTTAGATTCTCTATTTACCGTTCGTTCGATTTCTAAATATAGAACGTGATTTTGCAAACTTTCTTATTGATGCATTCGGATGCATGTACGACTTACGCGATTTATTTATTCTTCTCATTGACGCCAATTCTTAAAGCGCGACTTCGCAACAACGCGTTAAAAGTAATTTTTATATTCGTCGGATAAGGATGTAAATTTTATGTTTATCGGTCACAATACGCGAGGGGACCTTGAGCAGAAAAAAGCCGGTCACAAAAAGCGTGATTAAAAAAAAGAGTTGACATTATTTATAACGGTTTGTTAACTAACAACTGCCAATAAACCAATCGAAATACGATGCATAAATACAAAGCCTGCCAAGATATACCGTACAAACATTTAACTTTTAAATAATTAAATTATATATTTACCAAGTGATAATTTCCATGTGGTGGTGCTTATTCAAAACATATGCGCATAAAATTTCAGACTGCTGATATCGCTTGTAAAGAAGATGTGAAGGGAAAACCCTCTATCGCCAACCTCGTTTTACTCTAAAATTATTGCCATGGGCGTAACCAGAATTTGGTCAAGAGAGGGGCAATTAAAGTTGACATTTTGAGACTCGTATGACCGGCAACAAGAAACTAAAGTGAAATTATTTCAGAGATTTAGGGCGGCCCCTACCTGCTTCCTTCTGGCTACGCCCATGATTATTACATATTTAAATAAAACAAAAATCAAATGTTACAAATTACTTCCTTAATGTTTTATATAAAAATTTGTTAAAATAAATTTTATTAAAAACGTTACAAAAAACAATAGAAATAAAATAGAAAACGTCAAAATTTGAATTTATGTTTTTATTTGAAAAGAAATTAAAAAAATCCAAAGCAAACGTTCAAAATGTCGCCTTCTTACCTTCCAATAATTTGGAAAGATTTCATTTAAATAAAATCTAATATTGAGTTGATACGGAAGGGGCTTGGAACCAGACATCACGATTTAGATTATTGTCTATTTCTGCATTATTCCATGCAATTTGAACACGCTGTATAAAGATGTGTATTTTAATAGTGACGTCGGTAATGTACAAAAAGTTAATAATTTCGCTGTGGGATTAATGGGCGTCCTTTTAAATACTTTTTGTGTGTTTTTTTACTATCAATTTGGTAATTATCAAAAAATTGTCATTCAGAATTAAATTAATTTTTAAAATACGCAGGTGTCCCATTAATATAAATATATTTGTGAGTAAATATTAATATAATGAAGTTATGTGTTTTACCACATTAACAAATAATTTTTTTTTTTACATAAAGGTGCCCCAACCTTCTTGAATTGTAAAGTTCCTTCTCTTATAGAAATAGTAAAAAGTAAAAAAAATTCTGCTATATGCGTAATACATTTTTCAATACATTCTGTTCTGGATATAACGAACTTCGGATATAACAACGTGATTTCAAAGATCCTTTGTAGAAGTACAATAATGTAATTTAAGATTAATTTATGTAAACAAAAATAATTTATTTTATTCTTATTACTTTGCTTTTGATAAAATTCACTTCCTTTATTGATAAGAGTCAGTAACATTTTAGACTATAAAGCTATATTAGAGTCTCTCCAAACACCTTTGATATTAACTTATGTTTTATTTTAGACAATAGATTTATTTGCAGAAGACGATACATGTCACAATGGTCAGGGTTCGCCCGCATTTCAACCGCCGGAAATTGCGAACGGGCTGGAGCATTTTCCAGGCTACAAGGTCGATATATGGAGTTCAGGGGTCACGCTGTAAGTGTTTTGTTTTCCTTACCTCAATTTATTTTAATATTTGCAAAGAGCAAAGGTTCTAATATGGTATCTGCTTAAGCTCATTTTTGGTTTTATTCCGCCTTTAAAAAAATCGACCTCTTACTGTGGGGTTCGAACCTGCGCCAATAGGATTGTTCACCATTAAACCAAGCACTTATTGCTTAATTATGCATGTTTACACTAACTAGTATTCTCCTACACTGCTTCTTTAAATCAATATTTAATATCTTTTATCATATGTCATACCAGGAATACAGATCCGTTAACCAGATAAGAGATCACAGCTCTGCTTATAGATATTAAAATTTAACGTTTTAGCCTGACGTGTGTAGCACCTAACTTGGCTATGCCCGTATATATCCCAAATTATAATGACACCTTTCTTTCTTTAACCCTTTCGAGCCGGATTTTTTATTATTAAATCCTGATTAGATTGTAATTTTTTTAAACAACAACAAGATGAAGGTAAGTGAAATAAACACCTTAAAATGTTATTCGAAAAAAAAGTCCGCCATTTTGTATGGGACATATATATCCCAGTCAGACTTTTTTAGTGGGAAAAATATAACCCATTAGTCGTCGAAATGCAACTTTATTGAAAAAAAAATCAAATGTAGTATATCATTTTAAATGGAAAGGAGTGAAACATGTTTTGCATAGAGGTATGTCAGCTGGGTTACATATGACCCAATAGGCTCGAAAGGGTTAAACATTACTTTGCAGCCTGCGATAGATTGCAAACTTCAAATTTTGGGCCTATACCTAAACCCTGAAGCACCCCATATGTCGCACATTGTATTTTTCCCTTTTTCTTCTTTTTCAGCTATAACATAGCAACCGGTGTATATCCATTTGAAGGTGATAACATATACAGGCTGTTCGAGAATATCGGTACTGGTAGTTTTACGGTTCCGGAAGAAATTGAGGAACCACTCAAAGACTTACTGTACGGAATGTTGAGGACAAACCCAATCTCTAGGTTCTCGATACAAGACATTAGGCATCACGCGTAAGTTCTTGGAATAACTTAATTTTCCTTAGGCTTTGATGTTTATCGAGAGGTAAAATCTTCGGTCTTAGGTGGTTCCTGCAGAGACCACCGCGAATTTCTGAAGAAGTTCCTATACCTCCGTTACGGGGAGACGAGTTGCATTCTATGACAGTGTTGCCGTATCTGGTCGAGCATTATTACGAATGCCATAGTGATGCGAGTAGTGGTGACGTCCAGTTTATAACTGAACGGGATTTAAATGGTATGTATTTATATACTGGGTTTATTTTATATAGAGTAAGGAAGTTTCTTTTTGTATAATTTTTTAAAGTTTTAATTGTCGCGGTAAAGATAGAAATTAAAAAAAAATGAAGTATTTACACAATTTCTCTATATTTTTGTATGTTACTTAATGATTTCTATAAAGGATCCTTGAAATCACTTCGTTATTAAGTAATATATCGGCTTTCTTCCTACCGGAATAAAAATAATTTAATTTCATTATTTAAATTCAATCACGTCGGAGAAATGAAGAAAAGCACGTTTGTTAATACAATACGTTCGATTACTTTTCCTTATTTTTCCTATGCTTACATTTTAATTAGTTAGAATGCGATTTCGTTTGTTTCCAGAAAAACGGAAGCACGAAAAGCAACAGAAGAACGGAAATACCCAAACGCCGAGCACCAAACGAAGATGGAGGAAACCGATATCGTGCATCACGGTCAAAAGGATACCCGGTTGCAAGCAATCGTGACGACATCTGGTCTGCGAACTATCTTAATCCAAGAGAAACAAAAACTATTTGCAATTTAATTATTTTTCTAATAACTACATAATACTATCGATAATAGCAAAAAAAAATAAAATAATTAAATGCACGAACTCTATGGAACGAATTGAAGATTAATGCGCGAGATAAATCCCAAGATAACGGTAATTAATCACTCCAGTACGATGCAATTTGGAAAAGACATTGACTTTAGGCAAGAAACGTAACGCTGCTTAAAATATTTTCAATTGAGGATAATAAATAAAAATAAGCAAATAAAATAAACAAAGTAAGAAAGCGAGAAGATGAAAACAAACTTAAGAGGAAGTTGTATAGTGTTGTTTGCGAATACTTTTTAATTTTATCGATTGTTAAATACTATATTATGTTTTTTTCTCCTTCCCCCACTTTGATATTACTATTATTAATGTACTCGAAGAATGTTGTCTTCGGGTTTTCCTGTTCGATACTATTTCCTTATTTTCTTTTTTTGAAGAAATAAAAAAATCACAATAATATTGAAATATTGAGAGTAAGTGCCATATGTTTATTAAAAAGAGAAAACGAGAAAAAAGATTATTAAAAGGATTCGTTAAGTAATTTATTTCAAGTGTTTTATTTGTCATTACCTGGGTAGTTTTTGAGCTACGTCTATCCGCGTATTTAACCGGATAGAGGGGCTTGAATTGATCGGCTACTTTTGGTTTTTGTTATTATTGGAGAGTAAATCTTCCTTAAGCCATATAAATTCATAGCAAAAATGCAGAAACGAATTTCCGAACGACCCCTAGCCCAAATTACATACTATAGGCGCGTTCGGTAATTGAAGTCAGACCATTCAGAAGTAGTGGAGACAAATCTCGATCGTTCGATAATTAAATCTAGACACTCGTTCCACAGTTTTTGGTCGACGAAACAAAGTAATCTCCAAGCAAGGTTGTAATAGTTGAGTGTAGGCTTTCACGACCGTAATCCATAGTAGAAATGTCTTTCGACATCACCCGAAAGACATTTCTACTAAGGTTGTAATATTTGTTGTTCCCGCGCCGATGAGTGGCGACATCCTAAAAAGTTGCCGATGAATTTGCTATCATATTGCTGATTATTTCTAGCAACTTTTGAATGCATTCTGAGGACTATTTATAAGAAACATGAAGGGCTGTCAAACAATTTTCCCACGATTGCTGCGATTTCATGCATACCATCATCCATATTACAAAATTGTTCTTACAAATGAAATGTGACAAATCTGATCCAATTGATAGTAGTCACACCTGTCACCACTCGCAGTCAACGACTGTATATGCAACCGTGTTGATTCTTTTTTCTCCCACAAATACTTCAAAAGAAAAATCTACAGTCAACTGTTTGTATCCATAACGATAAAATTGTTACGAGGATCGACGTATCCTCGAAACAGCTGTCCCGAAATAATCGATTAAACTTATGAATTATTTTTGATCTTACCTCTTTGTTCGACGAAGGCAAATTTCGGCTTATGTTTATTAAACAGAGCATCAATTAAATATTAAGATCCGTCTGAATTAGGTTATATTGTCTCTTTAACCATCACTTGATGAGAATCAACATAAATTAAAACACGATCAAAGTTTAAACTATTACGTGTATATTATCTTTAAAACATAATTGTACAATATTGCAAAGCTATAGATACATATATCTTTCCTTAAAAAAAAAAAAATATAATAGTACCTTCAGCATCAAATTTCATTTTCATCGAGGAAACTAGATTTAAAAAAATTGATTTGGATCATGTAAAAACAATTGCCTAACTACCTACAACGTGATACATACAATTTCACTATAATTATAAATAATAATTATTAATAACTTGCTATATGTATATCGAAAACGACCACATTACCTTAATCTCAAATAACAAAATTAAGATACGACTATCTCGGAATATTATTAATTACTTCAAATTTAAATCTCTTTTTTTTATACAATGTATACACATATTTTACAAACTTCTTTCTTAAACGAATTTATACGTGTCCAAATTTGATTAAATTAAATACTAGAAGTCTGATCGTTTATCTCTGTTTTTTCCTCTTGAAATCGTCCTGGCCTTGAACGCTGCAGCGTTTACTAAATGCTATAAAAAAAAGAGATACAATCAGTCACTATTTAAATGAAATGAATCTTCACACGTACCCTTTCGAATTTGGTCTGCCTTTGGATCGAGATGTCATTTATCAAGATTTTAGTACCGAGTTGAAAAATATCCCGCAAGAGGTCGTTTTCGGAAAGATGTATATTGATGCCGGGGCCCAAGACGCAGCACAATGCGTCATATTGTTTCCTTCGCAGCCAACTGTCTAATATCAAACATTCCTGTCCAAATTTTATCTGCAGTTCCGGTATATCCCCGTTCTAAATGTCGAATAATAATTGTAATACAGGAAATACGTTATAAAATGGCTATTTTTCACCTCGATATAATGTAGTACGTCCCTGAAGGTGGCTCTTTGTTGTTTCCTATCCTTTTTAGCGCGATATTTGTGAGAATCCGTGGCCAACTGATGTAGGGCTTCGACAAGGTCGTCTTTTAAATTTTTACCGAAATCATCCTGATAGTCGCAGCCTATTTCGAAGACGGTCGCGAGGGCTTCTCCGGCGCTCATTCTAACATCCAGATGGCCGGATTTGAGTAATTCGGATAGTTGCGTGAGAGATCTACAAATGGCGCCAAAATAAATATCAATTACAAACAGTTGCAATTTGCGATAAAATAAAAGTACAAATATTTGTAGTCAAATACTTACGGATTAAAATTGTCGCCATTGTCGAGCATCCTATAAACGTCACTGGGCGACATTAGCGTAAATAAAAGGGTCCACGCACTAAGAGCGGCACTATGAAGGATCGCCAAGTCTGAGGAGATGTTAGGAACTGAACCATCGCCCTTCAGATAGCTACCGGCGAAGATGCTTTCGAACTGCTGCATTAGATGTAATACATCACCCATTTCACCACCGGTCAAGAAGGCGACCAAGCTCAATGCTGTGCAGCACTAAATTCCAAGTAAAATGAAAATCTTAGTATCAAAGCAAGCAATGGAATGACATCTCGCGACTTCATGGCAAACTAAACATTGACTTACCTTCCCTCTAATTGTAGCACTGACTGACTTATCACTGGCTGTTTGCAGCAAGATCGGCTTCAATATCCGGCAGACCTCTTCGCAATCTTGCAGAGCACCCAACTGCACGCAGAGCAGTATCGCCAACTGCGCGGCGTGAGCTTGTTCCGCTTCTTTACCTTTCTTCAAGCATCTTTCGACGGCATCGCATAATGTTAGCTTCCTACAAAGAGAAGAACAATGAGAACAAATTCTAACGATCCATTCCTTCCTGAGATCAAGTTACCTGTCTATTACGTACGATGGTATATATTTCTTAATGAAAGCTTTGCAAATTGTCTCCAAGCAATTGCATCTTCCCTGAGCGCTTTTCTGTGTTAATCCATCGATGGCTTCTGAGAGTTTTTCTTCGAAACTTTCTTGTTGCGACACCTCATCCACCTCCTCCGTGCCTTCGTCGGTACTCCTGACTTCTGAGAAGTTGCTTTGAACGCTTGCGTTATCGTTGAAGGACTCGTCGTCGGATGTTTGAACTGAGCCGTTGTTACGATAGTCGCGATCTATGTGGTAAATTTAATCAGAAAAATCCATAGAACAAATTATGATTTATGCAACTAAAAAAATCACAATGGAAGAGAAAATAGCAATCACTTCGTTACTAGGAAAAGCGCTATCGGCGCAAGAACGGCAGCTGAACGCGTTAATGAAATTGAAGGAGAAGGTACGGTTCACAAAAATACGGCAGCAATTTGGTTTGGAAAACTTCGTCGAGGTCACAGCGGACTCGCGGATAGACCATCTCAAGTGAACCCAGGCGGTCTGAAAGAAGCAGTTTAGGACAAGCGTTCGTGAATTGTCAGCAAGAGTTGGACCTTCAAAATTCACAATTGGTCGACACTTTAAAAAAATTGATTTAACTGATCCACATGCTTAACGCAGAATTGAGGTTTGTCAAGAACTGCTTTAAAATCCTGAGGATGATTGATTTTGGCAAAGAATTTAACAAATGATGAGAAGTAAATTTGTTTACATCCGGATAAAACAAAAATTGTTCAAGGTTATCCAATACTGATGTAGAAAATATAGCAACACCTTTTTTTACTTCGAAACCCAATATGTACCCATCTTTGTAGCGGTCAACAACACCAACAGCTGTAATTCATTTAAAATGCTAAAATTTAAAGTATGACGATATTGCAATTTCCAAGAACAATACGAATATAAAAACCAACGAGTATTTATAGATCTTATTGTTAAAAACGAATGTTAAAAAGTTTTTATCAGATAAGATATCGAACAATAAAAACTACATTTAAACGGTCGGCTGCTATTATTAGAATTTTTACGAACACAAGTTTATTTCTTTGTGCATTTGAAAATCAGCTTCCTCCAGAATTAAGTTCTTTGCTAAAGTAAGCAAAATACCAATAATGCCGTTTGAAAATAACGGAACTTTCTAATCAGCATTCATACTTCTTTATATATTAACCTGTTTTTTTTTTTATTATTTCTCGGCATGCCGCCCATATTATTTAAAAATAGATAATGTCAAGGACATAAGATAAGAAACAAATAAATTTAATTCTAAAATAAAAACCTGGATATACATAAGATTTCAGAAGAAAATAATTCCAGTGTTATCAATTTATTCAATATTAAACAATTTTAAATCGTATTAAAATAATGCAAGGGAATTATATACCATGGAATGTAGTTTTTTTTTTTTTCTGAAATTATGAAGGATATTGGGATCAAACAAAAATTAAATATTACCCACTTGTTAGTTCTGCATTATATACTGTGTGTCTGTAAAAGTTGGCAACAAATTGGAAACTTTTTTATTATACGTTTCTCAAAAAATTTTATTCTTGATAAAAGTTGTTGCATGAACCCAAACATACGGTAAACATAGCAGATCCACTCTGAGGTTAACAATAACAGTGCTAACAGCGCTTCTTTGGAAACCCCTCAAGAGTAAACTACCCTTATTCTGAAAGATACGCAGAAATTTTATTAGGAAAATTTGTTTGTGATGTAGAGATATAGTCAAATACAAAATTTCGGTCAAGCACGCTCAATTATGATATTTCGTCATTTTTCGTTTTTTTTTTTTAACTAGATGCAAATTGTTGATTAAATTGCTATATGATAACACTTGTACTAATTGTTTTTAACTGTTTTTCATTTCGATGTTAACATTCTATAAAATATCAATAATAAATATCTAATTATAATAGAAACATTTATTTCCAAAATGCAACATCACACATTAAAGCATGAGAAGGAAAAATGCAGATTCACTTTTTCCTCACTGCACATGTGTTTCCACATATCCACCGTTCCTTTCTAAGCAGGTAATTGTTCTTCGAGAAAATTCTTTTATTACATTTCTAATAACAGCCGGAGTTATACCATTACATGTTTCCCTAATAGTTCTTTCTAAATGATCAACATTTTCAAATGGTCTTTTAAGGTACACTTTTTGCTTCAAGTATCCCCATAAAAAAAAATCTAATGGGGTCAGGTCCGGAGACCTTGGGGGCCAAGCAGCATCCAAAAATCTTCCAATTACTCTTCCATTAAAAATATGCAAGAGAAACTCGCGAACATTTCTCGTACTATGGCATGTTGCTCCATCATGTAGGTACCATATTTGTTGTCTTTCGTTTCTGGGCAGCTCATTAAGAAAACCAACCAATGAAGTGTTTAGAAATTCTAAGTAACGTTGTGCGTTCATAGTTTGGCGAAAGAAGAAAGGTCCAACTAGTCTATTTTTAAAGATGCCACACCATACATTTGTGGTAAAGGAATATTGATCACGAGTTCGGACAGTAAACTGTGGATTAACGTCGTTCCACCAGCGACTATTTTGTGAGCTGACTATCCCATTCGAAGTAAACGTTGCCTCGTCAGTAAAAAGTATACATCTTGCCATACCATGATTATCTTCTAATTCTCCTTGGAACCAAGCACAAAATTCAAACCTTCTATCAAAATCTCCTGCTTTTAGAGTATGACTGAACTGGGGTTTGTAAGGTTTAAATTTGTTTGATTTTAATATTTTTGCAACAACATCTTTACTTACACCAAACAAGGCTGACCTTTTCCTTAACGAATATTTAGGATTTTCTACAGCTGAGAGCATTACTTGGTTTTGAATTTCGTCAGTAGCAACCCATGCTTGATGTTTCTTTTTGAATCTATTCTCAACATTTCCATAAGCCTTGAATTTTTTTATTATTTTACTTACTGTTGCAAAATGTATGTTTTTATCTGGGTGTCTGTAATTAAAGATTTCGGCAGCTTCCCTAAAAGTTTTGTAGTTATCTCCAACAATTAGAACAATTTCAATTTTATCTTGAACACTCAATTTCAATGGCATTGTTATTATTTATTACAATTCCAACTGACGATTTGACGCTTACTGACATTAGTTACGTATTTGTTTCGAAAATTTTCCATACCTACTTGATTCAGTACAAGTGTTATCATATAGCAATTTAATCAACAATTTGCATCTAGTTAAAAAAAAAAAACGAAAAATGACGAAATATCATAATTGAGCGTGCTTGACCGAAATTTTGTATTTGACTATATCTCTACATCACAAACAAATTTTCCTAATAAAATTTCTGCGTATCTTTCAGAATAAGGGTAGTTTACTCTTGAGGGGTTTCCAAAGAAGCGCTGTTAGCACTGTTATTGTTAACCTCAGAGTGGATCTGCTATGTTTACCGTATGTTTGGGTTCATGCAGCAACTTTTATCAAGAATAAAATTTGTTGAGAAACGTATAATAAAAAAGTTTCCAATTTGTTGCCAACTTTTACAGACACACTGTATATTTTTAATAATTTTTTTCTTAATTCTGTGGGGACCAAAAAAATAATTTTCTGAGGCTAACCGCTAGAATAATCACCTACTAGTTGGCTATTACATATAAAAATACAGGATCGATTTCGTGGAACAGGATTAAAAAAAAAACTCATTTAAATGTTGGGGGGCAAAAAAAATTATCCCTGAGTGGTATTTTTACAGGCCAGCTTTTAAAACTAGAATGTTGACCTCGAAAAATATTTTTTTTTTCGCCACTTTAGAATTGATGAAAAAATATACAGGGTTTGCCAAATGTAACGCATTAGTCTAATATCTCTGTAAATGTAAACTTTGGTAAAAATGTTTGACAAGTTAATTTTCCTATTATTTTCTACCATTTATCTTTTTTTTTTTCAGATGACTTCTTATAATAAAAAAAATATACATATTTTTAATGGTGACGGTAACATTTTTTGGCAGGTCATACGTAGCACTTGTGCACAGGCGAATCATAGATCCGACACTTTAACCTTTAAAGGGATGGTTACTTAAATTTACTACGTAGCCACGTAGTACCAGACATTTTGAATCTGTTTCCTAATGGTAATCAATTACATATTCCAAACCGCCCCCCTGAAGAAGTCCCAGATGATTGTGGGCGAAACGTTGAGTTTTCGTATAACCATGATACAGTCCGAACCGGGAACACCTTTAGTTATAACCGACTCTGGCCGTGGAAGCCTACGTTATTACTTCAATACAATCATAAACAGTCGTAGTAAAAAAAACAAAAAACGAATTCTTAGAAGCGCTTGTTCGATAACCTTCCTTTGTTTTTCGTTTATATCTACCTAGGTGAAATAATACGTCAATTGTTTGTTATCGCATACCTTTAACACAGTGTTTATCGTATGTAAATGACATCTAAATTTATAATTTCTAAATTGTAACGGCGAAGAATGTGTTAGTAACAGGCAGGTTATTGACTTACCTGCCTAACATATTATACAAACAGGGAAATACGATCCTTTCTAATATTCTAAGGATTATTTTACACAGTGGGCTGTGATATTTGATCAGTGGCGGCTGTTAGTTATTATTTTTGGGAGGGGGTCCTCAATGATAAAACATATGCCAGTAGTTACTAAGTAAATTAATTAATTTATACACAAATTGGAGTCTTCCATCTTTCTAATTCTATAAAAATTAGTGGTTACTGTAAATTATCCGCAGCCGCAGATAAAAATAAATCTACTGGAATTTATAATACATTTCATTGGAAAAATGGCACGTAATAGTACGGGAACCCATCTTATTTTCCTGTCTAAGTTTGAACATTGGGTTTGGACCTCCAAGTATATTTTGTATATTTTCACCTTTTCTTACGATAAGAGCGCTTTAAAATTAGTGTTGAAGACATTGTCTATATTATCTTCTGTTATTTCTCGCACTAAACAATTAGTTTATATCAATAACGCAATATACAAACCGTGCCATACTTTCTCGATATTTTTGAGGGCAGCGTTGCCAGATTATTTGACAATGAAATTCCTACCATCGATTTGTGAATGTTTCAAAACACATTCTTTTTTAAGAATCAAGGAATCAGTTTGTTTTCAAATAAATTAGAGGATGTACACTGCCGTTCAGTGAAGTTCGGTCATACAATAAAAATCTATTATATCACACTGTATACAATTATTAATGCATAAAATTAGAAAAATATTAAGCATACACTCTTTTCTAAGGGATTAAAGCCATAAATTATTATGTAAAGTAGAAATATTGCGACGACCACAATAAAGTCCCTTTTATTATCATTCCAAGAATTTCTCGGAAGTGCCGATCTTTCGAAACGGGTCGTTTCGGGATTATTAACGAACAATACATTTAGGAAATATACCGCAGTATCATTCTTGTTTATTTATCACGGGCGTAAAGATATAAATTTTTGCTTCGTTTTACTGTTAAACGTGTGTTGGTGTGCATCTGTCGTTTTTGCGCGAAAGTTTTAAGAAAATTTACTTCAAAATGGCACGTGGCAAGCCTACCAGTGTAGAAAAACGTTCACGCATTATTACGCTGTTTGAAGAAGGATATTCGGGGCGACAAATTGTTGAAAAAAGAAATATGAGAAGTCAATCGTGGCCGTGAAGAACAAGTTTCGGCGAGTACGGTAAAACGTCGACTTCAACAAGCGGACCTTCATGGACGCATTGCCATTCGAAAATCTTTATTACGTCGAGGCAACAGAGCAAAACGGCTACAGCGGGCCCGTTCTCGTCTAGATTGGTCGTTAGATGATTGGAAACGCGTGCTTTGGAGTGACGAGTCAAAGTTTGAGGTTTTTGGGCAAAATCGACGAGTTTATGTCCGAAGATCTAAAACCGAAAAGTGATCCCGGACTGCATTGTGCCTACAGTGAAGCAAGGGCGTAGTTCTGTGTTAGTGTGGGGATGTTTCTCCTTTGCTGGGACGGGAGATTTATGCAGAGTGCAGGGTGTAATGAGAAAGGAAAATTATTTTGCAATACTCCAGAATCGTGCAGTACCATCAGGATTGCGTATAATAGGCCGTAACTTTACATTCATGCATGACAACGACCCAAAACACGCTGCGTTAGTGTGTAAGAACTCTATCTAAAGGAGCAAGAAGAACAGCACACCCTGAAAGTAATGACGTGGCCCCCACAAAGCCCAGATTTGAACCCTACAGAGCTGTTGTGGGATGAACTGGACAGGAGGATCCGAAAAATACGCCCAACTTCACAAGAACATTTACGGAATATTCTGCAACATGAATGGATTAATATTCCGCAATCCGTTTTCACAAAACTTATCGAAAGAATGCCTAGAATAGTTCGAGCGGTGATTAACAGCAAAGGAGGTTTTTTCGATGAAGAAAAATATAACGTTCAGTATGTTATATTAGGCCAGAATAACTTTTTATTTATTTATTTTTGTCTTTTTTACCTGTACATACAATAAAATTGCATTTTGTTTTGAGTTTCGTTTGTTTCTGTAACCTTTTCATGTTTTTTACCAACCGACCGAACTTCTGTGAACGCCAGTGCAAATCGTACAATAGTGTTATATAAAGAGCTAGAAAAAGGACATTTTTCCCACAAGATATTGTACAAATTGCTGTATAACAACTGGATCGGACCGCAGGCGGGTAACGACCGTTTTTTTCCGCCTCTCAGAGGGATTTTCTTCCAAGTTTGGGGGACTCGAGTTTAAAAATGAGATCTCGAGAAAGCCGAAAAAGATACATTTGTTCACCAAGCTCTAGTCAAAACTGAAACTATTTCTATTTGTGGGATTTCTGCTGCAAGGTGAAATTAGCTACAACCATCTGGCAACATTGTTTGTACAACTATTTCGCGGGAGGGCTCACATTTAAAGAGCACCAATCACTTGCACTACTGTATATACGTGCAACTAAATAGGAACATTAAATAATACAATTTTACAAAAACCCAACTCTCTTCACCCATCAAATGGTAACGATCGCACGTCTTAAATACTTTCGAACATATGTTTGCGAAATTCTAACAAATCCTAGATTTTGCAACGCACGATTTTAAATTTACAGTTTGCGGAACGGCTCGGACCGAATCCGAGAAAAAATGCAATATTAACTCAGTTTTACGACGTGCACATATGTTGCCAATAAATATAAAAAGTACGCCAAACGTTCTCGTTACTTTCTATATCGGAATAGAAAATAAACACGAAGAAGAGAACGTCAGCGATAAAATTAAATTTAGTTGCATCTAGAATTTTGTAAAAGGAATGTTAATTTCAAAGGAAAATGATGAGTCACATTTCGCGAAAAGACGTTAAATATATATGTTAAAGGATATGAAGGAGTCCAAGTGAGGGATGTGTGCATAACCAAAATACGATTGCACGTGTCCTAGGATTTTGCAAGGTTCGCTTCTGAAATATTTCACGGACGTTAGTGATATTATATAACGGTCGTAATTTCGAAGGTAACGTTTCCATATGCCACACACGTAGAGGTGTAACGATAAAAAAAAAAAAAATCTTAGGCAATACGTTCCAAGTACAAAATCCATGGATGAAATTTTACGCGAGCGAACAAAATTCAACTCTAACGACACTACCGATAAGGGTTACGGGCTACTTACAGGCTACGTACGTACCAGACTTTCCTTTTCTTTTTCCTTTCGGCATGGTTAGAAAAATTAAATACACTTTTTCTTAAATTTACTAAATAAAACAGCTAATTTAACACTCGATCAAGAAGGCGAACAGTTTGATAAGGTTCCTTTCACACGTATACTCGACTCTTGACATTTATTTTTTAATAAAGTCGTGTCAAAACTCAATAACATGTTTCCAGTTGCACACGCTTCCGCCAACTTGCCTCTGCCCCTCGGTGAAGGCTGCAATTATACGCGAGAGCCACTGAAATTAGTCACGAAACTGACTCATGAACGTAGGTATTTGTCGATGATATTAAACAACCTTGCGTAAATGCACAATTTAGTATCTTATAATTCGGTATCGTCTGTTCGTCTTATTTATTTACATCGATTTATTTGTATTTCGCAACAAAACGTAACAGGTTATTGCACAATATTATGAATTGCCCGAACTTTCAGACGTTGGTCAATGTACTATAATGATATGCCAAAATGGACCGGACGTTTTATTTGACAGCTTATCGCATATAAAGATATGTAAAACTTTCCAGTACTAGCGATCGATTAACGGAAAACCCACGTTTCGCAGAGTGCAAAATTACCATTCTTTCTTTCAGCGATTAAAAAGTACGTAAAAACCAGTTTTAAAGTGCCATTTCTACGTTACGTGTAAAATGTTGTTGGCGTCTCTGAAATTTCGATTGGTAACGATGCATGTAAAAGCGAAACTTACCAGAAATAACCAACAATTTGGATAAAATAAAAGCGAAATTAAAAAAAAACGAATAACAATTACTTGGAAATTCTTTTTTTTTTAGGTAACATGTGTTATTTGAAACGATCTTGGAATGAATTCTTGAAACTATTTCGCGCGTTCCAATTCCAATGCCTGTTCCAACTTTCGTTGGCAAATTCATTTGGTTACTGCAACTAAATACAAATATGTCTTACACAATTGTCCACTATAGTACGTCTCAACCCCATTGCCCGGTACAGCTTTTGTGGGAATATCGTACAGAGTTGCCAAAATCTTTACGAGCTATATTCAGGTTCGTGTTTTTGATGTTTGGCAATGTGAAAACATCACCAAAAATTGGCTTTCTTATTGTGCATTAGTTTGAAACATTTCCATAAAATATCTTCTTAGATATGGATGTAACCTTGTCAGGCAATGTCATTTCATTCAAGATTTGTTGGTTAAGAATGTTAGGATGCAAGTGCCAGCAAGGTAGGCAGTTATAGAAGTAGGCTATCTGAAAAGAACCTGGTTAATTCTAATGATTTAATATTACTGAAACCACAACAAGCGTAAATGGACTGACAGATGACGTAAATATGTGCATCTGGCAACACGGCAAGCGGTAACAGAAATAGCTATTATATTGGTATGTTAGAGAGATAATAGGAGATGCAAGGTCTGTCCCTGTCCATGGTTATGGCATATGGTGTTGGGACGGACTATAGTTGCGGTGGGAGGCGGGTGCTCTCCTATTTGGTACGATTATTATCCAATATTGTTTACATTTTCCCGAATTCACAAGCGGGAAATTAAATTATAATCTGAATTTTATTCATAATTGGCAACTAAGATTGAGTATAGAATCAATATCTTTCATGGCAGGCGATTAAATTAACCACAGTAGACGTATGCTGTTCTATTTAAGACTATCGTCATAGTACACGACCTTTTTTAGTTAATTCATTTTATAAACGTTGGTATCGTATCCCTTCTGTTATTGTCAATTTTTATTGTTTATTGAAGGAAAAATTGTGTCATTCGTCATGTTAGAGGTTATTTAAAAAGTTGTACATATTTTTTATTTATTAAATACATAATGAATGGATCATAATGTTACAAAATCACAGTCGTTTGAGGGCGTATTTCACACAATTTTTGGTATTCTTAATCATCGTACTTTTCTTACTGACGGTAGCTTTAACTTTTAACTCGTTGACGTTAGGTAATCTGTTCCGCCAAGGGAAACATTGCAATTCACGCCTTCTTACATTTCCATCTTGCTTTTCAGACCCATGTAGCTGTCCTATACAACACTATGTCGAGAACAAAGCGGAAAAAGAAAAAAATGTGGTGTATAGTTCACCTCACAAACTAGCAGTATTAGTGCCATTTAGGGATAGATTTGACGAACTGTTACAGTTCGTTCCTTATATGCATAACTTCCTTAATAAACAGCATATCAATCATAACATATTCGTATTGAATCAGATTGATCCGTTTCGATTTAACCGAGCATCGTTAATTAATGTCGGATATTTGTATGCAAGTTCGACGCATGATTATATAGCAATGCATGATGTCGATTTATTACCATTAAACGATGAATTGAGTTACGAGTATCCTAAGAAACGTCCTCATCATATTGCGGCACCTCACTTACATCCTCGATATAATTATAGTAAATTTGTCGGTGGTATTCTTCTCGTGAACAGGTATTTATAATTTTCCATTAAAAAAAGATACATCTATTAATATTTCTACAAGTGTAACTGTTGCATAATTTTTTTTAATTGCTGTTGATAAAAATATTCATTTTTCTAACATTTTTTTTTAATATTTTCCGTTTATAGTTAAGAAAACAATTGCGTAGGTGTGTTACTTTTTTCACCATTATTATTGTTAATAATGTTAGCGTTGGGATACAATCCAAATTTTTATTCCAGAGACCATTTCAAGACAGTGAATGGTATGTCTAACAAATATTGGGGCTGGGGACTTGAAGATGATGAATTTTACGTAAGATTACGAGAGGCAAATTTAGAAGTGACTCGTCCAGTCAATATTAAAACTGATAGAACAAATACCTTCCGGTAAGTCCGTGAAATTTTCAACATCACTTACGATGACAGATATTAAATCAAGACGGATCCAAATAATAACAATTGAAGCAATCCAAATAATTATTTTTAAAACGATTTGGATTGTAGGTGTTTCAGGGCTAAAATTATTTAATTGATGTTGAAATTTTCTAGGCATATTCATGAAAGTCATCGAAAAAGAGACACCGTAAAGTGTTATGACCAACGTGAAGTAACCAGGAAAAGGGATCGACAAACGGGTCTCGATAATGTCAAATATACGATAACTGGCATTAAGAATATTTCAATAGACAATGCCGCTGTGAAGATCCTCAACATACATCTAATATGCAATTTTGAAATGACTCCGTGGTGTGACTGTTCGGAGAGAAAATCGAATGGTAAAATTAATAAAACATGACGATAATTTGGCTTTTTATTTGTCAAAGAATTTTGGATTTATCAACTAATGTAATCGTTGATTAGATTATCATGGTTATCAATTGTCCGTTTATTCACAATATTGTGTAATATGATGGTATGAATTTAATGGAATTTAGCGAAGGTTTTCAAGGTGATTTTTTTTCGTTGATCATCCTTCATCCATCATTTTTTAAGATTTTCTAAATTCCTGAAGGGGTTACCACCCAAGCGCATTGCTAGAGAATCCTGACGAATTGTTTGGTGTTGGTTAAGCTTGTTCTCTCCGAAATATTATTGGTAGATATTTTGGCAATATACTTGTTAACACTTACGAAAATTAAACGAAATGAAGATAAAGTAATAATAATAATAAAGGTAAAATGTTTTAAAATAATTTTTTTTATTAAATAAACACGTACAAAATCATAAGTAACTAGAAAACATGTAAATTGTATTAATTCCTCCTAATCAGTCTAAATCACGGAGATCCAAAATAAAATCACAGATGGATAATCTTTGTTTATATCTGTTACAGCCGTTTTGCCAGTATTAAACGGATATAGCTCCACTCTTTTCTTCTTTGTTCTTATCCACGTCCCTTAAAACAAAAAATAATACAAATAAGTGTTGAAAAGCAAATTGTTTTTAATATTTTAACTACAAATACAAATATTTTTATTTTCGTTGGGTGCTAAATTGCTAATTGTCAATGTTTTATTGAATTTACAACAAATATTAAATGTTGTAGTGTAGGTGGCCCTACCGGGGTGTTGTAATTTTATACCGTTAATTAAATTTAATTACGTTGGTAAAACAAAAAAAAAAAAAAAAAAAAAACGATGATTACCCCCAGTTTACAAAAGGCGAATTAAATATTTAATCATGGATTAGCACGTTAATCTCGGATCATTCGCGTAACCAGGGCGTGCCTCTAACGCTTCTGAAATTAGGCATTATAATAAGGAAATATCTATACAAAATGCATGTTATATAAAATACTTTTTATTATCAATATCTCGCTCTCACAAAAAAATATATATGTAACAATATAATAATAACAATTTAACGATAAACAATCGTAGGAAAGTATATAAACATATATTATACGATAAGACTTAATATAATGTAATTACAAGTAAACATAATAAAAGATAAAAACACAATTTTCCAAATAAAATTAATAATACATTTATATATATACAGGCTGTTCCAGTGCCAATTGGCCAAATTTCTTGTAAGAGTACCTGATATAATTATAAATAAAATATCTTAATCAACCTATGCCCGGAAATAAATTATTTCCGAGTTACAAATAAAAATAGCGAGATGTGCCACAAAGTGGTTCGTAGTACAAAGAATGAGATAAAGATCTGTACGGTATAAATTGCCAGATTTTAATTCCTAACACGTTATAAAAAACAATGACAAGTATAGCGATAATAATGCTCCGAATTGTGTTTAGTTTTAAGTATTCAGCAAGTATTGCAAGTATGTGAGTATACCGGGTCTTATAATTTTAATAAACGCTTGCGAGCATAGTACTAATCGCCCTACGTACAATATAATCAAGAGGTAGATGAACAACACTACCTATTGATATGTAACTCCGGCGGAAATTCTTCTCTTAACAGATACCGAGAAACTAAGATATTTTGTTCAGAATTACGTCAGGCGTCCTTACAATGACTTTAGCTTATCGACAGCGGGACAGCCTGTATATGCAAGAATAAAAATTCGCACTCCTAAGGAATATTTAAAAAATAGGAACTTCATCTACCACTTGTAACAAACTATAAAAACGCATCTAACTAAAATGCCAATAAGAAAAATGATCAACCCACCTCAATTTCGATTACTTTTGTAGTTATTATTACAGATTTTCTAGGTACTATATAGTTTGGGGATAGGTTACAGAAGCAAACTGAATAAGTTGGGATTATACAGGATGAGCCGTGTATCGAAAGCTACGAACTTTACATTTGACCCCTAACACTGGTTTTAGTTCTGTAATTAAAGTGTTTGTTTATTTTGGCTCAAACTGTATATATCATTAGAGTACATTGAGTACGACATCTCAAAACACAGAAGACAACTATAGAAGGCATGCAGGTCGTTCTAGCTTTGCCTGCAACAGAAACACCATCATGCATTTATTATCAAAACACAAGGCAGGAGATTTCTAGTTTAACGTGTTAATTTGAACATAATTTTATAACTTACCTTTATAAATGAGAGTAATACATAGCTCCCTCTATTGAGAGAAACACGCACAATAATTGACGTACATTCATTTTGGACTAGAAGTCTCCTGACTCCAAATTTACTTGATATTTAAGACTGAGTAGCATGCAGCAATGGAAAACGGGGACATTTACAACTATCTCAATAGTCTCTTTCGTTTTACCAAGTACGTGTAAATATACAAATTACCTACTTTACCTACTTGTTTATCACAGCAACAACTATAATAATATCATCACAATACAGACAATGAAAGTAACTGAAGGAGCACAGCACATAAAGAATTTGAGGAATGAGTATCCGTCAGAGTTTCACAATCAAAATTAATTGATTATAAAGACTCGAACAAAGGAAAATAAATTTGGCTACCTTAATTTCGTGTAAAGTAATGTACCAAATAAGAGGAATAAAAACAAGTATGAAGACAGAGAATTCTAAACTATAGTTTCGATATCGCTTATGACCTGAATACCGTGCTTAGTGAAAATGAACTTGATTAAATTCTCGTCGCAGCTCTTGTAACCTTTGAGATCGTCGTTAGATTTGCTACCCTGCAACGACCACTTCGCATCGACCAGTTTGTCGAAATTGGCGCAACTTTGCGATGTTTTCAGTGCGTTCGGCGTTTTAGGTGTTTCGACAGTTTCACGTACCTCGTTACCTTTACCCGAATCTTCTCGACTTTTCACGATCGTATGTTCGCCGAACGAATCCGTGATGATCTTCACGGCTTGACCCGGGTGCTTGAAGTTGTTCAGGATGTTCGTCTTGTTCATGTTGCCGATATTGCCGTCGATAGGAGGATAACTTTCCGAACTCGAACGGGAGCTCGAAAACAGGTTATTATTACAGATGCTCATGCAGTTTAAATTCGTAGGACTTGGAGATTCCATCGATACGTCGACGGGAGATGGCGTTAGCGCGTTGTTGTGCATAGAAACCGGAGGTAACAAGTACTTACTGCGATGATGATCCGTTAGTAAATAGCAGCAATGTAAAGAATTATCGAGATGTAGTTTAGTTTATCGAGAAATGAGCAGGCTATGATTCTCAGAAATATAGCCTACTTCGATGATGACACTTAGGAATCGTTACTTACTTGTTATTGGTCCATCCAAACAGTTCGTGCCTTGTGATGTAATCGATTACTTTATCAGGTGTCAAGTATTTGATTGACTCTTGCCTTCTCAAAGCCCTCCTGATCTTCGTAGAGCTCAAGTCGTGCTTTATCCATTCGTTGACTATCAAAATATTACTCTGAAATAATTCAGTAACTGTAAATTCTGGACTTGGTTAATATTATCCAAATTAAGCGCTTTTGACCGTGCATTTATTAGGAGTATTTATATAATTTTTAGACGGAGGCTGATACAGGATATTCTAAAAAGTATAATTCAAGCATTGGTGCCTGTCTTGGGACGCTATAGGGAGCAATAAGTCTTGATAAGCATATGTTATTTAGCTTTCTTAATTAAAATAGTGTTCCTAACAAAAATTAGTTAAATTTTCTTATTGTTAGGTACGTTTAACGCTAATAATAAACTTACTTATCAAGTACAGTTTGCATATAAAATGTCTTTACGTTGGCACTAAACACTTCCGAAATACAAGGTGTGTCAATACTTTTGATGTTTTTTTTTTTTAATTTACATAGAATAAAACACATAAGAAAAACAAATTACTATCGTCATGTCTAAAACAATTACTAAATTAGAACAAAAATCAATATCTGACTCAGTTTAGTCATGTTTATTCATTTGTTTCCATAAGTGCTTTATTTCACACAAGCAGGTCATGGAAACAAATGAATAATGAAACAAATTTATAATCTAATAACCTCAATATGATACTTACTATATATTTAGTTAAAACATCAGACATATAAATGAACTGTTGCGGATTTGCATTTTCCCTGGTAATTACAACCAAGCCGTGGTTTCCTACAATTGACTCAATCTAAAACAATTAAGACATTTCAATTACAACTCATAATGTTAAGGATTATTCATTTACGTCTTCATCTGCCCATAATCCCGGGGTTCCGAACGATTCCAGCAAATCGGCCCCGCATAATAATTTAACCTGAATACTTTGTACATTCCTACATGAATCTTGTAAAACGTTTAAAAACCAGGGTGCGTCTTGTTCGTTTATGTTATCATTGAGCTTGTTATTTATGATACTGTTGATTAGATTCTAAAAACGAAGTTTAATTTATTTCAAAGGGTAAATTAATGGATTGAAACAAACCTGGTGATATTTAAGAACTACGGCAGTTCTCGAATGACCCTCTTGGCAGACCTCCCAGTCTGATAATTTGATCCAGTCGGAATTTTGAAGGGCTAACCTTAACATTGCTATTCGATGTGTCGATGACACTAAATCTTTCTTACCGTAACCGTCATGGACTGGAGATACGAGACCTAATAGAACTTCGAAGCCTAATTTTTGTAAATGGTCGCGAGCAACCTCTAAAATAAAGAAAGCTATAGTTATAATATTTTATCACTTACACTATTTTTTACCAAACATCCTCAGATGCATATGTGTTGGTGGATTGAAAGATCCACATGCTAGAAGAACCACTTTCTTGGTGGTCATCTTTAGTACTGATGGTTTTAATTTTTTTCCTGTTTCATAATAAGCGTTACTTTATTAAGTAAATATGGATTGAATTGAAGTTACTTCTTACTTTTTAGGGCTTTCCAATGTATTTTATTCCTTTTATGGAAATAACCTTTAAAACTGGAATGTGACTGGATTTTCATCAGGAAATCCAACCAATCTAGCGATTTGGGCGCACTCTGTTGGGATTCCAATCTATTATATATAATAGGGTTCTAGTGATTTTGCATATACCACGATAAATAATAAAAATATTGTTATTATTCAATTGCTGATTAGAAAAAGTGTTAATTCGTGGATTAAATCACATGTAATTTAATAAGGAATTAGAAAATTAATTGGAAAATATTGCATTTTTACAATTAGTGAGAATTTTTGGGGTACTTCCAATTAGCAATTGGTATAACTGTGGGTGAATGTGGTGATGTAAGAAGTATGGCAGTCCGCCAAGTCACCGTGTCACACAGATATTTTGTAAATACTACCGAAAAACAATAAGAATTTTTTTTATTTTCTAAGAGAACGGTGAACAAGTCCTGATCGAACATGGAAAATTTCTTCAGCCTGTGGAAGGTCCGCGAATTGGCCGATAAAGTGTAAGTAACCGCTCGCTTTAATAATGAAACAGATGTGGTTGTTCTTTTTTCAATTTTCGTGGAAGCTACGTTACGTTCGTTTTGCTCGGATAACGCCGCTTTAATTTGCATAAAATTCTACACGTCCACGGCGAATCCATTCCCGTGCTTTGTACTCATGCATTGGGAACTGTTTCCTTCCTTCTAACGTGATCTTGAAATTAATCTTCCAGGACCAATGTTGTGATGAACTATACAGATGTCGAGGCCAAAGTAAGGGAAGCAACCAACGATGAAGCGTGGGGACCCACAGGCCAGATTATGCAGGATCTGGCACATGCTACATTCACCTACGAACATTTCCCTGAAGTAATGTCGATGTTATGGAAAAGAATGTTACAAGATAATAAACAACATTGGAGGCGAACTTATAAGGTAGCTATGTTTGTTTTAAAGCGAAAATTTCGATTATTTTGATGAATGTTATATTTTAGTCGCTGTTAGTTTTAAATTATTTAATAAAGAATGGCTCGGAGAGGGTGGTGACTTCGGCGAGGGAACATATTTACGATTTGAGGTCTTTAGAAAATTACACATTCATCGACGATTACGGAAAAGATCAAGGTGTTAATGTTAGGCACAAAGTAAAAGAGCTTATCGATTTTATACAGGATGATGATAAACTTAGGGAAGAACGGAAGAAAGCGAAGAAAAACAAGGATAAATATATAGGGATGAGCTCGGATATGATTGGATCAAGTTTCAGTAAGTAAATTTTCCTTTTTACTTATCAAAATATTTATGTAGGATCTAAATTTAAGCTTATCTATTTGTCACTCTGCAATGCACTTTTATCTATTACCATTTCTAATTCATAAGCCTACAAATATTTATATTATCAATACAAAAATTTTAAAACAAAAGATAATGCTTGTATTTACTTTGATAAAATATTTTAATATCTACATTTTTAAATCCTATTAAAAGATAATAAAAAAATAACTTCTTCGCTTAGAAATGAATAATCAAAATAACATTTTACACCTCTTTTTAACAATAGGGACATTTTTTTGGATAGTAGCTCACATTTCTATAAAAAGATACTTATCATTGTGAACGATGGTCACACCAATAAACTGATCAAGCATTTAGCGAAACGCTTTTATCTAACGCGGAGTTTTGTAAATTGCCACTTATGTAACATTTTAAATTAAATGTTATTGCGCAAAATTGACGTGAGAATATAAAAAATAATCAGTCAGTTGAAAAGTTCGGTGTAATTTTTAAATGACCTCTACATAAGGCAGGAAAATTGTAAATTTTATCAGCGAAATGTGAATATAATTGAATTTAATCGGAAAACTTCTCTGGATGTATGGAGTATGGGTTTCATGAATCTACTGAGGATCCTTATTTGACCAATACGTTGAATTATGGCGATTAAACGTTCCATTTAAACAAAAAGAAAGTTGCCTCGTCAGTCGTTGCAAAAAATTTCCATCATTCTTTCGCCAAATTTCTCGAAATCGTGGCCAAAATTCCAAAAAGAAACCTTTAATTGCCTTTATCAATTAAGCTTAATTAATTCTATCATGGCCCAAGTGTTAAACCCGGCACACCTCTTTAATTAGAAATCGATCACTTTCTGAATACATCAATCTAAAGTTAACATTTCTAATATATGGAAGTTGTTGCTATATGTAAGCGAGTGTGAGTTAATATGAGGTGATCCCAATTCTACAAAAAAAGTTGTTTTGTGGTTGAACCGTCGTCCATAATAAAGTTAATAAAACTTCACCTTGTTATTTTTTTTTTAAATTAACAGTGCACATAATTACGTAAAAAATGATGTGCATCAACAAAAATGTACTATTATAAATGGAAATATGTGTATTTTGGTCACGATTTCCTGAAATTTAGCCAGTTTGCTTTTAGTGCCAAAGTTGTCGTAGAAGTTTGGAGTGATTCTTGAGAATGCTTCCGGTCGAAATCAGTGCATCATGCACAAAGTCTCAGAAATATCATCGTTTGCGTTATGAGTTTTTTCTATAAAAAATGATAATAATAATAACGGATTTGGTGCTTGCGTATATTCGATTTAAATTATTTGATTACATTTTCAAATAGATTGTTTTGTTATCTATTCAATCTATCGAAAAAATAAATCTTGTTATCACTTAACTAACTAATTATTAGAGTTTCATTCTTTCCAAGGTACAGAAAGATGGGACGACCATTCCAGCAGCAGGGACTACGCCGACCAACGCGATGTAGACAACAATTCAACGGTTAAACAATACAAAGATAGATCTTACGAAGACGATTACGAAGGTGAACTAGAGGAGAGCGATAACGAATCCAATAACAGCAAGAAATACAAAGATAGCGATAGTACGACGATAGGTAGTCCGAAACACGGCGATAAAAAAGTGAACTTAACTATAAACACCTCGCTTACCAAATCGCCCGCGAAAACGGCGGTAAAACAAGTAAAAAAAGTTGATTTAGGCGCAGCTGCAACGTTCGGCGTTAACGATAAAGGCGAAAAAACGCCACCTCCCTCCGATTTACTGAACGATTCCGATTTCAATCCGCGCGCCGCCGAAAGCGCCGAACCGAAACAAGGGCCCGAATTCGGCGATTTCGAGACGGCCTTCGGAAATCAAGTAAACGTTGGGAAAAAGGACGAGGACGACTTTGCCGATTTCAATTCAGCATTCAGTGCGCCCTCTAACGCGAATAACGCTAATGTACTCGCGACGCCTCCGTCACCTTTGCTGCATATAACGCAGAGTCCACAATTACTACGGCAAGCATCGCTACAGCAGCAGCCATTGGTAATTGGCCAATCAGGAGGAGTTCCCATGGGTGTGACGCCGCAACAGCAAGGCCAATCGGATCTACTCGGCGATTTATCTGGATTCAATTCGTTGAGCGTCCAGCCGAATATGAACAATGAAAATAACCTCAACTCTAATAACCTGCAATCTAACGTGAACAATAGCAATAATATCTTCGATATGTTTGATGCAGGTGAGTTATGATGTCATATATAAATCTGTATAAACTGTTCTAAAAGGAATAATAAGAAAGTTGCGGTGATTTTTAGTTCTATTTAAGATACGGGTTAAAATCTTCAATAGGCTACGCAAAACCAAATATTTTACGCCGCCAAATGTCCTCCTTGTTTAATTTTTACGTAGAATTACAACCAGCCAAGCTGGTACAATCACTGGTGCGGAGTGCCCGTACACAGCGTCAATCTCAACTTAATTTGCGAATGTGCATTGTAAGAATTTAATAGCCCGATATTCGATTTTTTCAATCTCTACAAAAACAGGAATACCGACTGTTAAACAATAACTGAGCGTCCAATATGGCTGAAATTTTCAAAAGTATCTTTCAACCAGTGTTGGGTAAGGTAGGAGAAATGCCTAATTTTTCAAAGCGACTGGACAGATTCGTGTTTTGTCGACTCTTGAGGAAACCCGTAAGCAACACGAACCCCTTTCCATGAGACGAATACTCACGAGTGCATCTAGTCGCTGCAAAAATTTACTCATTTCCCATACCTTGCCCATCACTCCTTTCAACGCAAGCACAACATTGAATGTTTATAAGTGAGTTTGTTGTTTTCCTAAAATTTGAGGTAAAGTAAGGTTGGGATTCTCTAGAATTTATAAACGGAATTACTCAAGACTAAGTTGATCTTTTTTTACGTAAATTAAACGAATTTGCAATAATTAATTGCTTTTAATCTATCATATTGATACAAAACACTAATCTTTTTAAGTCACGACAACTTGATACGTTTTGATATCGGTAATTCGCTTAGCTTTTTGTAGATTAGATATCGTCAATATGCATCCATTAATAAAATTTAATTAACAATATTAATTTTTGCGTAAATAAAAGGAAAAAAAAAATCTTTGGAATTATTTCCGTGGCGTAATACGATGAATTGCGGCTTTTTGTGAAAAATCTCCCCAAAAATTAGTTTCTGCAATCGGTTGCTTGTTATTTTAGCGCTACCATCTTGTAATTCTCACGGTATAACGAAATTTAAAAAAAAATCAGTAATTCTCTCCCCAAATTGAAAATAAAACGCCTAGAAACAAGGTGTTCCGTGAAAATCTTACCAATTTTGAAACCGCGAACTTACAAGGTGTAGTGAACCGGGAACTCACTTGAGATTTCCGGTTTCAGAACGTGCAGTGCCAAAAGTGAAAGAAGACACCGTTCGAATGGACACACTAACCCCTCAGAATACTGAAGAAACAAGTAGCTTCCACACTACTCCGCTGAACGGCGCTGTTCGGACTCTCGAAGTAACTCTTGGAAAACGCAAGAAGATAAGCAGTAGCAACGATATTAAGTTGATTTTGGAGCAGATCGATGTCGTATTGGGATGTTTGAGAGAATACCGCTTCGATAACGGTAAAATTCTTCTGGAGGATTCCTCAGAAGGTTACCAGAAATTCGTCAGTGTTGATTATCCGCTGATTTTGACCGAGTTAGTTCAGAGATTCGATTCTAGATTCCCTTTGGATGAAAATGGAAAGATATACAGGAGTGTAATCGATATATTTTTAATACCGGACAGATATTTTTCCTCGGAAGCTTTTAACGTCCTCATTGATGGGTTTGCAGGGAGAGACAAGTTTAAGCAATCAATCTCGGCAGAATTATTGGAGCATTTGCTATCGTCGGAGAGTTTCTTCGAAATGCTCCTGTTATTTTACATCGTTACCAGGAGGGGGGTCATCAAAGAACATGCTAAAGAAGAGCGACTTCGTAATTATATTAATTTGGTGCAAATTTTGGTTACGCTGCCTAACCGTGTATCGAATAGTTTATCTAGAGATGCTCCAGAATTTTTTTCCAGAGAGAATTTTACAAAATTCCTGCTACTTTACATCATAAGAGTGATATCTACTATCACTTTCGTGAAATCACAACCCAACAAGGTGGAAATCGACATTAATTTTGAATCAATCGCGATATTACTCAGCAAGATCTTGTTACATTATAACGAATCATCCAAATCAATTCCAATGATTAATTTTATAAAATTATTAACTAGTTTAAGTGCAAATTCCCACGATTACAAAGAAATGATCTATTCGATCTTGAATAAAATCGAAAGGCTTTCCGTCGAGGTCTTCGTAACGACAACCTTGCAAAATCTCGATCCGACAATTTGGAACGTTGATAATTTGTTGTCGCGGCAATTAATCGAGGATAACAAACATTGGAATTATATGATATGCTCGAAAATCCCTTTATTTTCGTATTTCAACCACGAAGAGAAGAATCTCATTTATAACCTCGTAGGATGCCTACGTAAAAATTCCACGAGATTATTTCTGGATCTGTTCAAGAATCTAACTTCGGCTTGGTCAAATAAATCTTCCGTAACACATACGAGCCTCGAACACCACCTTTACGTCAGCAAAATGTTAGTTTTAATGTCGAATGCTTCGATCGATATGGAAATTCCCGAAGATGATCGCGAAACGTTGAAGGAAAAAATTCATTCTGGAGTTATGGTGCATCTTCAAAGTGGCGTAGATGCCATACGTGCCATTGGGATGGTTTGCAGTGAAATTATAGTGAATAATTTGGCTTCCGATGGTAAAGATGCGGTTAAATTGAATTTTGAATACGATAGCTTAAAAAGCGAGTCTAAAATGATCGTCAGCGATGTGAAATCGTTAACGTTTCCAATTAATAAACAAAATAAAGATAGCGATGATATTCGAGAGCTAATCGAATGCTTTTTGAGTAAAAGAGGAAATGTTACGGATGCTTATATTCCTCCGAAAAGGAAATTCCGTACAAAAAAATTAAACGCGGAGCTTACGAATGAAGTGAAATATGAATCGATGAAACCCCAAAAGAATCTAATCAAAATAATCGATAACGCTGACTTTGAATTGGATTCCGACGATGATCTCGATGCTTACGATGTCTCGGATGATAAACCGGCGACAAAAAAGCTCCCGCCGGCGTATCTGAGAGATCTACGAGACGGTTTATTGGAAAATCAAGATGCGGAGGTCTTTATAATGAGCATAGAGAATTGTGAGAAAATAGTCTGTCAGAATCTACCAAACGATGATCCTAGTATCGGATTAGAGATTTTAGAGATATTAATCACTCAACCTTGTCAATTTTACGTAGAAAATTATGAGCAGATAATGTTCGAAAGCTGCGTCGCTATCACTTGCATCTACCCTAGATATTACGCGGAATATCTTTGCGAACAAATCCACGCTGAAGCAGGGAATTATGCCATCTCCCAAAGAATATTGATGATGGAAATACTCTGCGTTTCGGCTAGGAGATTGTCTGAAATTAAGCCAGTTGGGGAAGCGCAGAAAATTCAGAGTAAAACTACGGATAATATTCAAGAAACTGCTTCGGAGATAATACGTAAAAGATTAGAAAGCAAGACCAAATATTATTTTAAACATAAACCTCTTCGCAACGAACAAAAAAATATCTTCTCTCAGGTTGCTGGATCGTTCTTCTATCCCTTGCTCTACGGCTTAAATAAAAACTTTACAGCACATACCCCGGTAGTCAAAAATGATTCAGATCACATCCTCTTATCCCAGCTACTTCGTACCCTTTCAACTGTTTTATATTGTTCGCAAAACGCTCCCGTGGTTCCCAAAATGGGTAAGGATGTTTTCAACTTGTCCTGGATCCTAAAATACCATCGAGAAGCTAGAATCAGGGCTGAAGTTCTGAACCTTCTATGCACAGCATTACTGGTTATCCCAAAGTCGATACTTATCAGGGATTTTCTTGAAGAATTACTGGAGATAAGGTTATGGTTAGTTGACGTCCTTTCTCCCAACGTTCAAAAAGGTGAACCTAATAGCGACTGCAGATTTCTAGCCGGTTGCTTGAGGGGTCTAGTTGATGGAGTATTGAAAGTAGATGCCGAGGTTAATTGAGATAGTGTATAAGTTATCTTTATTTTAAGATTAAAATCTTTGTATTGTACCTTTTTTTTGTTCATATTTTAGAGTAAAAGCTAAACAAGAAATAAATGTGTTTTATTAAAAATAAATTTGTTGGTTTTATTTTTATTGTTAAATAACGGAAAAAGTGCATGTTTTTTTTTATTATTACCGAAATATGCTTTTGAGAAAAATGGATCGGGTAGGATCCAAATCTATGTCAAAATTTTCAGTTGTGGTTGTAGAGGAGACCAAAATCCCTGGAATGTAAGGATTTGGGAAGAGGCACCTTTGTTGATGCAGGGCGCTGAAACGTCCAAAATTAATACACGTCATTAAATAGCTTAAAAGATTTTTTTTAATTAATCTAGTGCAATCGGAAAGTGATTTGTTTTCCCCGACCTTGTATTTTTTTCTCCTTTCAAATATGTTATTCTTGCTTGCACAGGTACTGTATTAAACCCTGCCCCAGCGCAAGTCCTACAACCGTCTTCCAACGATAGCATACATCGGGACAGTTCGATGCTACAATCGAACCTACAAAAGCAGCCCAACGTTGGCGCCACCTGGTCGAATTCGGGCTCACTAAACATCGACCTTGATAACCTCTTAGTAAGCAAGCAGAATAGGCAAGGTCAAGCGCCTAGCATGAACCAATTAGCCAGTAATCCAATTAATCCAGCGATAGGTGTAAACCAACCAAGGATGATGATGATCGACACCACGCCCCCGCCGGTTTTCGGTAGCCCAATCAACTTCAATCACCCGGGATTCCCGCCCACCGTCAATACCAACATGATGCAAACTAATAATCAATTCTTTCCGGCATTTAAATGATTAGAACTAAACGTATCGTAAAAGAAATGAGAGGTTGTGGTGATCGGTATTGTGTAATTGGATGGATGGTATTTTGTTATTCCAAAGGATTTTTTTTCTGTTCGTATTTTTTTTTTTCTATTTTTAATTTGTATAAAAATTTATATTTCGAAGCATCTATTGCAACTTTGCACAGTTACAACTAGAAGAGAAAGTGATACAAAGCTTCTAAGTAATAATTGGCAAAAATAGTCAGTAACGATAGAAATTGAAATAAAATAAAGGTAATTATATTGAAAATACTGATACGTCGCAGTATTATGGCAGTGTATGCTTATCCGAAACGTTGCGAAAGATGGGAAAAGCTACAGTGTCATAGATTAAATATACACAAATATTGTTTTTAATCCTTGTCGTATTTTAAAAATCTTTTATTTTTTTATGTATTACGTGTGTTTATATTCCTATTATCTGCTATCATCATTATAATTTTATAGTCCCGTCATCTTTTTTTTTTTAAATTAAGAGCTAAGTTTCGTTTGTTAATTAAGTTGTACTTCTATTTTTTTTTAGTCAATCGTACATATTTTTTATAAGTATATAGTGAATAGGTAGAGTTTGTCAACTGTTGTTTTTAATGCGTAAATTTTGGAACAATTTTTGTAAAATTTGTTTTTTTTTTTTGTAGCAAACTTGCTGAAAATTAGGTGCTTATTCAATTTTTTTGAGGTATTTTGAGGTTTTAAATCTTAATGTTATCTTTAAGTTGGCAATAATTTCATCTGTTCACTGTATATATAGATTTTTATATATACAAGGTATTTACTGCAGTACGTTATTGCAGTAAACACCATTGTATGTATCGTTTTAGTTTTACATATGTTTCTAGGTGAAATATATAATATGAAGCAATGCACATACTATACAATTATTAATCATAAACGACAGAAACAATACCTACATTATATACTATTATTGTATAAAAAAAAGCATTAAAAAAATTGGTAAAAGTAATAAATGAAAATGCTCATACTATTCGGGTGCTGGGGAAACTTAATTTCTAGTAAGTTACGATATATAAATATTAGCTAATAATTATTTATGTATAACATGAATGGAATATAGATGTAACCTTGTACAGTTCGGGGGGTCCTCGAAAGGAGCTAAGAGTTAGGACAAAGACGTTCAAGCTTCCTTTATTCGTAAATAAGTGATCATCATGGAAAAATTGAAATACATCGTTATCGATCGATAGTAATAGTACGATGCAAATATTTCAAATAAAGAAAAATGTGCCTTAACGTTAGAATTACAAAAATTGAATTAAATATGGTGAATAATGCGAAAAAAAAAGACCACTAATTTTTTTTTGGGTTCGTTGTGATTGAAAGATAAAACAAATTATCGATGTATATACATTCCTAACACACATCTTTATATTCCCGTTTTTGTGTATTGGCATCTCGATGATCATGTGTAATTTATGTAAAGAAAGATGAAACAATAATTAATTCAATTAATTATATTCTACGTATTTTTATTTCCCTTTATCGCAGTCCCACGTAACATTTACTAATACAAAAAAGTACCACATTTGTACTTAAATCACTGAGTACTACTACTCTCCTGCGAATTCTTATAAACGTTCTCCAATGCGTTTGTAATAAGTCTCACGTCGCCTTCGATCGTTTTAGCCCAATTTTCAACGTCTCCGAGTTCTTTCAATGCGCTACTGAATAATTCGACTATATTCAACCATTGTTGCGTTTGTTTCGCGAAATTCGCCGAGCTGGCATGTAACTGTTTAGCTTCGGCATCCAATCGTTTTTGGTTTAAGTAAGCTTGCGCTACGCTAGAAAGAATATTCACAAATAACTATTAAATAAGAAACGAGGCGTTTTTATAATACCCGACATTCAAATGGTCCACTAGAGCTTGAGTTAATTGGCTGGCAGCGGCGCAAGCTTCTTTTCGTTTACTTTCTGCAAATATACCTGCATTATAGAGCCTATAAGAATAAATTTATGAAAGGTCTACCTTGTGATTCTTTTGCGGCAGATTGTTTGATCATGTGTTCTTTTACCATTGAACTTAACATCTTTCTATCCAATTTGAAAACGAAATTTATTTCTTTGTTATTATTAAAAATAAGTTTTATTCTAACCTAATTTGACAGTAAACTAACGAGAAACAGCTGTTATTTTACTAGGGGCTGCCAACTTAAGAATTCAAAACAAACTAATAGTTTGAAATAAACTAAATAATTTGTGATATATGCACGATTTCAACAAGTAATAAATTTTATCCGGTTAATACGCTAAAATATACACTCAAATTAAAATAAAGAAGTAGTATTCTTAAAACAATTCAGTATCGATTTATTACTAGTAATTTTTATTGCATTTATTACCAGCGCTTTCACTTGCAGCTAAGTTCAATTCAGTCCAATCAAAGGGAAATAATATTAACCTATTCCTCTTCAAGAGTACCAATTTTGAAAATTTTCACCATTTCAACGTGCGATTAATTATGTTATTTAGAAATACAAGTTTAAATGGATGATTTTCTTCAATTAAATTGGTAAGAAATTTAATTTTTAATTATTTACATATAATTTGAAGAGTATTTATTTAGGGGCATCACAGAACCCCACGAACTGGACAATGGTTCCGATTTTATACCCGAAGAAGAACTAGCCGCTTCCTACGTTTTTACCGGGCTTCCAAAAGCAGAAAGTGCAGAAATCAACAAAGATGAATCTATCAAAACGCTTGTTAAAAAGCCATCAGTGCCTGGTCAGCAATACAGTTATAAAACCAATACCGTATCTTGCTTAAATACAATAGAACATGAAAAATGTTTAATTATATTGAAATTAATGCAGGCTAATAAGAAACCTACTGGTAGATACGAACAGAATTGTTTAGAATTGTATAACGTACGCAAATTTGTTTTTAAAAGAGAAATATTTTCTATCGATAATCAATTTTGTTGGTAGAATTGTCATCAGCGAATTTTGGAAGAGAATGAGAAGTACTTAAGGTTTGCCCAGAAACATTTTGAAAATTCCAATAAAAAGAAAGATTTTAAATTAAAACGGTCATTGAAGATCTATGCGGAATCTTTATGGAGATATAAATTGAAACGATGCAGAGATTACAAACAATTTTACAAAGGTATAGACATGTTACCGTGTTCTTATAAAGAAGACGAGGAGCCAATTGAGTTATTACATGTCGAGAATTTATTAGAATTGGTAAGTTTTATACGTTGTAAAATAAGAAGCATCTTTATTTTTTTTTATAGGGAGCGTTAGCAAAATTTTCGGGACCTACGTTGTTAAAACCGTATATTTTAAAACGGAAAAACATACCTAGGATCAAAGTGGAATATCATTCAAGTCAATCGGGTACGTTAACAATTGATTGGTTTTGATCGTTTGCAGGATATTTCAATTTCAGTTAGCAGAGATGCGAATATAGACCAGCTAGTTACATTAAATAAGGTAGATATTGTTATTTCATCAAGCGGCTTGACTAGATTATTAAATTTTACGGAAACTAACACGCCTTGGGATATTCCTGTAGTCGTTAAGGAAGTTGAAATCCAAAATAGTAAGCGCAATGTGACTTTTTATTGATAAATAAGAGAAAATAAATTGTAAAACGAAAACTTTCTAAGGTGATGGGACTAAGAAAACAAAAAATGTGATATTTATCGACAAACCGCTCCCAAATCGAACGCCTACGATCTTCGAACTAAAGGAAAAATGTACTAAAATTGCATTAAAAAATGATTTCTGTGATACCAAAGCATTTAGTTTCCCAAACTTAGAAACGCCTATTAGTAGCTACAATATATACAATAAACAGCAGCAGACACAAGCTAATGATGAGAAGGATCAATTAGTGCAAGAGACAAACCCTACTGATGACAAAGTGCAATTACCGAGCAATGCAAGTAACGAGAGCGATGATCTTAAACGAAAAATTGACGAATCAGATGAAAATCAAGAAAATACCAAAAGGGCTAAATTGGAATATGCAGAAGGATCACAGTCGATTAATTCTGAGAATGGAAATGGAGCACATCACAACGTATCATATCGACTATGGAAATTACAGTTAAAAAATGAACAATGCGAGTTGATGAAGGCGAAATATCAGACCAACAGTATTCATATATTAGTTCGATGTAAATTAGATGCTTGCGAGGTAATTAGATCGATAGTATCCATTTTCAAATAGAAAATTTTAAGTATCAATTCATGTTTCTTACAGTCTGGGTTAAACGGACAACTACAACCCATCAATGTAATACCAAAAATGGAATATCATCTTGAATATGGTGGTGGTACTGCTACTAGGAGAGAATTAATCAAACAATGGGTTTACGCTCACTTCAGGCCTTATTGCCAAGTTCGTAGAAGTAATTTCTTTCTATTTAATTAATTCTTTGGAAATTGGTAAAAAAAATCTTTATGTTGCAGTTCGAACTCATTACAATACAGGAGAAGTTATTGCAATTGAGAATTGTACACCTCAAACGATAGCAGTTGAGGCCAATACGCATTATAAAATGAATCCCCATCTCGGTTTAGGAGTTTTGTATAAAATCTTCAGCAGATTAGTAATTTTAAATTGTGGGAATTATATTTTACATCATTTATCGAGAGATGGCGCTTTTGTAGCGTTATTGAGAGAAGCTAAAGAACAGTAAGGCAATTTTTATCTCTTTCTGGCTCAAATCAGTGGTTCTCAAACTTTTTCTTTTATAATTAGTATGATTGCTTTCGTGTTTACAAATTCTCAATATTAACTGTAAATGTGCATTTTTTTTTATGTTATTTTTAGAAAGTTTCAACAGATTGCTTAACACCCTCACTATCAAATGACCAATTATCTTACCCAATTTATTTTATCTTCGCAACACTTTTGTTTAATGTTTTTCAATCTATTCTGATCTGAGATTCTAACCTTACTTCTGATTTTCAAAATTAACCATACATTATTAACAAAATGAGTCTTAACTGTTTAATTTTAAAATAACCATCCGGAAACTTGTTTATTGCAAAATTTAAGAGGTTGCCAACTAAAACTGAACGTGTTCCGAGTTCGGACCGTGTCGTGGTTAAACGAAAACGTAACGTTTCGCCCACAGTCATATGGGGCTTCTTTAAGAGGTGGTTCAAAGGTGGTAGGGCACAGTTAGCACGGTAACTCAACGTGTAAACCACGCCAAATGGGAAACTAACTGAGCAGGAAGTTGTTGATCACGGTGACTCAGCAAGGTAATCATGCCAGAAGCGAAAATCAACTGTTTCCTTCTCCTGAAGAAGCCCCATATGATTGTGGGCGAAACGTCGAGTTTGATACGGTCCGAAACACGTTTAGTTTTAACGGACTGCGGTCGTGGAAGCCCACGTTATTATTTCAAAGTTGCTAACTGACGAATATTATAGCTCTGTACCAAAATAAATCAGAAGAATTCAATCAGAAAACATTCCGATTTTTTGTTAACCGATCGTTTGTGATTTCTATTGAAACGGGCTTTATATTTATTCCAAATTTTAATTATTTTGTCGGATTTACTCTGAAATGCTTTGTACTTATAGAGAAGATAGTATGTTCAACTTATATGAAGAATACGATGTTGAAAAGTGCCAAATAGATCCAAATTTAATGACAAGGTGGCATCCAATAGACGTGAACTTTATTTTGCCGAGGCATATTGCCGATAATCAGATGCCTGGGATGTTTAAACCTTGCCCCTTAAAAAAATGTAAGTTATGTTGCAAAATGTTCCGAAATAAACGTATCGCTTTAGTGTTTTTCTATACATTTATTTGTATTTATTAAAATTTGTATAAAAAACTTAGCAATACTTGAAAAAAATATTTAAAAAAAAGGTACCGACTTCTCTCTTAACGTGGTATTTGTATATTTTTTTAAACACCGAAGTATTGAAGCAATAAAAAGCTTACACATCCCATTGGGCCGTTGCCGCGCTTAAAAAATATAAGATTCAAATAACAAAGGATTTTATATAATATAGCGCCGCCATCGTTTTACGTAGATTAAAATTAAGGCTGATGGGTTTTGTTTCAGTTACTAAAAACAACAAAAAGAAGAAGGGGAAGAAGAAAAAGGCAAAAGCCAAGACCAACAAAAACGTTATTGTAAAAAAAGAAAATGTGGAATAAATTACGCTTTTAAAATAAAATAAAGACGATCGTTTTTCTTTTATAAATAAGTTTATTTTTAATCATCATTTTTTTGTTTTAAATTCACACGGTTAATAACCCATTCCTATTCATTTAAATCTGTTAATTTCAATATATACATCGAAGGTAAAATTGTGTTAAAAAGAAACAACATGTAGCTTCCACGTTAGAAATAAAAATCATCAAAAGAAAAAGAGAAGAAAAAAAAAACAAACAGCAAGAAAATCATCAGGTATAATTACTTTAAAGTAGGAAAAAAATACAGTCTGCGTTGATTTCTTTTTTTTTTGTTTTGTTTTAGTTGTTTTTTTTTTTGTTTTAATAATAAGATTAATAATAATAAATTTTCTTTATAAACCGCTTCTTAAAACCTATGACAACTTCTTCGCTTTCTGATATAGCGTGTCGACGACTTTGCTCATACTCTGTATGGTTTCCAGCGCCATCTCATACGTCTTGTCTACTGGAGTTTCTTCAAATACGATCAAGACACCTACGAAATAAAAAAAAGAAAAACGATATCAACATTGGTGATACCATATATATATATACTGACACGTTTAAACTATTTCTCTATTCACTATTGTGTTAATATTACACCTTAAGATCGGAAAATAGAGTCTGTATTGTATATAGTTCTCTTTTATTTTATTTTTTTTCCTAATCCTAGAGATGACAATGTCCATCGAAACGTAATGTAAAACGTAAGTAGATTTGGAGGTGCAGAAACATTCGAGGAACATGCTAACTTGAATAAAAGTAGATGAAGTATGAAGTTGATCAACCCAACCCCAAAACACGTGCAATTTTGATAAAGTTTTAAAATGGATTGCTTAAATTTTTTCGGTGAAAAACTTTGAAAAAGATCCAAGCACATGTTTACTGGTATTTTACAACTGTCGATGATGAACAATGGTTGGGTACAGTGTCGCTGCGGAGCTGCGATTCCTTCGTATATTTCCGCCGCATATCGTGTACATTGTACTATGCAACGAAAGTACACGAGGAAATCGAAGCATTGCGATTAGTCTCTCATTTACGACATTAGCAGAGACTAGACAGACTCGTGTTTATTCGTGTCATGAAAATGAGTTCGTGTTGCCTACTGGTTTCCCCGAGAATCGACAAAACACGAGTCCGTCTAGTCTCTGCTAATTTCGTGAAGCGGACGGAAAGTACGCAGGCTTAGTCATCATCAGCCACCACTGTCGATGTTTAAATACAACAAGAAAATAGTGGAAAAATTACGAAAATAGGTCGATTTTTATATTTTGTCGAAAATTCATAGATTCAAAAACATTTTCTACATGCCAAAACATTTGGATGTAATTTTCTAACTTATAAAGGCAAATCAAACATACCTTCGCCTTGATCCAAAATTCCATGAAACTTTGCATCTAAGATCATCTGCGATAACTTCTTTTCAACCTGCGGCATGGGAAGCTTAATTGTCTTTGCAATGTAATCCACCTCCACCCTCGAATATGGCTCTATGATACGACAAAGATTCTGCTCCAACATGTTATCGTACAACGTACCTAAATGAGCTCGCACGATAACATCGTCTTCCAATTCGGGCTTATACTGTTTAACAGCCATCTGAAAGTCAGCCAACGAGCGTTTATGCGATGCTTGAGCAACACTTTTCATCGCTTCGATGTCGCGGCCCGCGTATTTGATGGCCAATTTCCCGCTGACAATCTGTTGCACGTCTTCGGGATTATTCAGCATGATCTTCGATAATAACATGTATTTGAGTGCGGTGAGAGCTTTCGGTGATTCTACACTGTTGAATCCTTCGAAAGCTTCGTAGAAATACGAGTATGCTGTTTTGAAATCTTTCTCGTCGGCCGCGTGTAATATTCCAGATTGGAGATCTAATGAGGCTTGCATTTTCGGGGGACAATAGATGGCATTCGCTGTTGTTCGGGCTGACGTGAGAGCGGCACGTGCCTTCTGTAGATTACTTAAAGCGTGATAAGTCTTACTTTCTAATAGTTGTACTTCGACTAGTAAATTTTTGTCGTCTAATTTTTTAAGTTCCTTTAATAGAGTCGAACCGAGCTGCAATGCTTCGGTGAACATCCCCGTATCGAAATACAGCGCGATTAATCTCGCTTCTAACGATTGCCTTAAGAAAGTACGTTTTTCCTCTTTCGCCCATTCGATGCATTCCTTACACAATTGCACTTCGATTCCGATACCAGCTTCGAGGTCCAGGAAGAAGTCGACGAGAGATCTTACTAATTTAGCGGCTTTCGCCTTGCTTATTAAGCTGAGAAACGGTCGTGTGGCCTTTATCAGTTCGGCGAGCTCCTTAGCCTTACCTTCTTTCTTGTACTTCTGGCCGAGATTGAGTATATCCTGCTCTTTGGCTTTGATATTTTCGTCAGTTTCATCTTCCTCTTCGCCGCGTTTGATTTTCTGCAGTAGTAGAATGTCTTTTTCCCGATTCGAATCGGAAACGGATTGACTCCGTTCGAATAACAGTGCGCCAGCCATGATGCGAATCTAGAAAAGCACTGTCATCAATCGGACATGTTTATTCGCTTCACACGCATACGGGAGAATAGAGAGCAAAAAGAAACCAGCGGTTCCACACAAATACTACGATGCCAAAATTACTTTTTGACTAATCATTCGACTTGCGTAGAACAAAGAGCGTTAATTTCGGAAAACAAAGGGAAACGGATCTTCCAAACGAGCGGTATTGGTTAGGTGCAAGTAGAAACATCGATTCTTACCATTAACGGATTTAAATTTTATCGGTTAGTCAAAATTTCCGGTGGGCGTATGTATATGTGAATGGCAAGTAAGCTTTGATTAAAAAAAAAAAAAAACAATGTTAAATTTTACCTTCAATTACAGCGTTAAGGTACGGGACAGATAATTTTTTGACATTTGAACAGCGAAGTTCGAAAAACAAACCGGAAACAAAGGCATAACTAAAAATCGTGAGGGACGGCTTTCGAAGTTAGGCAACCAATCATACGCTGAATCACGAGGCGCCATTTCATAAACATCCTAGCACACAATAGCGCCAAATTTAAAATTTTCCATTTAGGTGACCTTCCTGTTTTGTTAACATAATTCGTAAATAATAATAAACTGGAAATTAACATCTATAGAAAGGAAACCAACACTAATAGGTACATTATGAGCGATTCTAACCACTGTGGACAACACAAAATGGCCGCGATTAGCTTCTTAATTAATAGATTGGTTAAATTCCCTCTAAGTAGAAGTAGATTTAACAGAGAACTTAAATTCATAAAAAACGTAGCTATTTATAACGGTTACCCTTCTATAGAAGTCGATCGCATGCTTAAGAAAGTCCAACATAGGCTTTACGTAAGAAATTCCACGACCTTAACCCCGGTAGAAACTAATAGTGAGAAATTCGTGAAACTCCCCTTTCACGGCATATCGAAAGGCGTGAGTAAGATTTTGAAGAGTCAAGATACGAACGTATGCTTCGGTTCGCGCAACACACTCAAAAATCTTCTCGGTAATCCTAAAGATAAACCCAAAATGGGAGAAAGGTCGGGTATTTATAAAATTGAATGTAGTCACTGTAATAAAGCCTATATCGGTCAAAAGAAAAGAGCGATAGAAACTAGATTCAAAGAGCATATAAGAAATTATCGCTACGGCAGATTGGACGCGTCGAGTGTCGCACAACATATAGATAAAACCGGGCATAGTATTAAATTAGAAGACTTAAAATTGATTAAAAACGTAACGTCACCGCGAGAATTAAATGCCTACCAGACGGTTTAAATAAAAAGTAATAAAAATCTGATGAACAGAGAAAACGGACCGTTGTCGTACTCTGTCCTTTTTGACCTTTTGCAGTAGGCCGGCACTCGTTTATATTTTGGGTCATAAAAGAGATCTTCCCGTCCATCTGGCCGTGTTTTTCGCATGTCGTAGTTAAAGACGCGTAGAGGGTAGAATAGGCACTTGTAAAACAATATTTCTTCTCGGAAGAAGGGATAGTTTATGCGTGTTATTTTTCGCACGCCGTAGCTTCAAGGCGTGCAGGAGGTAGAAATAGGCACTTGTAAAGAATATCCGTTCTAAGAAGTTGGGATAGTACATGCATATTTAGTTTTCGAAAAAGTTTTTTTTCTCACATCATTCGGTTGATGATGAGGACCATTCGTGTCCTCGAAACGGCCGTCCCGGACTAATTATTATATTACTATATAATAAATTAAACTTGTGTGGTGCGGAGGGTGCCGATACTTATGTGTTGTATACCATACTACGCCACAGTCTTACTTAAATATTCCTAACAATTAGCGTTTTTAACGAAACACATTGGCGCAAAGGAAACTAAGGGAAATAGTGAAAGTCAAGAGAACGATGATGAGAGAGATGAAGAAGAAGAGGAAAACGAGAAGAATATAACCTATCGGATAGTTCAGATGTTTCATACAAAAAAGAAAAGAGTAACACGTCAACACGCAACTTCTTCTATTGATGCCTTTTTAACTGGCGTGGCGCCGATTTCAAAGATTCTTAATTCGTTTTACTTGAACACAGCAGAAAATTAAATAACTCGTGCAATGACATATTAACCTGTATTTTATGAGTTACACTTGATTTAACACTTATTAACCCTGCTTGTTACGCCAGTGTATTAAAGATTTATTAATTAATGCACAGCACATATAATAAATTAAACTTGTGTGGTGCGGAAGTTGCCGATACTTATGTGTTGTTTAGCATACTACGCCACAGTCCTTGCTATCATTATTATCATTATTAATTCGTAAATTAGTGAAACCGCGGCCGCCATTTGTAAGATGGGAAAGTGCGACAGTATATTAGTTAAAAATATTGATTATTAACAATACTGTTTATGAACAAGGATAATAAAAAACATTGTTGAAATGGAAATTAATAAATATGGGTCGATTCAGATAATTTGCGCGAATTTAATATAATTTAGGAATAAATCAAAGAAAATTGTATGTGTAAAGTTTCGTAGACACCTTTTACAAAAAAAAAAATACTTTACAATTAATCGTGTCGCAATATCCGGGTTTATTTTTTATAATTTTCGTAAAATGTAAGCAACATATTCGCTCATTTGATCCGTATTGCCGGAATTCTCAACCTAAATTCTGCTTAGGACCACTTCCTTTCATTTGTTTTAAGCACGCTTTTTTACGAAAATAGCAGATTCTTAAAACTGTAAGGAAATAACAAAAGAAATCCCAATTATCATCAGTTTGGCTGATATTAATTAAAATTTAATCTAG
>LR737422.1:631659-643599 GCA_902655005.2 Marronus borbonicus
GAGAAAAGCGTTCGGTGGCTTAGAATTGTCTTTCGTAGATCACGCTGTGTATATTAAAATCCTGAAATTTTAGTATTTACCGTGCGTTCTCGGAAAATAAATAGGAATAAAAAGCGGAAAACCGCAAGCGTACACACCCTTTGTGTAATCAGCACTTATCAGCGAATTAAACAGCTTTGGGACTGAGAACTCCTCGATTTTAAATAAATAATTTAGGCGAATTAGGCCATCTTTGGTATGATCAGAGAATCGTCCGATAAGGTAGTGTAGGCGTTGATGAAATTCAAAATACAAACATGGAATGAAGAAATCGAACGCGTTTGCGAAATTAACCATTCCCAAGTCAAATTAATACATTCCAGTAAGGATAAAATCGTCTCTAATTAACGATAATTAGCTAGATACATAACCTGCAACGATATCTGTATTTTGCAAATCCATTACATTAGATTTAATACGATGGCTAGTAACAATTCCGCTGTTCTGGACGTCGTAAGCGAAAGTAAAGAGATCACTACATTGTTGAAACAAAGTAAGGAAAATAGTGATCTGTCTGTTAGCAATAATTCTATATTACATAATAATAGTTCGATGGTAAGCATTCACTAGATAGTACTACGATTTATTAGTACGTTATCTGATGATTTCTGCAGGTCCAATCTCCTAGTATAGATAGCTTTTCCACGATTCAAGATATCGAAAACTTATCCGAGTTAAACATGGAAGAGAATTCAGATCTCTGTGTTAAAATCGATAATCCGCAGAAGCATTTAGACACATTAGAAACCTATATCACGTTCCGAATAACCACGAAAGTTGCTCGTATAGAATTTGCGGATAACGAATACGTAGTTCGACGAAGATATAACGATTTCCTTTGGTTAAGGCAGAAATTAGTCGATTGTCATCCGTTTTGTATTATTCCGGTAATTTTCCAATTTCCTTGTGCTGTTTAAGTAATATAGATAACATGTTGAAAATTTTAGCCATTACCCGGGAAACATTCTTTAGTTGGACAATTGGATCGTTATTCGAAGGATTTCATATTGCTAAGAATGAAAGCTTTAAACGTATTCGTATCGAGACTTGTTAAACATCCGATACTTAGTTGTAATGAACATTTAAAATTATTTCTAATCGCTAGTCAAATGGTAAATGACAAATAGCTAGTGTAACCTAAAAGATTGACGCAACCTTTTTAGGACTTTAATCTACATAGAAGGCAACGATCAAACTCGGAGAAAATGAAAACGTCATCTAGTCTAACTAATTACACGACTTTAAAGTATCGCCACCTCGAATTCGACAAGATGAAGATGTACTTGACTACGTTGACTGATAAATTGATCGCGATCGAGAAGATTTCGCATAGAATTAATAAGGAGAAGCAAGAATTAGTATCGGAATTGCAATATTTCTACCCAATCTTCATTACATGGGCAACCACCGAGAAGGAACTTGCTTTGATATTACAATGCACAGCTAGTGCTATCGAGAAAACTGCCAACGTCCAAAATAATATCATACTTAGCTATTCGAATACTATTGGAAATCCCATCAAAGAATTTGTGGCTTATATAGAGGTGGTGCAGGAAACATTACAGAAAAGGGAGACTTATCAGTTGGCTTACGAAAGTTCCATGGAAGAATTATCGAAAAAGAAAACTGAGAAGAATAAGGTGAACAAATTTGATATAATAAAGGTTTATTGCCGGGACCTTTCGGGTGTTATGGGAAAGACGAAAATTCAAGTGTGCGAGGGACTCTCATAGTTAGTTATTTTCGAGGACCCTGCGTGATGATGCGCCTCAAAATGCTATCCGATATACAAATAGTATAGTTCATATAAATAACAAAAATGACTTGTGCTATAATATTTTCTTTCTATTTTCCAGTTATTGGCGTCCCAAGATACGAACCAAACAACCGGTTTTTCCTTGTGGAAACAACCTACCTGTGATGATAAATTAGAAAAACTAGGTATGCGCTTCCACTTTTTAAAATTTTATAACCTACTGTCGAAATATAACGTATATTCGATAATAATCTTTTAGGCTTGATAATTCCGCAGCTTGTAAAAAAAGCTGAGTTAAATCAAGATAACCTCGAATGCGCAAACGAACAGTTGCGTAGCGATCTGGAACAGTGGCATATCGAGAAGCAGCAATGCCTGAAGAAGGTCCTCTTAGATTTCGTCAATAAGCAGATCGAACTGTACGAGAAGGGTGTGGCCGCGTGGGAGAGCGTGACCAATAGGATCACCGTGCAGATACCCACCAAATGATATCCAAACCGTTTCAAATATTTCTCGCAATCCTTTAATCTTGTGTAAGTGCAATTTATATTTATATACATACAACCAAAATTAAAACAACTGATATTGTATATATACATACTTATGTACGTATTATAATATAGACCACGCATACAACAACATTAGACACCATAACTTAATGCAATAAAAGATCACGTTAAAGTAAGAATGTTGTTTTTCTCGTTGACGAGGTCTAGACGATTGACCTGCCTAACGGTCTCGATTTACATGACATATTTCTAACTCTCTTTTTTGTTCAAGAACCATAGCATTTTGAAGTCAGCAAAAGTGGGGAAAATGTTTGCAACTTTCAGATACTCTAGCGTAGTCGTGGAAATACACCGATACAAGGTTAAAATCACTTCTTTATTAAAAAATCCGACATTCGACTACATGCAAAACAATATTTCCTAGCGTTTTTCTCAGTCGCAGCAATTGTTTCATTATATATTTCAATTGCTGGAACCTTCGGATCCGGGGGATGAGTTGATATCCAATGTGAGAACTCCGTAGCTTCCGCTGAAGTAAATTTTCCATTTTGGGTTTCAATCGGTAACTAGAAGCATAAGATGCATCGTTAGAATCTGTTGAATGGTTATAGCAAAATTCTTCTGAATGTTTTTACTATCTACTATTAAAGTGAATTTAATGATTGTTAGCGTATTTACTTTAATTGATCGCCATAAAGGCTTCCTCACTTACCAGACACAACTCGCATCTCTTATTCTGCCAGATCTCCTTGTCCATGCTCAGTTTATCGCCTGTTTTGACTACCGTAGTTATGGTCGAAGGGAAATTGACTTGCAAATTCTGTACGAAATTTGTCAGCAAATTCTGTACATTCAAATAAGGATCGAATTGCTGTTCTTTGATAATGAGGGGTTCCAAGCGATTGAAGTAATTGTACAGTGCAAGTTCTTTGATGTCAAAAACCCGTAACGGTTTGATTAGCGTGACGTTGGGATCTCTTGCATCGCAAACTCCCTAAAAAAATACATAATTTCCACTTATCTAAAACAAAGCAGATTTTGTGATTGAAAATTCAATAATGACGATAATGATTCCCAAATTTGTTGAACATAAACAACGTTTTCTTAACCGACGAACCTACATTTTCATTAAGTAACAGAACTCAGAAGACATTGAGAACTGCATAGTTACTTACAACATTAATCTTCCCCGTTTTTCCTAAAATGAAACAAAAACCAAATATTACACGATACTTACAATATCCATCTGTAAATGACTTCCTCTTCCGAGTGAAACGTTGGTTAAGATTTGTGATGCTACGTCGAAAGCAAGATCACACGTGAAAACATGTTGACATCCCAACCTTTTCGCACTCTCCAACAGTAATCGATGCCTTGAATCGTTTTGAGAACCTTTTAATATTTGTATTTCAAACTATACGGTAATGAATTTTTAAAACACTTACTCAAATTGCTTATAAAATTCCATCTGCGCTGTTGGACTTATATTGCTGTCGTACAGTTTACTGATTTCTTCACAATCATTCGCATTTAACGTAATTTCCCTATAGTCGGTTTTGAAATCAATATTAGAATGGCAAGCGTATTGAACAAATGATGTAAAATATATTGGAAAATTAAATTCTCGCACGTGCTGTTGTATTTGCTCTAATAAACGTAAACGTTGTTCGTAATTTAAATGGAAATTCCCTAGAAAATATAATTGCATATTTAGTAAAGTATAATAGACACAAACTGCATTAATTACTTTCAATATACAACACGATTGGGTTGAATTTCAATTGTTTCGGCGTCGAAGCAGTCATACCAGACCTCAAAAACGAAAGCAATGACGTGATCGGATGTCCAATAGTATAATTGACTAAAACATATTCGTCTTTCTTTATAAATCGATGTTTGCCTAGGAACGCTTTGAATTTATGCTCCGTTCCATTGAGGAAACACGATCTACAATATCCATCTTTACGTCTGAGTAGAACGCTGGGGATTTTCTCTCTACATTTATTACAAGCTTTTACTTCTCTGGAAACAACACTAACATTAAGTGCATAGATAATAAGGAAAAATTCTGTTTAAAAGTATTTACTTGATATCCAATCGTTCCATGTGATTTGCAAGTTCACTTTCTTGATAATCATCACCGACAGAGCACATGTTTGTAATCAGTCAATGAAGTGTAAGCTTCCCTATTTTAATACCAATGCAAAAGTGTGACGATTGATGTTTAATCACGTTTAACTTTTTGCATTAAAAACGGGTATTAACAAGCTGCAAAATTAGAGGTTAGAATGGTTTGACACTCTCTATATTTTAAGTTCTAGCGCCCTCTCTTAAGCTCATAGTGAAACTAGGAAATTAATGGCGGTTTATTCAAATATAATAAATTTCCCTTTTATTTTTTCAAAATACTATTTTAATTATGCAATGCATTAGAGCACATCAATATTAAAGAAAGTTAATTTAATTTTAATCACCGAAAGAAATATTACATTCGTTTAAAGTTGTTAAAAACAATCAAAGAAGTATTCCGGAGAGAACAAAGAAGAACATTAACTCAATAATAATAAATCAATAGGAAAATAAATATTTTGATAAAATACTCTCAGATAACGGAATATAAACAAACCAACAGGTGTATAACATGGATATTTTTGGAGGTTATGTTGCGGTGAAAGCAATTATCTGATTGGTGTCTTGTTTATGAAATTTCGGAGCGTACGAAGCTCTGCAACCCGATTTACAATCTCAAATGGAAGAAGCATGAAGTACTCGATCGCCACGTTATTGAATTGCTTGTCTTTTTTCGCGATTTGGATAGCAATTTTAAATAGAAACAATGCAGAAGCCACCACCGTCCCTTGGTACGAAAATTTACCAGCAGTCGCCATGGATTACAAGGTCCATATAGATCCTGGCAAAGAAGATTGTTATTTTCAATATGTTAACCCAGGCGCTACTTTCTACGTGAGCTTTCAGGTCAGTATCAAATTAATAAAATTACTACGTCACGTAAAAGCCCTAAAATAATAATTTCATTTGTTTTCCTTCTTAAAGCTAATTGGTTTTTAATTTTTAAGGTCATTCGAGGTGGGGATGGCATGGCCGGCTTCGCTGTGAGGCATCCATCTGGCCAGATAGTACATCCGTATCAATGGAAAGCAAGCAGCGAATATCAAGATGAAAGATCAACTGGTGGCTATTATTCAGTATGCATTGATAATCAATTTTCACGATTCGCCGATAAATTAGTCAATTTATACATTACCGTCGTCAGATACGATCAGTGGGAAAAGTACACGAAAGAATTGGAAGAAATTAATTTAAACATGGAGAACTTTACGGTAAGTAAATTTTCTGTAATTTCGAAATAAAAATATACAACGTGATTTCATTTCTTACAGAGTACGATCATAACTGTTGAAAGAAACATCAACGAAATGCTCCAGTACCAATACCATTCCAGAGGAAGAGAAGCCCGAGATTATAACCTGTTGCAAGGTAATAATAACTACGTGATGCGATGGTCGATTGCTCAAATATTCGTTATCATCTTTACGACTGCCGTTCAAGTTTATTTTGTCAGGAAACTATTTGATTTAAAGAGTGGTTATACGAGATCCAGGATATAAATCACCGCTGCTAATCCAGCATAAGGAATCTGTTATTGAATACATTTTTTTGTAACTGATGTGAATTTTCCTCTTTTAATAATGCGGATAATTTTTAATTTATTTAACATTTTATGTACATGTTACATTCCTTTTTTTTTATAACGAAGACAAATACATTTTTTAAATGTTTATTATATTTGTTTTTGCACTTGTATCGAAAGTAAAGAAATGATGGTGCTGTAATAAAGAATAACAATTTTCTAAATCTGTTTTTTCATTGATTTAAATTATGGGAAGTACCTAATTGTAACTAATTTAGATATTTTACAGGATTTTTTCAATTGGCTCATGAAAAAGGGATTGTATCAACGTGGTTGGTTAATCTTGGTTTAAAATCTAATTGGTTGGGATAAATATATTTCGATAATCCTATTGGCTGATTTAAAGTCCAGGTGACATATTACGTCATTTGGGCCCTTTAGTGGACATACCGGGAACTCTCTCCCATAACTGGCGTGGGTTGTGTATCCCTTAATTATGGCCTAGTTTTGCAAGTTTATCCCCAGTTTTCAACGAATTCTGCTTTAATAATTGTATTAATTGCAGAATTTGAGAAAAATTGGAGAAAACTGCAATAGACAAAGTGCCTGTCCTGCTGGTAGTACGCTTGTATGTCCGTCAGAGGCACTGAAATACGAATCTACCTCCAGTTTCATTTTAATATTTTTATTGGCAAAAAAAAAAATAGTTTTAATTTAAATTATTTGATGTGAACCCATTTATTGTGTATCAAATGAGTTACCAACAATCGATTAAATTCTCAAAACTAAGAATAAAATTAATTAATAATCTTGTAAAAATATTCTCGGATGTACTTATGTTAAATTTAATTCATTAGATAAGTGAAAGTATTGTAATTATTATAAAAAAAAAATCAACCTTTGTAATTTGTAAATCCTATTTTCACAGTAAAAGATTGTAAGGGCCCATATAAACCGGTCCTAACCTAAAAATTCAAGGTAATATTTCTAAGAAAAAGTTATTATAAATAGTCCACAACATAATTTAGTAAATACAGTACTAATAGTGCATTGGCGTTTATATTCACAATTATGTAATTTGCTTATTTTAATGCACTATACCTATTACACAGAAAGCATATCATTATTACGATGATCTTCCTTAGTAAAAATTTAAACAAGATACTGACCTTTTCACGGCTGAATGTACGACATAGTTCTACCCAAAGTAACGTGCAAGAAGTTCGTGTCCCCACAACTTTGGGATATTTAGCTGGAAAATGGTGGGGCCCAACAGATAAGAGGCCTATTCTAGCACTTCACGGATGGCAAGTAAGTTTTATTTCTCAAGCATTCTATGAGCATATTTAGGTTAAACGTACTTCATGTACATTTTAGGATAGTTGTGGATCTTTCGATAGATTAATTCCCTTATTACCAAAGCACATCCCAATTCTAGCCATCGATTCTCCAGGACATGGATTTTCTTACAAATTACCTGCGGGTATCGCATATCGTAATAGCGATAGCCCAATTATGATTAAAGAGATCATAAAATACTTCGGTTGGAATAAAATCACATTAATGGGACATTCGTTAGGTGGGATTTTATCTTATACTTATAGTTTTTTATTCCCGAAGGATGTCGATTACATAATATGCATCGATGGTTTGAATCCTCTAATTCTTCCGAAAGGTATGCAGAGGGTTGCTCAAAGTTTAGAAGACTTTATGAAGTACGATGAATTACAACGGAGTAATCGAGAACCGCCAAGTTATACCATAGAGGAAATGATACAGCGTATACATCTTGGAACGAGGAAATCTATAGCGTTGGAAACAGCTAAGTATATTATGTGTCGTAATATCGCACCATCGAAGAAACACCCTGGAAAATACTATTTCAATCGAGACGCTAGATTAAAAGTGGGTCCTTTGGTCTGCGAAGATCCCGTACAGATTATAGCAACTGCATCTAACATTAACTTTCCGATATTCATTAGTAAAGCTGATGGGAGTCCCTTTTTTGGTAATGAAACCATGTTCAAAGACGTATATGGAATAGTTAAAAAAACAAGCCCAGATTGCCAATTTCACCAGATCCCAGGAACACACCATGTCCACTTAAACGAGCCAGAAACACTAAACGAGTTGATAACTAAATTCATCGAGAAGCACGATAAAGATGATAGGAGCAACAGCGGATTCAAGAGTCAGATTATTTATAACGATCTTGATTGTGAAAATATGCGAGCTGTTGCAAAATTATAGCGTTTCTTTTTATAATTTTGAAACAGAACTGGCTCCAAATGTAATGCTCATCAAATCAGGATTTTGAAATTAGTTGATTGCGGAAATGAGCATGTTTCCACTTAGCCACCGTATTAACACTCTTTGAAGCATATTTCTTAATCATTATTCCGGCATCTATTGAATAATCCTGAAATTTAATAATAGATGGCATTATAAATTAATTGTGCAGATCTGCTTGTTTTCTTGGTGGCTGGCATAACTTTAGTAATTATGAGTACTACATGGCATCCCACCAGTTACCAATCAAATCTGATTTAATAGGTACAGAGAGTACACTATCCCCACCACAATATTCTTTTCTCTGTTACATGAATTATCATTAAATCAGTTTTGGTTGGCAACTGGTATATTTTAGAAGAACACATTCTTTGATAAATACGTTAAAAATCAAGTAGATTAGCCGTGATTCAAAATTAGTTATTTGTTGCTTTTAACGGTTTCTTTTCGTTTTATACCGTTGAGGACGTCAAATTGTTTATGCAAGAAAATAAAGAGGAACACCAATACTCTCCTGAACCGGTACTCCGCTATATACCAAAATTTTTATTTTTCGATATGTACTGCAATTTTTTTTTAAATAAAATCGATTTACTGTGAAGATTTCCGTCTTTTTATTGCTTTTGTTGATAAGCTTCTGTAAATAATATCTTGGCCCTGTTAAAGCAATTTAGGTGAAATAAATCGTCGATTAATAATTATAAATGAAACTTGGATATACGAGTACATTCCAACGCGCAGTCGAAGCAGAGGTTGCTCTACAAAAAGGCAAAAACCCTTCTATCGGCCGGTGAAGGTCTTCTCGACTTCTTTTTCAAGTTGCTTTTTTTATGCAACGTCCACTTTAGTCTAAACGTGATATATGTACATAAATATGATGTAGGTAAATAAAAAAAAGTCTTAGAATGTTTTGAAAACATATTTAATGTCAATTACATGATCATTTTTACTTTTCTTACTTAAAAGAAAGCAAACACCACAATGTGCATTACACGTACATTCAAGAACATTCTTACAAAAGAGACAAATAACTTTTGAGTGAAAAAAAGAGAATTATAGATATAGAAAAATAGTAATAAAAAAAAAAACTTAATTAAAGCAACATAAACCAAGCCACTTTGAATAATCAAAAAGAAAGCACAGAATAATATAACAAAGTGATGACTGAAAAGATTATAAATATATATATAGAATATACGTATATTAAAAGAAAATTAAAACGTGACATTTTACCTTTTTCTTTGTTTCTTATTTTTCTTTTTTCGTTTTTCGCTAAACCTAAAGCGTTTTGATATTTTGAGAGCTGTGTTGTGTTGCATTTGCTGCTAACAACGTCCAACGAAAAATGTTCTTTTTTTTCTAGTTTCTCGTGTGACCTGTGCACGTTCGGGGCAAATTGACATTTGTTAAATTGTGAAAGATCGTTTTGACAATCGTTTCATCAGACTCTTGAGAGGTTGGCGCATACAGCGCGTGTGTTTGGCAGAGAGGTAGTCACGACAGAGACTGTTTTTAGGCATAGGCGGGTCTGATGAGGTTGTCTTTTTCTTCGTTTTTGAGACATTTTGTGACAAAAAAGTTCTTACGCATGTTTCTTTGAGCATTTTTCTTCAAGAGAGTTGCAAAATTATTCTTCCAAAAGAATATTTTCAATTCTCTTGGTTGAGTAGTTTTTTCGATTTCAGAGTTGACCGACAGACACACTGACCGACCGACTGACTGACAGATTTTCTTTTTTGTGTTAAAGAAGGTAACTTGAAAATTCTTAATTTCTTAGAGTAACACTTATAACTTCTTACAATTTCATCCAATACCACGTGTTCTTAACCCTTTTTAAAAAAACAAAGAGGAAAACAATATTAGTGTTGAACGTAATATTTATTGTTTGCTTACCTATAAACGAGTCACATCATATAACTGTTTGTTTTTTAATTGTTTTTTTTTTTATTTAAATTATCAATTGTTTAATTTTAAATTTACGCTACACAAACATAGTCTAAAACTGAAAAGAGAACTTCCTAAATACATTGATAAAAACTGACCCTAATAATTATTGATACAAAACAAGGAAAATCAAAGAAATGAAAAAGAACAAAAAAATAGAAATTTTTTTTTTTCCTTTTATTTAGCGATTCTTTTGTTTTTTTTTTAAATTAGAAACATCGAAATTAAAAATGCCAAAGATACTTTCAAACAATAGAAAAAACCAACTGTTTCTTCTAGTCATTTGATTTTTTGGTATCTTCTCTTGCACTCGAAAAAAATACATAACGCGCTAGGCTGTTTTATAAATTTTTAAATGTGGTAACAACAACATTCCAATTGCTCAATTGTTTTCGCAAAATTCTGTGCTTCAAATTTCCCTTTTTTGGAAGAATAATGACTAATGGTATCCTTATCATAACTTGGAAGATTGCAAATTTCTGAAGGAGGTTCTTCCAAAATGATTTGGCAAGAATTTTTTCCAAATAATTGGCTACTACTACGAATTCATTCTTGGAGGTCAGATCAACTAAAGATTATGATACAAATTCAAACAGAAATCGTGCTTTGATGATATTCGAGCGTACCGATATTTATTTGTTGAAAAAAAAAAAAAATTGTAGTAGAAATATCATTTTTTTTTAAAAATTAACTTATAAAACAACCTAGAATTTTTTTGCAACAACGGACAAAATGTGTGCAAAAAACGGACAAGTGAATTTTTTTGGAAATCATCAAGAACAGAACAGAAAAGATACTATTAAAAAGTAAGATTTAACTTTTAAACCATTTAATTACTTTGTCCTTCACGTCACAAATCGTTAGAAAGATATTAGAACGGAAGCCTATGATTTAGAAGAAAAAAAAAATGATACTGGCGATGACGTCTACGTTACACATTCATTATTGTACAAAAGAATTTTTTTTCATATTTTGATATATAAAAAAAGAAAGGAAACAAATACTAACAGAAGTTTACACTATTTTCGAAAATATATTTTGTTTTTCTCGTAATTTCTTTTTTCTTTGTTTTTTAAATTCTCAAAACACGTCGAAATGTAAACTCTGCGTTTCTTTGTTAAGTAATTACATCTAAATTATTTTATTTCAATATTTTAAATCATCCATTATAATATATGTAGAGACCATCCGGGAAGTTTAATACCGACCTGTAGAATTAGAATAAAAAACACGAATTAACAAAAATAGTCAACTGGTGAGAGCAAAGAAATTTTTGTCTAAAAGAATAATTTCAACTGTACAACTGTTTCCATTAGTCCTATTTCGTTTATTTTTCTCCTTATCTCATTTTTGCTTTAGATTCAATCGCTTAGGTGGCGGTGTATCATTCATCGCTGTCTTTAGGCAGTACGAGACAACATGATGATTTACGGATCGATTCTTAAATTAAGTTTTCATTGAAACGGATAAAGATATACTTACGTGGTGAGTAGGATCTCGATCTGGACCTGTCGTACCGTCTTCGTCTGTAGTAGGGAGATGGCGATCTACGATGGCTATATTTCGAGCCTCTGTAACTTCCGTAATAATCACTACAATGATAAAACGGCGATTGTAATTAAAAAGATTAGTGTCTGGTTAATACTACGCGACGCTTATGCCACAAGATGCCTAGATGTGAGAAAAAAGCATTTAGATAACTGTACGTTATACCAGGTGTGTCGGTAATTCCTTTCCGGTTTTTCCGGCAG
>LR737422.1:648599-675476 GCA_902655005.2 Marronus borbonicus
ATACTTTGAATAAATAAATTTTAACTATCCATTCTAAGTAACGTGTTCTCTTTAGCGAAAAAACCGGAAAAGAATTACCGACACACCTGGTAATTTAAATTGGTTAGTTTCGTTTAGATTACGTGTTAAAACAAAGCTATTCGTACAATTTTCATTAACATTAATTCATTGACGGACAGCTTTAATTTACTTGAAAAACAACTTTGATCTTGTTAAAATCGTTGGTAACCTTTCTATATTCTAAATTGAGGTAAACGCAAAAAATATTTCTTTTTGCACCATCGATATAAAAGGAAGTTATCAGCAATGACTAGAGTGGCGACGTTGCGTGCAGTTTGTCATTGGCTTTACGTTCAGTGGCAGACGCATGTGTGTAACTCACTACGTAGGAGATTAATTCCTATTACGATCGTATCGAAAACGTACTTGACGATTAACAAAATATAATTTTCCATTCATCTACGCTACTGCATATACCCGATCGACGCTTGGCCGACTAACACTCGCTAGCAAACTGCACCGAACGTCCTCATTCTAGCAATGACTCCGTAATTTAGTTCACAAAAAGAAAAAAAAAAAAGGAAGAAACTTCTTCCAAAATGTGATTATTTTTAATAGTAAGAATAGTTTTGTTTCCAAAGCCACCATCAGAAATATACCCATTAATGAATTTCATTCACAGATAAAATTTAACGAATTTCGGCCCTAAACAAACAACGTTCCGATGTTTCCTGAAGTACTCTAAGCAAGCGATACTTACTCTCTGTCCCTATCTCTACGGCGGTCCCATTTGTCAATGGTACTAAAAGACAGAAAAAAGAAAGATTAGCACCTTTCAAATATTAAACAAACGACTTTTACATTGATATTTTTCAATTTCAGAATAAATGTATTGCAACGCCTTTGGAAAACTGTTCAAAAACTGCGAAACATTCTCCCAATTGTTGCAATTGCTTATTTTCCGCAAAGTAATTAGATGCACACACAAACCGCTTTGTAGGATGAATGCAACATACAAAATACGACTACAATGCGTTAATTTGGAAAGTAATTAAAAAAAAAAAAATGTATCACTTACTATGTCGGTTTTCCCATATAGATGCCAGGGGTAGGCGTGTGGGCCCTCTCGGTTATTGAATAATCAACCCTAATGCTTTTGCCGTTGATTTTCATTCCTGTACATTGATCCTTGGCCACCTTGGCATCTTCGGTGTTTTCGAAGTAGACAAACGAAAAACCACGTGATCTGCCGGTCTATAACGGAAGTAATTGAGTTTAGTTTTAGTTGATACTTAAGTAAAATAAAATTAATTAGGAAGTAAATGTCAAGGAGATAACGGGGCTGAATATGCAGGGCTTATGCATATCAGCACGGGTCTCCTGTTTTATATGATGTACCTGTGTGCATCAAGATATTTTACATGGATATTAAATAAAACCTCTCAAATAACACAGGATTTTCGAAAAGTTTGCGGTTAAAAAAGCATTAATAGTGGCACATGTAGTATTGGATAATAAATTTTCAACGTCCCTTCACCTATTTTGGTAATTTAATTTTCAAGAACCACTTAAATCATTTAATTTTCTGAATTGTGAAAACTTTGAATTTGCCAAAAGTAACCATTTTCATATTCTAAATTAATGTTCAAATAAAACCAAAACCGTGAAAACCTGCAATTTTAATCTACGCACGCCAAAATCGCTTGAGATTAATTTAATAAGCAAATTTAACACTAAATACAGCCTTAGAATAGTTCGAACTCGACTCACCTTAGCATCGATCACAACTTGTACTCGTTCGACGGGGCCGTACTTCGAGAAGATATGATACAGCTCGTCTTCGGTGGTGTAGACGCTGAGACCGAACACGCCGAGGCAGCGGGAGGGTTTCGGATTGTCGCGGGTGCCCATGTGGCGCCTGCGACTAGACATAGGGCTATGTGAGTGAGATCGCCGGCCATACCCTCCGGAGCGAGACCGGCTGCGCGAGTACCGAGAGGACTTGTAACGTCTGTCTGAGCGCGACCGACTACGGGACCTGCAACGGTCATACAATAACCAGGGTGTGTAAAACTTTCTTTTTCATTTTTTTTCGGCCGTCATTATTGTTGCTTAAGTGGAAGAGAAAACGTGTTTTTTTTTTCAAAGAATAGATTCGATTTGCGCTATTGGAATACAGATGGCGGTAGTATAATTCTCATTTATCAATAATACTTGTTACTTTTTTAAAATCATAACATTCTGTTTTATTTGAATATAATTTTATTTGTGCAGAATTTGTCTCTAAATGTTATTTATATAAAAACTTTTCCTTTAAATTACTCAAGAAAAGGATTATCTTGTACTACGCACCCTGAATACGAACTGAAACAGTTTTGCAGAGCTCTAACAGTCAATAAGAGCAAATTTCCACAAATTTAAGCAACACATATCTTTTCAAAAATACAAAATGCATCTTTGATTGCTTTCGTTCGTTTCCAAAAGATCGATAAAATAGTTTTGAATGTTATATCATTACTGTTTTTAAATTTACCTAAAATAGCCTGTACACATTTACGATTAAAAAAAACAACACAATTCTTAATCTACAAAACAATACGACTACAAACTTTATCAGCAAGGACTTGCAACAAACGTTATTTGTTTGGTAAAATTGTAGCATCCTGTTTGATAATGTTAAATAAACAGAATACAAAATTTATGTTTCATTCGACAATCCACAAGAAGATTATTAAAATTTTATTTTTCCGGTGAATCGATAAAAAAAAAAGGAAACAAATTAAAAAATCAAAGATTTTTTAGTTCGGTTTTTTAAAAAGAAACATAACCCAGACAATCGCATAAGTCCGAAATTAAAACAGAATCGATACAATATCTATATATTGCATGTAATCTCGTAAAGCAAAGCTAATTATGTAATAGTTAGCTTACCTGTATCTACGACCATCTCGATCACCATCGCGACGTCTTTCTCTGTCTCTGTCGCCTTCTCTATACGACATTTTCCTAGATCGACTGGGACTTCTGTAACGAAAAGATGATTTTTTTCCAAAATGTATATTTCACGTAACATAGGATAGTTAAAATTGTTTTATATCGAAATGTAAAGGAGTAAACGGAGCCAAGTATACAGATTTTTGATACGTATATCAGCACGGGACTCCATTTTATATTTTCCCTGTGTGCATCAAGATATTTTACATGGAAAAAAGATAAAACCTCTCAAATAACACAGGTTGAAAATAATTTTTTCGCTTCTTGCTTTGAGGTTATATTATTTCCTGCAAAATTTTTTGCCGGTTATTTCAAATTATTAATATTTTTAAAAAAATTGTTTAATTGTTTAAATAACGATTCTTTGGCTATAAAAGGAGTAGATACAATTACCATTATTGTTGATAAATAACCTCAATTTATAAGCGATAATATCATTTATAATAAAGAAATTAAATCGAATTTACCAACTATTATCAAATCTAATGTAAAAAACACGCTGAAATCGCATAAAAGCAACGAAAAAGATCAGCTATTCTACAAATATTAACATTTATGCCTTAGGTTCGTTGGCGCCAACAACGTGATAAAAGCAATACCGCCCAAGCTCGCACCGCAAATAGAATCGAAATAAAATCGAAAAAAATTACGTGAATTACCTCGAGTAACTTTTCTGTTTGTGATTTCTGGGTGATTCCTCTCGCCTTCCGTGTGGTGAATGGTCACGATCGTTCATCTGCTTGTGTCCGCCGGGTGATCTGCTTCCCTAGAAACAAATAGATATATTAAATCGATTTTTGCAACGAACCCCTCACTAATTACGTGCTCGGCGTCGTTTATTTTATCATCAAATTTTGATGCACACTCCGAACGACGGTTGAGAGATATTTAGGGCCTCGGTTTGCTCGAGATAAAAGCGGAATTCGGCAGAGCGTGGTTTGCTGAAGCGGCCGGCGTGCATTAAAACTTATGACTACTACATCAACACCAAACCATACAACAACACTAAACTCGAAACGCTATTTTTAACGGGCGTATCGTACGAAAATAGACCACGCTTACTTACCTCTCTATCACTCATAGTATACGGAAAAAAATTAATTAAAAAACTACTAGCTAAGCTAAGTTATTTTCAAGAAACGAACTGAGAGGTACGCCAAGACGTTAGCGCCTTTCACGAAGTCGCTGCGGCGAATAACGCAATGGTTGTACTTTTGCAAAATGGCGGAACTTCGTTTGTTTGTCGCCAGCGCTGATTGGTTCGCATTTTAAACGAACACCATTTCACGCTCTTACGGTACTTCCGGTAACTAATTTAAAATTCGGCGGTAAACGTGCTAAGCATTTCTAATTTTATTTATTCTATTCACGGTAAAATTCATAAATGTTACTTAAGTGGCACTCATCCTCACCTCATCTAATCCTCATCTTTCATCAATTTCATTCACAGCAGGAAAACTTATTTTCATCTCAAATTTGGAATTCAAACCTGAGTCAGCGTCATGCTAAGTCTCGTCTACACTCTAGACGAGAAGCCGAAGTCGAATTACTACGTCAACGGAAATTGGCGTTCGAACAACCGCAAAAAACTAATTCCGAATCAATTCCAAGATTCTAAGATACCGAATTATTTTTGAGAAGAGTTAAATCAGTTCCTGGCTCCGAATAAGAACTAAATGAATAGCACTTTCTTAACGCATGCGCTTAAAACAGTTCATTATTGATTCAAGAACGGTGAAAAAGATTCTCAGTTGGAACAAACTTTTAAATTCGATATAAAATAAAAACCAATATATGCTTTTTTTTATCAATTATTCCTATTTTTAAACATTTTATATTGGGTGGTATTCACCTATTGCATTGCTCACTTCGCGAAATTAGAAAATATCCAAGTACCAAATTCAATAAAATGTGTTTAACGATTTATCTTAAAACGTACTATGTCTTAAAGAGGAATTTTCATCTCCGTAGCAAAACAGTTTCAAACTATGACCTACCCAATCAGGAATTTCCAAAATTCACGAAAAAATTGAGTTGGAAATACCCGAACTACCCGAACTTAAATTGTTCGCGAAATTTAAAATACTTATAATCTGCATAATCAAGAAATTTTCGAAACTCGTCCATATCAAAACGAACAGGAAACGTAGTTTCGATAAGGAAAAGGAAATACATGGGAGTTGCGTATGAGACACTTATGAGACACACGTATGAGGTTTTTAATTTCGGGAAAGGAAGAAATTGTCGATATAAGTATGAGGAAAAGATGGGGAAAAGCTTAAGGCCCATTTATGAATCTGACTCTTATTGAGATCAGAAATTAATAATGGTTTTATTTGTTATGACAATTCAAACATAAGGAACCATGCAATTCTATATTATTTAAAGACCATTCTCGCGTATTTCTTTCTTTATGTACCACAATTTCAAATTTCTCTTTGTTTAGACTTTGTGGCAAGAACGGTGTACCCCCGCCCACACAGTACATTTTGAATTTCGCGGATAATTTAAGTTGGTTGTTCTGCTCGGTAAATATTCCCTTTATTACCGGAACTACCACCTAAAATTATCCACGAAATTTGAAAAATGCTGTACGGGAGATTAAAAATAGATTCTCTGTAATAAATAATCGTATAGCGACGTAATTTTATATAAATAATAAATTTTTATTTATTATGATTTATATTTAAATTATACACCAATTCAAACTTCCCGTTGCCATGGCTCCCCACCCAAAACACACAAACAACTTCCGATTGGTCAATTCGAAACAACCCCAATCTTGACGTTTCAAATTTAAAATTTTTCAAGCGTCTTTGGAAAGGCAAAGAAACGTAACATTTAACCATGTTCTCGGCCGCCAGAAACGCGTTTTCACTTGCTACCCGAAGAAATACGTTCCTTTGGAGTTATCGCTCGTATTGCCCAGGCTCGATGGGCGATCCAGTCGAACATGCGACCGGGTTAGAGAAACGCGAGTTGTTATCGAAATTGGCGGGGAACTTGAACCCTTTCGACATGAGAATGATGAAAAGGGGCCCCGGAACGAAAACTCAGCCTAACGAAATACCGTCTGCTTTTGACGAAAGAATGGTAGGATGCATTTGTGAGGAAGAACAATCTCATATTATTTGGATGTGGGTTGTTAATGGGGTGCCTAGGCGATGTGACTGTGGCTTTTGGTTTAAGCTGGTTAAAACGGCACCGTTATAATAGAAAAGTTGCTTTTGTTGTTATGTTTTTCGTTATATTTTGTAATTATTATTAAAAGAATAACAATGTAAGCTATATTTGTTTTATTTCTCTGAATGTTTGGGATTTTTTTATTTTATTACGTGTGGTGGCGGCCCTACGAGGTATATAACCTTGAAGTTTGTCATAACCTCGAGTCTTTTAGTGTGTAAATGTGGCTGTGTTACTGTCACCTTCTCGCCATAAAATATGAAGCTTAATTCCACCAGAAGGACCTGCTACTTAACTCTACAAGTCCCATTAGGACTCACACCCACAGCCACATGCAAGTTCTCTTCCTATTGAGTAATCGAAGGTTATTTCCATTGTATAATAAACAACCATGCTCGATTATTAGAAAACAATCAATATATTTACAAAAAAAAAAGAAAAAAACCAGTACAAACTACAAAACGTCTTATATATTACGTACAATTAATTTATTATTTAAATACAACAATCGGATTAAATAGGACATTCACGACAAACTTCACACCCATATAAATATCTTTCAGTAACTTCTGTAAATCGTAATTGGCTGCATGTCGGATTATTTTGGCTTCGGTTAGTTCTACATCATGGCAAGCTAAGCAACCAATTTCAATTAGAGAAACATGCGGTCTTAAGCTAGCATTTTCTCCATCAACGTAAACATTTTTTAAATGCCCCTTGAACCAGACGTGGTCATTCGTATTGAGACCAAGCGTGAAATTCTTGAAGTAATCGGAGGCTATCAGGACAACATCTTCGCTATTCCCCCAAATACCTGATTGCATTCTAACAATGATTCGGAAAGTGTATACGTTGTGTTTTTCCAAGGTGCATTTCGAATACGACCTGATAGCTTTGTAAAAGTAATGACACGTTTGGCTTTGGTTTGAATCGCAGAGATTCTTGATCTCTTCCCCATAAAAACAATATAAATACTGGGTTAATACTGGGGGAAGCTTATCGATGAAATACTTGTACGTGTTTGAGACAGATGTGATCTTGACATCGTGTACGTAACCATCCCAATGAATAGGTAAATGTTCTAATTGTGCACATCGGATTTGTGTTGCTAAAATATTCTCATTCTCCCAAGCTTGTTGATGACAGAATTGCTGGTATTGCTCGTAATTCATCGGTTTAACATTGCTGTGCATCGACAATTCCGTATTAAACAATTTAGTTTCGATCAGCGAATTTAAGACGAAATAAAAAGAAATCGCAGAGAACAGTATCTGGAATAAAGCCGTATATTTACGATACACAGTCCTAGCTAGCGCCGAACATATTAGAAAACCAACGGTCGCGAATGCGAGAAACAAGCCCAATGTATAAATGAAATTGGTTGATACCATCCAACGGGTTAGAGCTGCGGCTGGTAGGAATATCGTCGTCAAGCCGACTAATGGGAGAAACAGGACGAAACCAACTAAAGCAAGCGTGCTCCTAAGTAAACCGAACATTGTTGCTCCCTGCGACGAAATTATTACGATTTGCAACCAGCTTAAGGTAATGCAATGCGGAATGAAATATTTATAAGTTCCCCTCCATTTCTGTCGACAGGATATCCTCAAGAATAGAACTGGAATAAATGCATACAACAATACCCTGAAATTAATACAGAATTCTATTCCATTTCCTACGATATAGCTTGCGAACGTGGGGATTTTCAAATCGATGAATCTCCATCCGCGCGTAACCACCGGATCCGTTTCGTACGGATATTTTGCGAGGACATTAATAGCAAAACTAAATAAAATCAATCCATCGTAAATTATTTTCGACCTCTTCCGATACATAAACCCAAACAAAGTCATGAAAGTTAGACAGAAAGCAACGACAGTTAATTCAGACTGCAAAAGGTATTGCTCGGCAATTATCGGATACAACACAAGATTCATCAGCAGGGAAATGAAAAAGTGCCCGCACGGTTTCAGGTTATTCCGAATATATTGAAACTCTGCCTCCTCTACGTTCATAGATCCCCCCGAGTATGTAATGAATAAGCCAGACCATACTCGGAAATCGTAATATTCTCTCTTCGTTTGTAAGACTTGAAAGGTAGTCAAGACCATTATGAAAAATGTAACGTAATATAATACCAACGGAAAGAAATAGATCATATTGTCAGTGCTTACAAACGAATAGAGGAACATCAATAATACTAATTGGAAATCGGATTTCTCTAACGGAAACATAGCGTAAAGGGACAATTTCCCTAGAAATTTAATCAATTTGTAATAGAGTATTTGGAGCGCTAGAAATGGATGTAACAACGGTCGCTGCATGATTGGAATATGATCCAGACTGTGTAGATTTGGTTCCGAGAGACATAAGATCCTATTTACTATGGGAAGTTGGCCATGAGAATAATAAACGGCTGCAGAAACTAGGTGGTCCTCGGTTAACTTCTCATTATTTTCCCCACGTTGATTCCAATCAATATCTTCGTCAGATTCACTATTTTGGTCCTCGTAATTATAAACTATGTCTCCGTTAGCTTGCTCTCCGAGGGCATCCTCCATTAAATTTATTTTGTCGTTCCTATCTATAGCTAACATTCGTCGTTGTAGCTGTTCCGATGTGATGTATTCTTCACCATTCGATAAGCTATAAAAATTAAGTTATAATCGCGAACATCACTTCAGTAACTTACTATAAATACCTGGCGAACATTTCCCGTGCTGCTTTTCTAGCGATCTTCTCATCCTGTGTCATAGTTATACAAGATTTCACATCCATGTAGTTTTGTTCGGTTATTCCTTTTCCAGATTCCAGGCATGCTTTTAGTAGGTTCGTAGCTTCTATATTACCTTGTTCAGATGCTTTGATCAACCAATAAACGCCCAGTCTAGCGTTCTCCTTCCTATCAACTTCATATTCTGCAATTTTAACGTTTAGAAGTATTTAAGGTGGCAAAACGAGATACTTTTTTCTCTTACCGCATTGCTCGTCTAATAATTGCTTAGCTAAGACGACCTGGGACTCGGGACAGCCGTCGCTCGCTAATTGACTTCGGAGTCTTTTTAAAGAACATCTCGGCCCGTCTAAAAATAAATAAAAGGCAAGTCGATTTTTGTTTATTTTCACGATGCTGGTGAGGATATAGCATATGACAAGAGGGAATTTTTGTAGATTCGATGGCAATCAGGTGTTTTATAGCGGATTTTATAATGACTTACCATGTAATGTCCATTGTTTGCGACCAGATGTAGATCTTTTGGAGTGGACAACACCGGCCATCATCCAAACACAATTAAAGTTGTCAATTTTCTAATACTTCTGACATAGATTAAATAATACGACGCAGTTTCGAAAGCCCCAGATACTGCGTGGAATCGTCATTTTGTAAATTGGGTTAACAAACGCTATCAACTTACCAACTTAACCAACTTAATTTCGTAGTGTATATTATTAATTACATGTTATTAGATATTTCGTAGGTGTAGATATTAAATTATGGGAAAGGAGATTAATTACAGCTTAATCAATAATATTTGCATATGGGCAATAATTACGAGATTGTTGAGATTTGGTTTAATAACTCAAAGCAAAGAGAATATACATATAAATAGTACGTGTTCCTATTACCATAACTATTTTGTTGTATCAAATTATTGAAACAATTCACTAGTACCCCTTACCACAAACACGTCACTGAAATTGTACGCACGTTTCGACAGCTAAGTTAACATCTTCAGCAGCAATACCGAACTTTAGTTGTAGTGTTTGTGGTAAGGGGTAATAGTGAAATGTTTCGGTGTTCCAGTGCCGCAGTATTCAAGTACGTGATTTAATATCTAATTATTCATCTTTTGTATTTGTATATCACCAATAATGATAGCAAGGACTGTGGCGTAGTATGGTAAACAATACATAAGTATCGGCACGCTCCGCATCACACAAGTTTAATTTATTATATAGTAATACAATAAATAGTCCGGGAAGGCCGTTTCGAGGACACGATTGGTCCTCTTCATCAACCGGTGACCGAATGATGTGAGAAAAAACTTTTTCTAAAACTAAACATGCATGTACTCTCCCTACTTCTTAGAACAGATATTCTTTACAAGTGCCTATTTCTACCTCCTGCACGCCTTGAAGCTACGACGTGCGAAAAATAACATGCATGAACTATCCCTTCTTCCGAGAAGAAATATCGTTTTACAAGTGCCTATTCTACCCTCTACGCGTGTTAAACTACGACATGCGAAAAACACGGCCAGATAGACGGGAAGATCTCTTTTATGACCCGAAATATAAACGAGTGCCGGCCTACTGCAAAAGGTCAAAAAGGACAGAATACGACAACGGTCCGTTTTCTCTGTTCATCTGTTTTTTATTACTTTTTATGTAAACTGTCTTGTGCGCATCTAATTCTCGCGGCGACGTTACGTTTTTGATCAATTTTAAGTCTTCTAATTTAATACTACGCCCGGTTTCATTTATATGCTGTGCCACAGTCGACGCGTCCAATCTGCCGTAGCGATAATTTCTTATATGCTCTTTGAATCTAGTTTCTATCGCTCTCTTTGTTTGACCAATATAGGCTTTATTACAGTGACTACATTCAATTTTATAAATACCCGACCTTTCCCCCATTTTCGGTTTATCTTTAGGATTGCCGAGAAGATTTTTGAGTGTGTTGCGCGAACCGAAGCATACGTTCATATATTGACTCTTCAAAACCTTACTCACGCCATTCGATATGCTGTGAAAGATTATATTATGAGTATTATATTACTATATAATAAATTAAACATGTGTGGTGCGGAGGGTGCCGATATTTATGTGTTGTGAATAGGTATAAAAACATTGTACTTTAATATTTTAAACATGGAAGGCGTACCTAAAGGATATGAAAAGTTTTCAAAATTCACTAACTCTGTTCCAAAGATCTAAACTGCAACAAACAAACAACTTTTAATAAACAAAACAAACGGATGCACACTTATACCTAAACATTAGTATGATAACCCCTTTTACATTATGGCAGCGTAAGCACAAGGTCAGCATGTTTGGGAGAAGTTTTGTAACTGATTATTATTTAATCTGTGCTTTCGTGTTGAAATTGTAGGACTCTTTAATTAAACATATAGCAATAAGTTCGGAATAGAAAGCAAAATTAATATCCGATGCCTTTTATGTTTAGTGCAATCATGCAAGGATATCTTCTAAATTACTTTCTTTTGGTAAAATATGAGAATCCTAAAATCCTAACAATCCAACCGTAGCCTGACGAGCGTGCCATCTGTAACTTCTAACAATTACCATAACACAGAAGCAAATTCTATTTCTATTGTTGGTTTAAATTAAAAAATAATATAGAATATTTCAATTTGCTTTTGTTATAAAGATAATAGAACTTTAGAAATTTTACTAAAATAAATAATAAAATATAGAAAACGGTATTTAACATAAGATCTACTAGCGCCATCTACATGTCGCACTTTGAATTTTGTGTGTTTGATGAACGCGTGGTTGTTTTCCTCTGTGTCCTTTCGATTTTGTTGTATTTTGTAAAATATTATGTAATTATTTATAAGATCCCAAGCACAGAATTAAGGAACTACAATGGTAACGTACAACTACAAGTTTCATGGAATTAATTCTCCATAACTCGAAGAAATTCAATTAACAACTATTCTAACCTCATTTTCAGACCAAGTTAATGGCACTATTCGAACATGCCGCAGGCTATGGTTTATTTAGGGTGGAAGAATTTGAAGAGATCGGCATGTTTCTTCCGCAACTCGAAGCGGCCGTTGCGGACGTTAGTCGATTTAACAGTATAGTCAAGCTCGTTGCGTTTTTTCCTTTCAAAACGGCCGTATCCGCTTTGGAAAATATTAACGCTGTTTCGGAAGGCGTAGTGACGGAAGACTTGCAGCAATTCTTGGATGTAGGTATATCGAAGAAGAATAAGGTGACGCTGGGAGTTAGTGACAATAAATTGGGTGCTGCAATTACCGAAATCTTAGGTGTCCAATGCAATTTTGTTGGCGTAGTTCCAGAGGTACTACGAGGTTAGTAATTAGATTAGTGATCTTATTGGGACGTTTATGGAATTTATCTCTCTCGTGTTAAAGGTATTAGACATCATTTTCCGAAACTTGTGAAAGGATTTACGTCAAAAACGTCGGCAATCGCACAACTTGCGCTAGGGCACTCGTATTCAAGAGCGAAAGTTAAATTTAATGTAAACAGGGTGGATAATATGATCATACAGTCGATAGCTCTAGTTGACCAACTTGATAAAGACATAAACACCTTTTCGATGAGAATACGTGAGTGGTACTCGTATCATTTCCCTGAATTGTATAAGATTGTGCCTGAGAATTATACTTATGCACGATTGGTACAGCAGATTAAGAATAGGAAAGAGCTATCAGAAGAATCTTTAGAAAAACTAGAAGAAATAACGATGGATTCGGGGAAGGCACAGGCAATTTTGGATGCGGCAAGATCAAGCATGGGAATGGATATTAGTCCTGTTGATTTATTGAATATAGAGTTATTTGCATGTCGAGTAATAGCTTTGGCAAATTACAGGAAAGAATTAGGCGAGTATTTAAGGACAAAGATGAATGACGTTGCTCCTAACCTTGCTGCTTTAATCGGGGAACAGGTTGGAGCTAGGTTGATCTCACATGCGGGATCTCTGACAAATTTAGCTAAGTATCCCGCCTCAACAGTGCAGATTTTAGGTGCGGAGAAAGCTTTGTTTAGAGCTTTGAAAACTAGAGGTAACATTTTTATGCTTCGAAAACAATTAGATTTATTAATCTTACTTTTTCTCTTTAGGAAACACCCCCAAATATGGTCTACTCTTCCATTCGACTTTTATAGGACGTGCAGGTGCTAGAAACAAAGGGAGAATATCTCGCTATCTTGCAAACAAATGCTCCATAGCTTCTCGTATCGATTGTTTTGCCGAAGCAACCACAAACATCTTCGGGGAAAAACTGAAACAACAAGTTGAAGATCGCTTGAAGTTTTACGAAACCGGAGACATCCCTAAAAAGAACGAGGAAGTCATGAAGGAGGCAATCGAAGAATTTGAGAAGGACGTTCAATTAAAGGCCGAGAAGAAGAAAAAGAAAAAGAAGCGAAAATCCAATGCTGAAACGGAGATTCACAAAGAAAATGGTGAAGTTGCAGCTGTAGAAAATGGAATGCAAGATGTCGGGGAGGAACCACCTAAGAAGAAAAAGAAGAAGAAAAACAAGCAAGCAGATACTGACCAATAAATTTACCCTTTCTTTTTGTGGATTTTTTTTCTCATTTTTGTAATTATGATGACCTATTATATTATAAAATTGGATTTTTTTAAAAATACACTTAACATATATTTTGACGGTTCTCACAGTATTTATTTTAATAATTAGATGGTTAGGTAATAGATCTGGCAACGTCGCAATACCCGTAGCGGGAGATTAAAATTCAATATAAATTTTGGTTTGTTAACATTTATATCGAGTTATTTTGGTGACGGTTTTTTGAAATTTTAAATTCAAGACGCTAGAGGCTAAAATTGTTGTTCGACTGGTTTTTAAAGAAAAATCCCAAGTGACATCTATAATCAAATATATTCACTTTTGTATCCATTTCTTTTACAACAGAAATAAAGCTAATATAATTCTACATACTATTAGTACAATATTTTCATTATTGTTAGTTAATAAGTGATTCTCACCTTGAAAAGGACTAATTTCATTAGGTCTGCTTATATTTAATTTGATCGAAATTACCTAAACAAACAAATAACAAGGAACAAAACAATAACAATCAACAGATACATTTTCGAATTAATAAACATGCTCTACGGAGGTATTTAATTATGATATAGTTACCCCCTATTACGTTAAGAAATCTAACATTTTAGAACATGGCATATATTCCATCACTTTATCGAGGCTGCCATGATTTTTTTAATCCCGTAGTTAATTAATGACATCAACAAGTTTTTGAGGTTAATCACGCGATTAGATGACAATTAGAGATTGAGGTTAGGATTACATCGATATAATTTTAAAAGCTTTATATTTTTAATATTAATACAATATATTGCACTGAAGCATGGGCGTGGCCAGAGGGGGGCAGGAAAGGAGTTACGTCCCCACTAAATCTCTGGAATAATTTCACGTTTCTTATTGTCGGTCATACAAAAGTCTTCAAAATATCAATTCTAATTAGTTTTCCCTTGAGCAAATTCTGGTTACGCCCATGTACTGAAGATTCAATAAATTAGCCGACGTTCAGAAATAATTGAATAAAGCTTGAAATTATTACAAATCACACCCTTACGAAACTATCTTTCCCTGCAATTAAATATGCTAAGCTGGTGATCGTTTGACTAAGATGCAGCTCAAACTAATGTTAACATTTTAGAGATCGGAATAAATATAAGCATCTAAGTAAATTTAAAATACATACGTGTGGCAATAATTATTATTAATATACATAAATACTTGCACCATTCCTTAAAATACATCACACTTATGTATGTCAAAGTTGCATACACAACGTTAACTATACGATAACCTATTATGGAATGTTTGGATATCTTACAGACAGAATCATAAAAAAATAGAATTTGTGGTATGAAGAGGACCATTTTTTAATACTAAACGTAATAAATATATAATCTTTAAAAAATCTAAAACTTAGCATTAACAATTAAAATATTATGGCTAACTTCACCTCAGCATTTCCTGTCAATAAATATGAGCGTTTGGGTTATCTTCAATATTTACGACAAAATCTCACTTTTATGTAAACGTTATTGATTTTAGTACAAAATCAAGCAAAAATGTGCTAAAGAAACGTATTTATATATACACGTAAGAAATAAAGTTAATAAAACATAAATAAATTAATAAAATAACCTCCTATTTTCTTCATACATCATCAAAGATCCCTCTCGGTGGCATACCAACCCTGTTTCTGTTATTTGTAATCGTTAATTGATAAGTTTCAGCGAACGTGGGTTCCAACTCAGTGGAACTGTCATACCGTTCATTGATGATATTCCTTGTACTGATGCCAAACCTAGAATCAATATCCTGCGAGATGTCCGGGGGGAATCTGGTGTCCACATCATCCATTTGTATTCTTGTTCCCTCGTAAGAATCCATATTTTCACCATTTCTCAAGAGATTCGTTCGCGTGGACTCGTTCTGGTCATCTCTCGTTGGTCTTATGGTATCTGTGCTATTTCTGTTACGGAACCTGTTATTAACATTTGGAAAACGCTCTTGGTACTCTCGTCTTCGACTCATGGATTCCTCAGCGCGTTGTCGCTTGCGTTTTTCTAATAGCAGAAGGAAAACATTATATAAAACATTCACTAATATTGTTTCTTTAAATTACATGGAAAAGTAAATAAAAATTAACCTAAAATGGAACATTGACATTATTAAAACGTTTAATTTTATAGCATTCGAGATTATTTAAACAAATTCCATCAAAGAATATCAAATTAAAAACTTAAATAAGAAAATATAAACAGTAGTAGACCAAGTGTGGAGCACCCTGTTCAGCACTAACCTCTCTTGATCAGTTCTCTCCCTTCGTTTACAAGATCCGTAGTCATTTCATCATCCCCAAGAAATTGGTGAAAACCTAACATCGATAGAATCCTCGATCCGATGCTAAAATAGGTAGCCAGACAGAAGGCCAAGATTGCCATCGGGAAATATACGTTGAAACCATCAGAAATTATAGCAATTACATCCATATGGCCCATAATCTGTAAAGTATTCACTAACAGACTTGCTAAAATTTAATTCGCCATAGTGTTTCGATTGCCTAACCTGGGTGTAATGCGTTTCCAACACTTGCACCTTTATGATATGACTGTCCATGTGAATGAGGCCCAAGAAATTCAAGCAGAGCGGCGGAGTTAGACGGCTCAACATCATGCCGGAGAATATCAAACTGTACTCATTTGTTTGGTGGTGAGGCGCTAGATAATAGAGATTCAGCAGTTTTATTTTCAGAACTGTAGAATAGGCGCAGTAGCAAAGGTATAGTATAACAACAGTCGATAAGATCTGAAAAGAGATAAAATACCAAAAAAAACATACTTAGTCAACGTCACCTTGCTTAATCTTACCTCGATAGCTAAATAGTCGTAGTTTTGCTTTGAAATTATTACTATTATAGCAAATATCGACAGGGGCGGATCTTTATTGAAGAAAGTCACCTCCGACCAAACCACAGCCACTGACAAGATCCCTGCCATGATTGCTAAGGTTTTCTTGCCATAGCCGTAGAAAAAGCACCTCCAATACCACTCTGGAAACATATTGACATAGATTTTTCGTACAAGAATTTAGATGGTTTATTCACCTATTGTGGAATTATAGACAAATCTAGTTAACTTGTTTCTTGGGGTTTCAAAAGTATGCTTAAACATGCGATCGCGTGAATTTAGATTCTTCATTACGTCTTCGAGGGAAAATATTTTCTCAACTAGGAGATTCCATTGGGTCTCAGTCCTTTGAAGGACTTGCAATGCTTTTATAACCTGGAAATAATTTCTTAGTTCAACGAATTTTAACAAAGAAAGAATTTTTGTTTCATGAGAGAACATATTAGATGTGGTGGTATTCTTATAAAAGAATTTACCTGTTTATGTATTCGAATGAAGGCCTTCTCATTGGGACAATCGATAGGGGTATCGTCAGGTAAAAACCTCCTGTTCATTCGCTCTTTTAATTCTATCGGAATCTTCTGCAATATTGTCTCTAGATTTGGATGCAGTGGATGTGAGGATTTTACTGCCAAAGACATTGCCTGCAATGACTATAAAACAGAATAAAAATTGATGATTTTAAACATCGATTATTACCTCTAGCACATCATCCACACTTTCTTCGGCTTCAGCTTTATCAGAACTCAATTTAGCCGCTTTAAAATATGCATGATTAAGAACATAAGAGTAATTGGAGTTGTTCCATAGCTTCCTCGGTACTTCGACCAAAGCGTAACCGAGCAACAGGACCAACAAGAATAAACCCCACGTGTTACTAGCAGATGAAGCAATTGCTTTGAGCTTAGGCCTTAAAATGATATAAAATAGTATTCGAATAGATACGAAAATTACTTCTAACTTACCAATCCAGGTCTATACCTGGTTTTAAAGCTAAATAGATAAGTAAAACACCACAAATAAACAAATACGATCCGTAATATATAGCATTATCGATCAAAGCAGATTTTAATTTCCCTTTAATCGTAAAATCACCAGCCTTTATGTATGATTGCATCATAGGCATCACTAGCCATGTTAAACATTGCATCGACCAATATACTGTTCTCCAAAGGTTCGGAAATACTTGTTCTGGTACATTGCTCCATGGTTCTATACATGTGACAGTGTTATTTGTATAATTTGCTTCTGCGGCTTCGAAATGGACGTTATTCTCTGTACACTGTCTAAAAACCGTCTGCAAACAAGCAGTGCATGATTAATTAATTTGAATTAATTCAACTGTTATACGTACCGATATTACATCCAATGGTAATGCGAATATAATCAACAAACTAAAGTACCACGCTAGTAATACTACTAACGTAACAACTACATGATGCCGGAACCAGTTCCCATATCGATACAATACACTAGACGCGATTATGAAAGATAGCAAAAGTTTCGATACCAAAGGACCGTAATGCATCTTAGGAAAGCTTCGATTACCCTACGCAGCCTTAAATTAATTCGCAGCTTTATCGTTATTCTTGTGTTCGGTTACAACCTTTCGAGCGTTCTGTTGCATCTGCTCTAGTTTCTCGAGCGTGTAGCTTTTCAACGGAATTAATCGCGGTTTACACAGTAATAATTCTTTCGTATCTTCAATAAGTAGCTGGCCAGTCTTTGGGAGAATAGGATTCAAGTCATTTTTCACTGACATCCTAATATTATTTTCGGTGATTTCTTAAATACATTCTAATCCGGCTGACTAGGCATTAGATTAGATTTTGGATGTATATTTCTTCGATCTGTTAAATACTGGGTTAAAAATTCATATACGTTGGTTGTGATACGTCAAAAATGACGTTTGCTAGTGGAAAAAACACTAGATGCCGGCAATATTGGAAATTGAAAATTACTATATTTTTCGGGAAGAGAAAAATGAAACGATATTTAAGGAAATTTCTTGTGATTAGGCGGAAATTATAACTTTTTCGATTTGTGTAAAGTAATGCAAAGGAACTTGTATGAAATTTACGAATGGAGTCGGTTAAATTGTTTTCTTATAGTGCTAATTTGGGCCTGATAGTTTATATCACGGAATGCCAATCGTTGAAATAAAAGAATTAAAATTCCCTAGGCGATAAACAGTAATAAAGGTATTAAGTCAAAAAATATGTTACAGCTATTGTTTGTTCTTTGTTAAACTCGCACAAAATGAGTGGAATATTTCAATCAGCTTTCGGTTATTTTAGCGCTTCAAACAATGTACAGAACGAGAATAGTTTCGTAGGTCAAGTCATCGAAATATCGAGCGTAAAATTAAGAATAAAAAGGGTTATTGCTGAAGGTACTATTATGACAAATATATTGATTTTTTCTCATTTGATCATTTATTATTATTCTCTATAAAATGCGAAGGTGGATACGCGGTCGTTTTCGTTGCTCAAGACGTGTCTACCAGTGTTGAGTACGCCTTAAAGGTAAGTTTACACGCTATTTTGTGGAATATCTAAAAACATCCCATCATCTCTCTAGAGGTTACTAGCAGCCGACGAGGATTCCAAGAAAAATGTAATGCAAGAAGTTAATGTTTTAAAAAAATTAGCCGGTCATCCGAACATTATACAGTATTTATCCGCCTCCTACATTGATAAGAGCAAAACATCCCATGGTCAACATGAATTCTTGTTGATTACTGAACTTTGCACAGGTACTAATTGAATTGTCCTCTAAAGGTATGTTAGTTTAATTACATCGAACTTGCGTATCATAGGTGGCTCGTTAGTAGAAATTTTACAATCTAGAAGTACTCCTTTTGATCCGGAAACGGTATGTCAAATTTTTTATCAAACATGCAAAGCTGTAGCTCATATGCATTCGTTACCCGAGCCCATCATCCACCGAGACTTAAAGATAGAGAATTTATTGATATCAAGCGATGGTACAATTAAATTATGCGATTTTGGATCATCTACGTTGCAGGAATTCCAACCGGATTTAACATGGACTTCGAATCAGAGATCGATATTAGAGGATAATGTAAGAATGTTCGCGAGTTTATTTTTATCATTGGAAAAATCTTATTTAACAACTTCTAGATGGCTAAGTTTACAACTCCGATGTATAGGGCTCCCGAAATGGTGGATACGTGGAATAATTTTAATGTAGGCAAAGCAGTGGATACGTGGGCTTTAGGATGTATCCTCTATATTCTTTGTTATATGAAGCATCCGTTTGAAGATAGTTCAAAGCTGAGGATAATCAATGCGAATTATACGCTTCCTCCGGATCCGAAATATTCGTGTTTTCATAGCATAATACGTGAGTTTACTTATATATTTTATATTTGTATTGTTTATGTGTCATTATTCACATTTTCAATTAAATCTTGGATAATCCCAACACTTTGCAAAAATGCAATTTTTGTATCCCGTCAATTATGTCCGGATATATACAATGTTGTCCGAAATTTTTGAACCGCGCAAAATATGCTTTGTAGAATATTTTAAAAACTACAACGTTTTTTATTTTCCATTTCTTCATTTGAAATTTAGGCGGATGTTTCCAAGTCGATCCGGAAAAACGTTTGACGGCGCTGGAGATTTTAGAAAGATTAGCGGCCATAGCCGAGAGTAACGGTTATAATTTGAAGGCGCCTTTGGATATTACGGCACAGCCAACAACTTCCACTCCAAATGATCTCCTTACAAATGATTTAAATAACGCTAATGGGATAAGGACTGCTCCACCACCTAGACCCGTTCAACCCTCCCCAGCGCACAATGTTTCAAGGCCACCGCCCCCAGCAGTAAGTTTTTAGTTGTTAAATTCGGTAACAGTCGCGGGAACTTTTGACTTGTATTACTAGGCCTCACAAAGTAATCCTCATCCACCTCCAAGGCCTGCTCCGATTCAAAACCCTCCAAATAAGCAGCCCGAACCGCAGAAAAGTCTTCCTAGTGGAGGAGGTGGATTGTTTTCATCACTGAAAGGTGTTTCGGGAAGTTTCTTTAAGAATTTAAAGGATACTAGTTCCAAAGTCATGCAAACAATGCAACAGTAAGTTGAATTTTAGTGTAGATAATGTTTGTAATCGAAGTTTTCTTGCAGATCAATTGCAAGGACTGATTTAGATATTAGCTACATTACATCACGTATCCTAGTGATGCCGTATCCATCTGAAGGTATAGAATCCGCATATAGGACCAACCACATTGAAGATGTGCGACTCTTCTTGGATAGCAGGCATCCAAACAATAAATACTCGGTGTATAACGTTTCCGGAAGGTCACATTACTCGAAATTCGGGCAGGCTAGGGTGGTGGATTGTAGTTTTGCATATCCTGAACATTTTAAGGCGCCTCTACTTAACTCTTTGTATCAATTATGTGAAGATATCTACCAGTACTTAGCGGGTGATAGTAGGAATGTCTGTGTGGTGCATTGCGTAGTAAGTTAAATGCTATTTTCACTTAAATTTAGGCTCACCTCGAGGTTAAATTCTTAGAGGTCAACAAAAGTACGAGGAAAATACCTCGTCAATCCAAACTAATTGAACTTATTGGCCAAACTAATCCATTAACACGTTCTTATTTCTTTCAAGGACGGTAAAGCCACTTCAGCAACTTTAGTTTGCGGTTTATTAATATATGCTGGTCTTTACGAAGTTCCTGAAGATGCTTTACAGATGTTCGCAGTGAAACGTCAGCCTCCCAATATGCGGTCATCGGAGCTACGATACTTATATTATCTAGCCGACATTGTACGAGATCCACCTGTTTATCCGCATTATAAACCGATCACAATAGTGAATATTCAAATGCATCCGGTTCCACTATTTACTAAAATACGGTAAGTAAAATCAAAGTAGTTTAACCTCAATTCTCTATTAATCTCTATAATTGTTCTGTTAAAAATGCTTGACGCTGACGTTGATATTTCTTTGTATCGTTGTTTTGGAAGTATTTTTGCAAACTATTACAATTAATATAGAAGAATTGACATTTGACAGATGGCAGATTCTGTGATACACAACTTTTTTGTATTCAATGTTTTAGAGATGGGTGTAGACCTTACGTTGAGGTATTTAGTGATAATCGCTGCGTGCTTTCGACATTACAAGAATACGAAAGAATGAGGTTATATAACGTTACGGAGGGGAAGGTATTTATCCAGAAAATATTTCTTCTTCATCAACACGATTGTTACCCATTCATTTATTATTATAGTGCATTTTACCGGTTAATACAACAGTTTGTGGTGATGTCTGCGTTGTAATTTACCACGCTAGGAACGTCCTAGGTGGCGTTATGTCGCAGGGCAAAGCTACCGGCATCAAAATCTGCCAGTTCCAGTTCCATACGGGTTTCATTTCTGAGAACGAAACCTGTTTAAATTTCATCAAATCTGAGCTCGATGAGTTATCGGAGGGTCAAGATCATTACCAGCAAAAATTCACGGTGTCCGCTAGCATATTTGTTTCCGATACCGAAAGAGTGCCATCGCAACCTGCTCCTTGGTACACTGATAAGACTTTTAGGATTATGGATACTGTTTTTAGCTCACAAATTGAGAAAGATGAGACTGTAGATAATTTTGGTAAGTTACGGTTGTTATTACAATGAAGCTTGTAATTTTTTTAATGATCCTTTTTACAGTTAGCAAAACTCCTAGCAGACCTCAAAGACCTCCTCCGCCACCTCCAAAATCGATAGAGAAACCTAAAAGACCACCAGCACCTCCAGTTTCTCCGGTCGCGCCGGAATTTTCATCCTCTCCGCAAACCGTTGAGAATATAGTTAATATTGAACCCAATATTGAAGTAAGTAATAATGGATAAATTGTAAATTCTGTAGATCTTTCACTTGGAAAATTATTGCTCATGTTTCAGGTGGAAGAATCAGATGATGTCAGCGTTAATTTATTAGAAGAGACTGTAGATTTCCTAAACTTAAATGCCAATGCCGCTCACGATGATCAAACCAACATTACGCCCAAGAAATCCCCGAGTACCAATTTCGATCTTTTGACCGATTTGTCAACATCTGTCGATCCTTTAGCGGATGTCAACGTTTCATCGCAAAGCCAGAATCTGTTTAATACTAGCAGTAATGGGAGTAACACCAATGCTACTTTGAATAGCGAGGATCTTTTTGATCCGTTTGGTTCAAATAAGATGGGAAGCGGCTGGGATGCCTTGAATTTGAACGCTAATTCATTTCCTTCGGTTACGCCTAAGGTCGAAATTCCGCACCAAAATCACGATTTGTTTTCGGGTTTAGGTGAGCAGATTATTATAACATTTTATTTTGTAGCCTTATAACCTTTGCTCCTTCTGAAGAAGCCCTTGTGGGCGAAACGTCGAGTTTTCGATTACCCACCATTACACGGTCCAAACCCCGAACACACTGACCTGGCTGTGGAAGCCTACGTTACAACTTCAAGACATCCATATTTATACTTATTTTTTCTTATCGTATTCTTCAAAATTCAAAAATTATAGGTAACCTGAACGCAGCTTGGTCGTCTCATTCAACACCAAATCTGTCAACCTCGAACAACAACGGCGCCACCTACTCGCCGCAGAGAGCCCCTGCTACAACTCCGCAACACGCCCCCACTTCGAATTCTGAGGGCGGTGTCAAGACTACGCCTCAACATTTCGAGAAATCTCCGGTAGATGGTAGACCCGACTATAGTCGATCTCACTTTGATAGCGTCTTCAATAAGAACGATACCAAGGTGAAAGCTAAATCGGAGGATGTTTTCGGGGACTTACTAGGTTCGCAGGGCTACCAATTCACTGCAAAAAGGGACAATGCTCCTAGGACCATTAATGAGATGCGCAAGGAAGAGATCGCGAGAGATATGGATCCCGATAAGTTGAGGATTATGGAATGGGTAAGGAATAGACTTAAAAACAAAAAATTCTGTAAATTTTGAGCTGTCCATATTCTATTTGAACATAAATATCTTTTAATCAGTAGTTGAGATTTGAATCCATTTTAAGATGGTTGTTTTATAGGCAAAATCTCACACTTTAAAAATTATGCAATTGTCCCTTTCAGACCGATGGGAAGAAGAACAACATCAGAGCTTTGCTATGTACCATGCATGTAATTCTATGGGAAGGAACCAAATGGAACAAATGTGAAATGCATCAGTTGGTATCCCCTGCGGATGTTAAGAAAGCATACAGGAAAGCTTGCCTGGCTGTACACCCGGATAAGGTAATATTTGAGGTTATTTTCAAGATTAACATAGAAGTTATTCAATTGTTCATAATTTAGGGTGGACACCGCATCCATATCCTAATTAGTGACGTTTCCAATCTAATTTATTCTTATTTTTTCCTGTCGAATTTGCAGCAAGTCGGCACCGAAAACGAGAATATCGCGAAGCTGATCTTCATGGAGCTGAACAACGCTTGGTGCGATTTCGAGAACGACGCGAACCAACAGAACATGTTCTCAAGATAATTTTCCCTACGCCAGACCTTGAAAATTAACGCGCAAATAACCGTTTTACTGTTCAGCATTCCACCTAGGCTCGATCTTTTCATAGGAACAAATTTCATTAGTTTAATTTGAAAATAATAAGAATTCATAACGATAGTTAATCTACATCTCATCTACGTTCGTGTTTTGAATGTTTAAAATATGATGAGGAGGGTGTAAAGTGGAGATAAGCGGGGAAAAGAAGGTCGTATTGTAACTTACGCTTTACGTTGCTTGTATATATTGTAATTAAAAAGGAAAATGGAAGTTGAGGATGGTTGGGAAGTTTAAAGAAGTGATTGTTTTTCTCGTTGACAATATATTTTTACGATAATAGTATAGTTATTGTGATAAATCTTTATTTATGACGGCGCATGTGTGCAAATGAAACTCTTACATTTGTTTCCTTGTTGGTAAAAAAAAAATGTCTTTTGTGACGTCATATCTGAAGATCTATCGTACTAACTATATCTAACTTATTAAAGTTAAACATTTTACGTAATTAGTTATCGATAGTATTTTAACGACGTTGTACGATGCATAAATGAATAAATACAGAATTAATAACTGTTTATCAATATCCTATAAACCGTATTAATTGCAAGTAAAGCGAAACAATAAAAACACGCATTCATGGCATTATACTCATTATTTATTTTTTATTTATACATAAAATCTATATTATATACATTATATATAAATAAATTTTATTTAAGACGTATCTTATATATTGTATGTACATTAAATTGTTATTTTTGTTAATCATCTAGTTTACGTATATGAAGTGGAAGCGAAATACACCATGAAGAAATAAAAATGCTGTTTTTTTTTTCTCTCTGCCGGAGACGTTCTTTGTAGCTTTATTTTGGATCCTTTCAACGTTAAATTCCCTACAAGTAAAATCTAATCCGGCCAAATTAACATAAGGCGGCAAATTTTGAAATTTTAAAAGTACTTTTAGTGAACAGTTACGAGGATTATGTGGAAGTGTTGGGCGCAGCAACGCGACCGAATTGTTTTTAAACTCGCCAACTGCTGGCATAGCCCCTGCCTGCCCCCCTCTGGCTACGCCTATGACTTTATTGTTTTACAATAACGTCATGTAAATTCTTTATTTTAAACGAAATAGATACTGACTAGTGTTTCGCATGCGAGAGTCCATTCGTTAGCTGCGCCAATGGTGCGCACCCGAATTTGCCCACTCGACTTATAACAGGGCAGAAAAGGAATTTTCTTTTAGTAATCGAGCTTCTTACCACTAGAGGGACCTTTATTTTCAATTGGTGGACAAACTAGTTACTAGGTAGATGTGTGGGTGCCGTTGATGATAATCTCTTCGACGTTATTATTATTATTTTCTTAGTAATAATACAGTATTGTCACATAATATGGGCCGATACAACGATATTATAATTAATTTAACCTAATGTTAATACTTAAAGTATTCCATATATATAGCCTGTTCCTAAATAAACAGAAACCGGGCAAATAAAACGTTTATACGATTTAAATATGTTTTATTTTGACCTGAATTTATTAAAGTGGACAATAGATCCAAAGATTATGCGACTATTAAAATTAATAAGAAAAGAAACCATTCGGAAACGTTGCAAATCGAACTCGAATGAAATCATATTTATGTCCTAATCGTGTCAAATTTGAATTGTTCAAAATTCACTCAACACTCGCTGTGTTGGGACTCAGAAATATCAAACTTAGCAAACTAGTTCTAACAATTTTAAAACGCAGTATTATTTTATTGGATTTAATTTAAAGACGCATTTTCTATTGCCCAATTATTCATTGTTCAATCATTAAACTAACGCGCTCATTAATGATTTGAAACAATTTCGTTTTCGTTTGATTATACAACAAAAGTTTTAGTTTTACGGCGGAGTTTTTTTTTTTTTTATTATTTAATTGGGTTCGATTTTGATTTGAAGATTTACAGCAAGGACTCTGTGTCGTACATACGCTGTATATTCAATTCACAGCATTACATATATAGCAGGTAAATTAATCCAGCTCTAGCAAATCGACCGGCGCGTCTGAACCGTACGGAACACCTGTCGTTATTTAATAAATTATTAAGATCTCGCTTAAAGGTAAAGGATACGTCCGGAAGGTATAAAACGTCTTTAGTTTTAATGCAACGCTGTTATCGTATTTTGTTGTGAACGAATCGCGCGTGTTGTTTAATTTTGTAATTCGCAAAATTTTGAAGTTCGCCTGAAGAGATCGTTGGATTTTACCGGCAAGATTTTGCGAGACGTAAGTTACGAGTTTTGCTGTAACGATTTATATAATTTGTTGTTCTATTTAGATAACATTTTGATTATGCGTAATGGTTAAATTTGTAAAAGTTGTGTTAATTTGACAATTTCTTTTCTTTGGATTGAATTATTTCTTTGATAATGAAATATTTCGCTAAAACTAGATACATTTCAATTCGTTAAGCTGAAATAAAGAACTAAGTTGCAAATCCACATCTTTTAAAGGCAGGGTTGATTGACCGGGGTTAGATATGGCTCAATAAAAAGTAGACGCTGGACCTTTAATCTAATGAATTCATTAAAATTTGTTGCTTTTTGTAAATTTCCGCGCTTTCATAACTACTTTTTATAGTCTACTGTACTTAGTTGAAGAATCCAATTTTTTTTTACATGTCCTCCCGAAGCCCGAACTCGAAAAAACATTTAAACACAACGTATTTTTTTCGAAATAAACAAAAAGTGGATAGCTAGGTTTGCATTTGTTATTATACTGGGTGTTCATTTGAAAACTTCTGTGAATCTGGAATTTTTGAAAAATTTCCTAAATCACTATCGAGGGGGACAACAACTGTTTACGCAAACATTGACTCACCCACTTGAACCCCCTGTCCTCGGGAGCTACCCCCTTAAAAATCTTAAATGGAAACAGGTATCGAGTAAGAGCTCATTTTAACGGTCTTTCGAAGCAGTACAT
>LR737422.1:680476-738943 GCA_902655005.2 Marronus borbonicus
ACATGCACAAACATATGCTTGAAAATATTTGAAAAATATAATGAAAAAAAAAAAAAAAACCCAGAATAAAATGATTAATATTATTATATATATTATAATATATATATAAATATATATATATATATATATATATATTATAAGAAATAATCTTGAAACTCGTTGCATGTAACGAGTGTATAAAGATTGCATGTAAAGTTGATTACATACAGGTTTATCCTGTACTAACTTGTGAAAAATCTTGAAACTTGGCAGAACGACTGCTTACTATAAATATCGTACGTAAACCTTGAAGATTTGTAAGAAAGAAAGAGTAGGTAATAATTTAATGTCTTCATTTTTATGTCTGCAATCTTGTTGTTCAAAATATGCATCACATGATTGTAAAAAATTTTTCTAAATTAAGACGAGTGGAAATTTCAGGGTATTCTGGAAGGCTATTGTGAGATACCGCATAAGTTAAATAAATGCGAATAATAACCTGACTAAGGTCGCAAATAAGCCCAAGAATTTAAAAAAATCATTAGTAACTACACGTGAAAATAGTTTTAAGTGTTTACAATTGTTTATTAATTTGTTTGCACGTTTAATTAAACTTAAAATGTGTTTAATTGCAAAAGAAAGGATATGATGAGCTGCTTTGGAGATATATTACGTATTTAAGCAGAAGGTGTTAATTTATTCAACGAAACTTATCCTGTTCGTCCGCCAATTAATTAATTCTCTGTAAATAAATTCTATACATGTAAGGCAATTGTTTATCGCTTTGCTCAGAAGCCATCCAAATTTGTTGAAATCGGAAAATCGCGAACTGCCCTCCGCTATGCAATTTTTTTAAGTTTGAAAAAAGAAAGGGCCAAATCTGGCGAATATGGTGAATAATAATTGAACTAGTTTTGTTGTCGCAGTTGCCAGCGGCTGGGCCTAGGCGTTACCACGATGGTAGAGATTTTTTTTCTTCGCTGTGTTGCCCTTCTCTCTTTAGTTCAGTGATTGTCCGACCCTTCTCCAATCGATTAAGATTATACCTTGCAAATCCTATAACTTTTCCTGCTGATGGGATCGTCTTCTTCTTCTTTAGTGCAGGCTCGCAGAGAAAAATCCTAACCTTTGGTTTTTGACATGGCTTAGAAACTTACTCGTATTGCGCTTAAACATGTCCAAACATTGAAATTAAACGTGTTCCGGGTTTGAACCGCGTCAACCGTTTTGGTTAAAATAAAAACTCGACATTCCGCCCACAATTGTATGGGGCTTCACGAGTTGCTTTTCGCCTCTGGCATGGCTCACATGCTGACTTCCAGTGATTAACTGCTTTCCGCTTTCAGTTAGACGTGGTTTACACATTGAGTTACTGTGCTAACTGTTGTCTACCAACTCTCCTGAAGAAGCCCCAAACGATTGTGGGCGAAACGTCGAGTTTTCATTTTAATCAAAACGTTTAATTTCAACCGACTCTGGTCGTGTAAGCCCCGCCGATATTTTTCTCATTGAAGGATGTTTTGTACACTTCAATTTAGCAATCTTTATAATCTTCACCCGGCGGCCTGCTAATCACCTCAACGGGACGACCTACCCTCCTTATCAAGGACGGAAGTTCGACCTACTAACTAGTATCTGATGGTAGTCGTCGAAAGTGCAAATAGCATCCAAAATATCTTCGATTTCTGCACATTTAATGCAGCTACGACTTCACGAGACGCCCCGTAGATGTTAAAATAAGTGCCTCTAATCGGATTTCATAAGAAAAAACGAACCGTTTTGGAAAAGTACAATCTTTGTAGCTCACATAAATGACTTAGCTTACATACGCACTTACATAAATATATAATATACTTTATTATTAAGACCTTTACAACTACAAAAAAAACCATGCGTACACCGTTTTCTTGACATTCACTTCACTTCACAATGAGCTTGACTGCGCTTATGAATATTAATAAGTTTGCTTAATAACATAGCTACGTTCTATCGCAGATTGAAACATGAAGAATAAATTGTATTAAAAAAAATTGTATGTAGCATTACGTTGGAAATACAATACAAGGATACGTCTTATTAATCCGGTTATCCTCTTGAAACCAGCTGGAGAGTACTTTAACGATATGTATAATTATCATTTCAAAGATCTTGCAGATCTTTCGCGAATCCGAGGACAAGGCTTACCAGATACGTTGTTCATGCAAAAAAATATGTTACCTCGACATGTAGGAGCGGAATCATTCGAATTTTACGCGATGAGTAATTCTGCGCAGAATTGATAAAATTAAACTCCAACGTAATAATTTGCCAAACGCCGAATATAAGTTACTAAGTCGAAAATCAGCACCATAAATGGTCGTAACTAACTTTGTTGTTATATTTTCCCCTACAGGACACTAGAGACCAAAGAGCAGTCCAAACAGTGGTTTCTTCCTGGCCATCGGCGCCAAAAATTGTGTCGGCTCGCCGATCTGCGCCCTATTAATTTATTGCCTATTCTAAGTAAAGTCCTTGAAAAAATTTTAACTTCAGTAAAGCAACTTAACAAATTGCTTGACTGAAAGTCGCTGATGGTATTCTTAGACCTAGTGACCGATGCAACTTAACTCTACCGATTTTATTGGATTTCAGCAAAGCTTTTGGCATTATTATTCGTCATCAGTTTGCTTCAACATTGCACAGAATTGCAATTTGCAGAAAAAAACGCATATTTTGCAAAATTGTAGAAATCGTATTCTTAGTTGGGATACGAAAGATAGAAAACCGACCTCAAAGGAGATTAAAAATGGTTTTTCTTGCCAAGGTCAAGCGTTTATCGCATTGACGCCCGTCGCTACGTTAATGCGTTATTACTCTATGTCCTTGAGGACGTAAAATTTCTTCAGATCGCGCTATCGAGGGCAACTAACTTGCTCTAATCAGTCTCTGTAATATTCGCAGGTGCATACTTGACCTTGAGCCCCATTAAATATAGTTACATTAGAATCTCGTCTACAAAAGCATAATGTCGGAAAATAATGCCCAATTACCTTGCTAACTTCGTAAACAAAATTATTTCGTTCTTTCATTAAAGCATTTACTTAAGAGGATGTACAAATTAGTCTGGGTATCAACCATACCGTTTGCGTCATGTCTAACGTATTATTAACATAAAATGTTAAATTGGCGTCCATTTAATGAATTTCGTTAAAATGGGATTGTGTAAGACAATGTTGATTATCGCGTTCTATCTCTACTCTCGAGAATAACACTTTTTATTACTTACAAGTGAGCCTGCAGAAACGAGTTACGCTTCGCAAAATTAACAGAGATTAGACAGACTCGTGTTTATTCGTCTCATAAGAAAGGGTTTGTGTTCCCCGAGATTCGAGAAAACACGAGTCTGTCTAATCTCTGCTAATTTTGCGAACCGTACGGAAAGTGTATTCGTTTTTGCAGGTTTACTTACAAGTACCTACTTTTGCCGCTTCCACATCCTAAAACTAAGACATGCAAAAAATACGGCAAGATAGACGAGAGGGTCTCTTGTCATTGTAGTACGAAACATAAAACGACAACGATCCGTTCTTTCTATTCGTGTTCCGCGGCGAAGTTCCAATTTTCTAATTTAATATTATGCCCGGCTTCGTTTACATGTTGTCTTACACTTGACGATTCTATTCTACCGTATCTATAAGACCTAATATGCTCTTTTTCTTTGACTCTCTCACAGTTACTACATGCAACCTTCTACATTTCCGACCTTTCCTTCATGTCCGGTCTACTTTTCGGATTACCGAGGTTTCGGAAATTTCTTACCGCTACCGGGATTTCTCGCATAATGCTTATGTTGGTCTTTTTTTTTTGACATTACCAGTTACTGTTACTAGTGGCGAGCGAAGTTCTTCCAAATTAGAGATAATAAAAAATCATCAGGGTCATGAATGGGATCTATTACCAGTATTGAAGCCGATACTATGCAAGATCGATAGTCTCCAAATTTGTAATAATAAGGGCAGGAAGAGAAGATCTTATGCAATTTTTATTATTTAAGGATTGGATATTGTTGCTGTGTGAAACGTACTTTCATGTTATTTTATATTTCTGGTAGCAATGCTACTTTCGGACTAATTTACCTTATTTATGCCCAACATTAGAACGTACATGTGTACGTTTTTACGCAGGTTAAATTTACTTTTAGAATAGATTTTGTTTAATTAATGTTAAGTAATTTTTGTACTTTAATGTTTGTAGTTTGTACTTATGCAATTTCTTACATAAGTGATTCCAAAGTTTATACGTGTATTTTTTATATCATTATTATTTTTTCAGACTGACTCTTTATGTTTTTTTCTTGTTTAACTCGCTATAAAAAGCTCCCTGCGCTGTGGGGGATCCAATTGCAACCTTGCAGCCGGGTGCTAACTACTCTAGGAATAGCCCCGATCTGATGATAATGATGCTAACTTTTCCTAGTATCAAAGACAGCAAAAGTATCAGTTGGGGGGTTGCCCATAATTGTTCATAGTACTCTACTTGAAAACAATTTTGCCTTATCCAAAGTGGGGTTAGTCTTTTGTATTTTGCAATTTTGGCATCATCGATTTTGTTGAGTTTTAGACATTTGGACAATTTGTACGTAGGCGAGTCTATATGCCTAAAACAATTGGTCTCACAGAATTACCTGGTTTGGGGATTTTTGGGAGCTAGTGAATTTTTTGAACTGTGTTTTGGGCAACCTCTTTCGTTTCTGCAATCATGGATGGTAAAGGATTTTTTCTTAATCCTTTATGAGATCCTGATGATAGCAAAGTGTTAATGCGATTGAAATAGCCCGGCTTATCCGAAATGACCTGCTTCCAAATAAAAACAGTTTTTTTTGAGTTTTTAATAGTCCCGAGATTATCTTTTAGCTTTACCCAAGTTTTTTTGTAATCGCAATTTTGCATGCGTTTCTCACATAACCTTTCGTCGTGGCATCTAGGTTCTTAACGGACGTTCCTTCTAACCCAATGTGTGGTGCGGAGTGTACCGATACTTTAGTGTTATTTTCCATACTACCCCACATTCCTTACTATTATTATTGAAACGCCGAATCAATGCAAACCTCTATTGATAATTACCCGAAGAAGAAGAAGAAAAAAAAATATTACGCATCTATTTTCCTATCTAAAAGGTTTTTTTTCTAGGATTTTAATTGACGTAAACATCCTTGACGATATAAAAAGCCTTCGGTTTGAATTAATGAGGTCGTTGGATCATCGATGTTCTCTTGTATTTAATGCAAAAATCTATAAATTTTGCAATGCTCGTTGACCTAGACGCATCCATTTCAATGTTAGCAATGTTGATGCGATTCAACAAATTATCGAACTAGATATGTAGATATGCACTACGCGTATTACTTACGAATAAGTTGATAATTATTTAAAACGAAGCTACTAAATGTTCAGTAAACATTGTAATTTACGGCTAAATGCCTGACATTTTTATTGTATTGGATGCTGTAAAAAGAATAAATCTATTTACGGATCGTTTTTTTTTTATGAAAATGATAGCGTATGATTCCCAAAGAACGATTATATTTTAAATAGTCCTTCGGTTGGCAGTTGTTATTGTCGAAATCTTGAATGTCTTAAGGCTGATTGATTTCACAGTATGAAGGATTATTCATGTTATTCAACGGCTAAATTTTAATAATGTAGTGGATAGGGGCCTCTTAGGGGTACACTGCCGTTCAGAGAAGTTCGGTCGGTTGGTAAAAAACATGAAAAGGTTACAGAAACAAACGAAACTAAAAACAAAATGCAATTTTATTGTATGTACAGGTAAAAAAGACAAAAATAAATAAATAAAAAGTTATTCTGGCCTAATATAACATACTGAACATTATTTTTTTTTTCATCGAAAAAACCTCCTTTGCTGTTAATCACCGCTCGAACCATTCTAGGCATTCTTTCGATAAGTTTTGTTAAAACGGATTGTGGAATATTAATCCGTTCATGTTGCAGAATATTCCGTAAATGTTCTTGTGAAGTTGGGCATATTTTTCGGATCCTCCTGTCCAGTTCATCCCACAACAACTCTATCGGGTTCAAATCTGGGCTTTGTCGGGGCCATCTCATTACTTTCAGGGTGTGCCGTTCTTCTCGCTCCTTTAGATAGTTCTTACACACCAACGCAGTGTGTTTTGGGTCGTTGTCATGCATGAATGTAAAGTTACGGCTTATTATACGCAATCCTGATGGCACTGCATGATTCCGAAGTATTGCAAAATAATTTTCCTTCCTCCTTACATCCTGCACTCTGCATAAATCTCCCGTCCCAGCAAAGGGGAAACATCCCCACACTAACACAGAACTACGCCCTTGCTTCACTGCAGGCGCAATGCAGTTCGGGATCACTTTTCGGTTTTAGATCTTCGGACATAAACTCGTCGATTTTGCCCAAAAACCTCAAACTTTGACTCGTCGCTCCAAAGCACGTGTTTCCAATCATCTAACGACCAATCTAGATGAGAACGGGCCCACTGTAGCCGTTTTGCTGTGTTGCCCCGACGTAATAAGGGCTTTCGAATGGCGATGCGTCCATGAAGGTCCGCTTGTTGAAGTCGACGTTTTACCGTACTCGCCGAAACTTGTTCTTCCCGGCCGCGATTGACTTCGGCTGCTATTTGTGGCGCTGTTAATTTTCTATTGCGTTTTCTTAATAATACAATTCTCAAATCTTCAGCTTTTGTTGTTTTCCTAGATGCTCCAGGACGAACACGATTTTCTATAGTTCCAGTTGTCCGATATCGCTTTACGATGTCATTTACTGTTGAACTTCTCATATTTATTTTTTCGGCAATTTGTCGCCCCGAATACCTTTCTTCAAGCAGCGTAATAATGCGTGAACGTCTTTCTACGCTGGTAGGCTTGCCACGTGCCATTTTGAAGTAAATTTTCTTAAAACTTCCGCGCAAAAACGACAGATGCACACCAACACACGTTTAACAGTAAAATGAAGCAAATTTATATCTTTACGCCTGTGATAAATAAACAAGAATGATAGTGCGGTATATTTCCTAAATGTATTGTTCGTTAATAATCCTCGAACGACCCGTTTCAAAAGATCGGCACTTGCGAGAAATTCTTGGAACGATAATAAAAGGGACTTTATTGTGGTTGTCGCAATATTTCTACTTTACATAATAATTTATGGCTTTAATCCCTTAGAAAAGAGTGTATGCTTAATATTTTTCTAATTTTATGTATTAATAATTGTATACAGTGTGATATAATAGATTTTTATTGTATGACCGAACTTCACTGAACGGCAGTGTACATTTTGATACATAAATCATTTTTATAATTTACAGGTGACCTAAAAATATATGATGATTCATTGATATGATTGGCTTATCACACGGCTACCAACAGCACTAGCTGGTATAGGAGTTCAAACAGTTGTTGTATTATTTTTAACATTGATAAAGTATTCAGAATGGAAAATTTGGCTGAGGGAGACGGTTTTCGGCCACCTCGCCGTTCACGAAGTTCGTCATAAGGCAGATGTCTTTTTAATAAAAGAAAGAGATTGTATATCAGGAAAAGAGGACTATTTAGAATAGGTTAAAAACATTGTTTGTTATCTTTTAAAAAAAGAAAAAACAGCTCTCACAAAACTGGCTCTAAACATGTGACGTTCGGATATAGTCCGCGTCCTTGAAGCGTTCCTAATTGCCTTTGTTAAAATTTGTTTTCCTTATCAAAGTTGTACCAAGTTCACTTGAAAAATAGTCTATTAATTGTTTGCGTCTATACATAGCAAAGAAAAACACGGATTAAATTTTTAAAAATATCAAATATGTACTTCGCTCCAAGGAAGGTGTTAATGATTGGATGATGCTTGGATTATTACGGAATCTAGAATTGGTTCAATTATGCCTTCACAATCCAAAGAAATTAAACAACATTTTCTAAAACAAAAAAAAAAATTACTTCTTTTATTATTTTATGGCCCTCTATTGCCCTGTAATTTTTTCAATGTCAGCCCATTTATTTTGTTCCAGAACGATCCCAAAATGCCAGAATACGCCATTCATATTAGAAATGCCCACAAATCTTATGGATCTAGGCAGATTCTTAAAAACTTCAATATGAGAGTACAGAAAGGATCGATGTACGTAAAAAAACTGACGATTTTCCGCTCTTTTCGCTTATTTACCTCGAAATTTTTAATTATCGAACAGCTCCTTTTTGTAGATACGGTCTATTAGGCGCTAGCGGCTGCGGAAAAACGACTTTGTTAAGCTGTATTGTTGGAAGGAAAAAATTAGACTCTGGAGAACTATGGGTGTTGGGTGGTGTACCAGGAACGGAAAACAGTGGCGTACCAGGTTGTCGCGTTGGGTATATGCCACAGGTAAGTAAATAAATAAATAAATAAATAAATAAATAAATAAATAAATAAATGATCGAATCAGTTATAATAAACTCTAGGACATCAATCTTGTTGGGGAATTTACCGTCAAAGGCGCGATATACTATTTCGGGCGAATTTTGGACATGGAAGATCAACTTATCGAAGAAAGATTTCATTCGCTCAAAAATTTGCTGGATTTACCGCCGGATGATAGGTCTCGCTATTACAACGTATCACCTACACGTAGAATCTAACTCCTTTTAACATATCTTACAGGATGATCAAGAATTGTAGCGGCGGACAGCAGAGAAGGGTGTCATTTGCCGCTGCGATGGTGCATAAACCCGAATTACTCATCTTAGATGAACCGACGGTCGGATTGGATCCCGTTTTAAGGCATAGGTAAATAGAATTCGGAAACAATTGATGATCTTGATAAATTTTATTTGACCTGGCAGCATATGGAATTACATGGTAGAAATCGCGCAGAAAGAAAACACAGCGATCGTAATCACCACTCATTACATCGAAGAAGCGAGACAGGCAAATTTCGTAAGTATCTTGCATTTAAATTTTAGTTATTGATTGTCAAACGCGAATTGATGTCAAAATTGACGTATTTTTGACAGATAACTCGGTTAGTAATGTCAAAAATGAATCTGAAGAGGTTAATTCAAAATAAGTAAAGGATTAATTATGCGATTAGTTTAAAAATTGATGTCTTAGATTGAAAAAGAACAACCAATCAGATTTAATGTTGGAAATTTTCCACGTACGTAAATATATTTGTAAATATTTTATATATATACACACCCGCGTCTCGCTGTGTAGCGTCTCATCAGTGCACATTTGTACAAGGTGACAGTCGACCAGGGTCCTTGGCATCATGAGTCCTGTGAGGGTCGCAAGGACCGAGTAACAGCTTAATTAACCATGGAATTAATCAGACTAATTTGAACATTTGACAGTATAATCAATACTTAACTTCTTTTTATATCAAATTGACAATTTCATTGTGTTGGCTAACTTTATTGTTGTTTAGATATTATGCTGCTTTAAATGCATTCGGTATTTTTAATAGATAAAATCAAAGGAACGCTTAAAATAAAATAAATATTTTTTTACGATATAGTAACATCGGTGCGTAATTTAACGAGTAATTTTTTTCAATTTTTCCACAATAAAATCGTAATGTATCGTTTTTTAAATTTTATCTGCATATAATTGCCCGTCCTTTAAGACCTTCTACAATCTATAGAAGAGAGAGGTTAATTGAGATTAATACATATTAATTTCTGCGTGATTTAAATATAATTGCATGTGATAATTACGCTTGCGGACATAATTCCCGTTCTATTGTATTTTATACAACAACAAGAAATAATAATGCAAATTATATGGCAATTATATGTACACATAACATTAGTTATTGTTAACAATATTGCTAACTGCTACTTTTACTAATAAAAAGCGAAACATATGTACGTTGGATGATTTGTTATTTATGTACACTGCCGTTCAGTGAAGTTCGGTCATAGAATAAAAATCTATTATATCACACTGTATACAATTATTGATACATAAAATTAGAAAAATATTAAGCATACACTCTTTTCTAAGGGATCGAGCCATAAATTATTATGTAAAGTAGACATATTGCGACAACCACAATAAAGTCCCTTTTATTATCATTCCAAGAATTTCTCGGAAGTACCGATTTTTTGAAACGGGTCGTTTGGGGATTATTAACGAACAATACATTTAGGGAATATACCGCAGTATCATTCTTGTTTATTTATCGCGGGCGTAAAGATATAAATTTGCTTCGTTTTACTGTTGAACGTGTGTTGGTGTGCATCTGTCGTTTTTGCGCGAAAGTTTTAAGAAAATTTACTTCAAAATGGCACGTGGCAAGCCTACCAGTGTAGAAAAACGTTCACGCATTATTACGCTGTTTGAAGATATCCTTCATCAAACGGGGCGACAAATTGCTGAAAAAATAAATATGAGAAGTTCAACAGTAAATGACATCATAAAGCGATATCGGACAACTGGAACTATAGAAAATCGTGTTCATCCTGGAGCATCTAGGAAAACAACAAAAGCTGAAGATTTGAGAATTGTATCATCAAGCAAACGCAATAGAAAATTAACAGCGCCACAAATAACAGCCGAAGTCAATGGCGGCCGTGAAGAACAAGTTTCGGCGAGTACGGTAAAACGTCGACTTCAACAAGCGGACCTTCATGGACGCATTGCCATTCGAAAACCCTTATTACGTCGGGGCAACAGAGCAAAACGGCTACAGTGGGCCCGTTCTCATCTAGATTGGTCGTTAGATGATTGGAAACACGTGCTTTGGAGTGACGAGTCAAAGTTTGAGGTTCTTGGGCAAAATCGACGAGTTTATGTCCGAAGATCTAAAACCGAAAAGTGATCCCGAACTGCATTGTGCCTACAGTGAAGCAAGGACGTAGTTCTGTGTTAGTGTGGAGATGTTTCTCCTTTGCTGGGATGGGTGTAATGAGGAAGGAAAATTATTTTACAATACTCCACAATCATGCAGTGCCATCAGGATTGCGTATAATAGGCCGTAACTTTACATTCACGCATGACAACGACCCAAAGCACACTGCATTAGTGTGTAAGAACTATCTAAAGGAGCAAGAAGAACAGCACACCGTGAAAGTAATGACATGGCCCCCACAAAGCCCAGATTTGAACCGTATAGAGTTGTCGTGGGATGAACTGGACAGGAGGATCCGAAAAATATGCCCGACTTCACAAGAACATTTACGGAATATTCCGCAACATGAATGGATTAATATTCCGCAATTCGTTTTAACAAAACTTATCGAAAGAATGCCTAGAATAGTTCGAGCGGTGATTAACAGCAAAGGAGGTTTTTTCGACGAAAAAAAAATATAATGTTCGGTATGTTATATTAGGCCAGAATAACTTTTTATTTATTTATTTTTGTCTTTTTTACCTGTACATACAATAAAATTGCGTTTTGTTTTTAGTTTCGTTTGTTTGTGTAACCTTTTCACGTTTTTTACCAACCGACCGAACTTCTCTGAACGGCAGTGTACGTACAATCTAAGATTATATCATCTTCCCGTAAACGTGGGAATTAGTTCAACAATAATAATATACGTTATTAATCGCGTGTTGAAATGGACGTGTGCTTGTTTCACGAATGATATATTTCCTATTATAGGAAAAACAAATTGGTGGTACTAGCCAAAGATAATTGTACTGTTGGCACTAGCTATTGTGCATGATATTTATCTTTGTCGTTGTTTTTTAAATTTCATTATAGCTTCTCCGTGAAATATAGCATTGTGTAAATGTTTGCGATGGATGCATAGAATAATTTCGAAGAACTTGATTTTTATTATCTTTTTTTAAGGCTGTTAGCCTTGTAGATTTTTGCTGCTCGTTCTCGTTAACATTTCGGGTTGTTCAGGCGTTCATTAAACTCAAAACCAGATATAAAATCAATTAATATGTACCTTTCTTAATTGCTCTAAAAAGAATGTTTTTTTACGTGTAAAGTAAAATTATTGCCTGCGCAGTCCTTCGCAATATTTGCATATGAATGAAGGTCGTTTAAACATTGTCCAGGAACATTTCCCGCCGTATCTATATAAGAAAAAAAATTATATTTAAAAAGTAAACAGCACATAGGTATTAAGTTTAATTAATTAATCCTGGGACGACCGTGTCGAGGACACGAATGGTCCTCATCGTCAACCAGCGACCGAAGTAAACTATTTCCTTTTCTAGTAACTGTAGAAGTTTAAGTTTCTCAAATTTTGGATTTATTGTAACCTAACGTAGAAATAAGTATTTTTTCCCCAAATTTAGTTTTATTTCTCATAGTTAGGGGGGTAATAGCAATTCCAGTATATGATTTCATCACCTTGTGTAAAAAAAAAAAACTTTATCAAATTATTTCATTGGTCTTTTTTCTTGACATCTTCATCTTCAGGGGATTTCCGATTTTGCCCCCCCATTTTCCAAAAACACTAAAATAGCTTTTTTTTTATTTCTAACCAAAAGCCTAAATAACATGTTCCACGTTACGAACAAAAACTCAAGGAAGTCTCATAATACCATTCATCTCCTATTATAGCCCGCTAGAGGATGATGAATTTCCAAAAATCGGCGGAAACACGAAGATAATTTTTTTTTTTTCTATAAGCGACCAGATATCCCGGGATAGTACGGCACTGTCTTGAAATCAAGATTATTTTAAATATACTTTCCGAGTATTACAAAATAATTGTTTCGTCCAACCATCAACTTTCTTGAGAATTAACAAATTTTCAAACAATCCAAGATTTCGGCACAGATGCTATCTTGCTGGAACAGGATAATCCAAGCAATTCCGGGACGGCAAACAAATTAAATTTAACACCGTTCATTTCAATAGGTAGGCTTGATGCGAGAAGGCCGTTTACTAGCTGAAGAATCGCCGGAAAAATTGATGAATGTATTCCGATGCGAGACCCTAGAGGAAGTATTCTTGATCTTATGCAAACAGCAAGAAGAAGGCCAGTTGAGGGAACTGGAATATATGCCCGAGGATCAACAAAACGGCTTCTTGCATAACGCCGAGTCGCAATCCAGCATGGCCATGTCGGAGATTGGTCAAGGATCTCTAGATGTAAATAATTTTTTAAAATGGTAATATTTTAATCCCCATCTTCCATTTCTCTTTTAGGTGCTAACCAACTCGCGACCCATAAAACGTAATAAAACGATAAGCACTTTTAGCTTAAATAAGAACCACCTTAAAGCTTTGATGAGGAAGAATTGGCTGCAATATTTTCGAAATACAGCGTAAGTCGTTTATTCTACAATTTCGTTTATCAGGTTTTGGTTTTAAAACCAAAATATTACCAATAATTCTTCATAATTGAAACTAAACGTGTTCCGGGTTTGAACCGTGTCATGTCGTTGGTTAAAATAAAACTCGACGTTTCGCCCACAATCGTATGGGGCTTCTTCAGGAGAGTGGTGGCAACAGTTAGCACGGTAACTCAGCATGTGAACCATGCCAGAGGAGAAAACCAACGAGTTTGAACCGCGTCAACCGTTTTGGTTAAAATAAAAACTCGATATTTAGCCCACAATCGTACGGGGCTTCACGACAGTTGGTTTTCGCCTCTGGCATGGTTCATACGTTGAGTTACCGTGCTAACTGTTGCCATTACTCTCCTGAAGAAGCCCCATACGATTGTGGGCGAAACGTCGAGTTTTATTTTAACCAAAACATGACACGGTTCAAACCCGGAACACGTTTAGTTTCAACTGACTCTGGCCGTGGAAGCCTACGTTTTTAATTCTTCATAATATCTAATGTACAGGTTATTTTTAGAGGTATCACCTTCAATTTAATATTCCCAATATTAGAGATGTTGGCGTTCCTTTCAGCTGTTGGTGGTGACATCAAAAACATCGGAGTCGGTGTAGTCAACGAAGAATATTCGTTGGAAACGTGCAAACATTACGCCCGAGAGCACACCGCAGCTCCTTTCGGTTTTGTAGATTGCAATTTCACGAAGTTGAGCTGCAGGTTTCTTGAAGACGTAGAAGATGCAATGATAGACAAGGTATTCTAGCATTTTACAAAGTTCTCTTTTGAGACCCTTCAATTTGCAGGTGTACTATGATGATCTAGGAAACGCTCTTAAAGACGCGGAGCACGGTAAGATTGTTGGCGTCATGTATTTCGCGCAGAATTTTTCGGAATCGTTCCAGACACGGTTGGAGAAAGGCAACAGCATTGATGACGGTTCTTTGGACACTAGCCAGATTAAAGTTTGGTTGGATATGTCTAGTAAGTAGGCTAATTCTTCCACGAAGTTTTGGAAGTAATATTTTGAATTTCATCTAGATCGCCAAATTGGAACCACGATCAAATTCAAGTTGCTTAGCAAGTTTTTGGATTTCCAGAAAGGTCTGGCTAAAGATTGTAATCTTTTAGAAAAATTAGTTGATATTCCAGTAAGATTCCATCATGAATATGGCAACGATCAAGAGACTTACACAGTTTTTATGACACCTGGTGTCTTATTAACGTAAGTGTTGCTTAGAGTGTAATATGGGTTTATATTTAATTATTTTGTTTAAAATTCCTGACGTAGTATGGTAAACAACACATAAGTATTGGCAACCTCTGCGTCACACAAGTTTAATTAACTAATCCGGGACGGCCGTTTCGAGGTTCTCACCCTCAACCAGTGACCAATTCGCTTACCGGTTGATGTTACGTGTTGTTTACCAATTAATTTCCTTTTGACTAAAGTAATACTGTTTGTTCGAAAATATTCCAGCATCATGTTCTTCATGGGCACCATCATGACCTCCACCATAATAATCACGGATCGTCTAGAAGGCGTATGGGATCGTTCGATTGTTGCTGGCGTGTCGTCTTTTGAGATTTTGCTCACTCACTTCGCTACTCAAATCCTCATAATCATCCTGCAAGTGATAGAGATTATGGTCTTGACTTTCGTCATCTACAAAACTGAATATGTCGGGAGTTTGGCGTTGATAACGTGCCTGGTGGCCTTGGAAGGTCTTTGCGGGATGTGTTTTGGTAATTCTATGTTTAATACGGATTTTGGCTGAATCTACATTTTTTATGGGTTTAGGTTTCTGGGTGTCCGTGATAAGTGATAACCATAATATGGCGAATATCGTAACTACAGGTAGCTTTTATCCGATGATTTTGCTATGCGGTAAGTCTACATTTTTAATGGCAAACGTGTCGGTAAACCCGTTCATTTTTTTCTGGAGACAGGTCTCGTTTGGCCTGTAGAAGCCCAACCACCCATTTTAAGATTCATATCCTATTGCCTGCCGTTCACAATCACCATAACATCGCTAAGGAACGTCATGAAAAAGGGTTGGAATGCTGAAAGTTTGGAGGTCCTAAACGGTATTGGAGTATGCTTTCTTTGGATATTTTTACTGAGTACAATAAGTGTATTCCTCGTCAAAAGGAAGAGATAATTTTCTTATTTAAGATTAATAATAATTATTTATTGTTAAGTAAAAAGCACCAAAAATTGTTGATAAATAGATAGGAACTGGATAGGTAAATTTTATACATTTGTAAGTAGAAAAATGTTTTTTCTATAGATGTGAAAACGCTTTTAAAAATAAATTTGATTCATACATTGTATTGTTGTTTTTTCCCTAAATTATTGAAGAAAAATAAAATTTGCCACTAATCTTTATTGCATATCATACTTTCACATAAATATACAGAGTAATAAAAAAACATACACCAACCAAATTAGGAATACCATATTTTAATAATAAAAAAAAACTCAGAAATATTAGTTCTTTCTAAAAAAAAGTAGCCATAACAAAAAAAAATTACAAAATAAAATCATACAAGAATATACGAATTGTTACAAATTCTCTTACTTTATATATCGTATCTACCATTTTCCATTAAAATATCCTGAAAGGGAAATAAAAATCATTATCGGGGATATAATATGAAACGAGGAGTGGGGGGAGAGGGAACACCCGGTTGAAATAGATAAGGGAGAAATTAAGATTCGTAATAACAACATTATAATATGCAATTATTAGTGAACCGCTTTGCGAATTGGTGATGATATTTGACGCTGTGATCTGGTGTGTTTATGGTCGTTTCGTTGGAAGCTTAACGACGCTTCGAAACTTGTGACCACCCGTCTTCGGTCTCTTGTGGTTGTTCGCGTGCTAGACGAATAAAAATAGAGATTGATAACAATATTACATAAAGATAATTACTAAAAAATATGTTTATGGAGATAACACGAGGACTTCTAATATAATCAGCCCAGTTTTCTTTAAAGATATTGTATGTTAGAAAAAGATTGCTAGATGTGGTTAAAGGTCAAACCTTCGCGACGCTATTTCTCCATTTGCCTGCATCAATTATGTGTGTCAAACATTACACAACATTAAAGAAATATATTTAGTAACCAATGTAAAAACGTACTTATTTTCGTTAATTTTTAAAGAATTTTGTATTTTAATGCGTCGACTTAGTAGAATTTTTCTACTAAGTCGTCATTTTATTTGTTTCCATTCACAAGGTTACCAACACAACGCTAACAACTTGATTTTACTGGGCTTTTTATTAACACAATATACAGGTTGCCAACCAAATCTGATTAAATGGCTATATAATCTAACAGAGAACACTTCATTACATGGTAGGCTATGCCACCAAACGTCCCTATCGCCATATTTTCTCTAGATGTTAATCCAGTTTCGACTGACTTCCTGCATATTTATAGCGTTAAAAGAGAAAATTTTTTAAGACGCGTACAGACAATATGTTGGTAGGACTGTTTAATAAAAAAATGCATTACTTTCATATGATAAAATAATTAATAAATGCAAAATTGTGATCAAAACGATTTAAGGACTACGTTTGAAGAAAGTGTTCATCACAAAATCAAAAAAAAAAAAAACAGTTGTTTTATCGATATCATATCTACACATGTAGTGGACAGTTTTTTCATACCCAGTCCTTAGTAAGAGAAAAAAAATCATAACGTACGTTTCTCACTCTTAGCCGGTCCTCTTCTATCTTCCCCACGGCGTTCTCTATCATCCTTTCGATCTCTATCCCTATCTTCCCTGCGATCATCCCCGCTTCTTCTAGGACCGTCGTCTCCTCGTTTCATATCTTTACCGCCGCCGGAACGCCAATCGCTTACCGTATCGCGGCCGCCTCTACCTGACGGCATGGGCCTGCGCATGGGGGCTTCGTCATCTTTCATCGCGGAACGCCAACTACCTCTGTCGTCTCGGCGATCGTCTTTATCCCTACCACGATCGCGATCATCTCTGCGATCCCTGTCTTCGCGTCTATCTCTATCTCTGTCATCGCGGCGGTCGTCTCTGGAATTATAGCGATCATCGCGTCCCCTATCTCTATCCTCTATGCCTCTTCGTTCTCTGTCTCTTTCGCCTCTGTCGCCGTAACGGTCCATGCCGCGCCTTTCCTCGCCGCCTCTGCGTTCTGGAAATCGTGAAAAAGCATTATAGTTTTTTTTATATGTATACAGGCTGTTCAGTATGGAGCTTGTCCATCCATTCCTTGAATTGATCCCGTCATGATATTGTCAGCTACACTTACCTGGTTTTTCTTCATCCCCACCACGGCGATCTCTGTCATCAATGCGCCTATCTCTATCGTCGCGATCGCGTTCTTTATCTCGATCGCCGCGATCTCTATCTCTATCCTCGCGTCTATCATCGCCACGTCTTCTGTCTTCGAATCGGTCACGATCGTCTACACCACGGCGGTCGTCGGGACCACGTCTATCGAAGCGGTCGGTTCGCCAACTGCTCTCACCGCCACGACTATCGGACCCTCTTTCCATTTCGCGTATTCTCGCTGAAAAATAGTTTTCCCTAGTGCGAATTCTTAATTGAATGCTATAAAATGTGTCAATCTCTATTGCAGTAACATTTGGTTTACTAAAATTTAAACTACTTACGTGATCTCCACGCTTCGGGTTTCTTCTCTCCTTGCTCTTCTCTCCTATCCCCAACCTTTCTCCAAGTATCATCCCGCCTACCCGGTTCACGAACACGTTCGGGCTCGCGATCACGTTCTCGTTCGCGTTCGCGTTCAACGCCTTTTCCACCGCGCCAGCCACCACCACCTCCAGTGCCACTACCAACGGGAGTGACGTTGGCAGTTCCAGCCAACTCCTTCAAACGTTGATTCTCCTCCTCCAATTTTCGTTCGATCTCCTCTTCCCTCGCCTTTTGCTTGGCCGCCGCCCTCTCCAACATCTCTTGCTTCAACCTATACTCGCGTTCCTTCTCTTCTCGTTCGGCCTTTTCCTTTTCTTCTTGTTGTTGGCGGGCGAGCTCCTCCAAGCGTTCCTTCTCCTTCTCTTCTTTGATACGCTGTTCGGTGCGCTTGCGTTCTTCCTCTTCTTCCTTCTGCTTCAGGTAGGCGGCGCGCCGTTCTTGCTTTCGCTGTTCTTTGCGCTGTGCTAGGCGTTTCTTGCGTTCCTCGGCTAAAAGCTTCTCGAAATCGCGTAATTTGTCCTAGAAAGAGAAGAACGATTGATGGTTGCTGTTTTTATAGACCCAATCAATTTGCAATAATTACGGAGTTATCTTAGCGTCACATACAAATAATCTCACAAAATAGCCTTACCTCATAAACGATATTCCTATCCTTCATCAACTTATCCAAGAACGCCAACTTATCAGTCTTCATCCTGATTAAACGTTCTTGATTAGCAACTGCCAATTTACGTTCTTCGATGGCGGCGTTGATTCGCTCTTGTTCCTGTTGCTCCCAGAATGCTTGATCTTGCAATTGGCGCTCTTTCATGTTAGCTTGTAATAAGGGAATCTCCTCTAGACGTTTGGCCCGTTCGAAATAGTCCACCTTCTTCTCCTGCGACTTTAATTTGGCTTGAAGTTCACGACGTTCTTTTTGGAGTTCTTCAGCTTCACGGACGGCGATTTGATCAGCATCCATCTTTTTGATATCCTAAATAGAAGTAAATAAAATAAAATAGACGGAAAAGAGGGCGATAGTACTTACGTCTTCATCTAATTTCTTCAATATCTTCTGACCGTGACTGGTTTGCGAAATCTGGTGCATTTTCTCTTTGAGATGACGGTCCTTAATCTGCTGGATCTCGTTTAAGGCGCGTTTCCTTTCCCTCTCTTCACGTTCCTGTTCTAAACGTCGTTGTTCTGCTAGAGCTTGTTGGCGAGCCATTTCTTCTAATCTGATTTTCCAAAACAATGCGTAAGAAAACCACAAATTCCACGAAAAACACATTACCTTCTTTGTTCTTCTTCTTCCCTAGCCGTATTCAATCGTTCGATGTATTCTTTACGATCCTCGATGATCCTGCGACGTTGTAAGATCCGTTGGTGGTCTTGCACTTTGTGCTCGTGGTAGTTGGTAACCATTTGTGACCTTAGTTTTTCGCGTTCGAGCTGTAATTTTGAATGGAATCGATCGATAAAGAAAATCGCAATGCAAGCACTTTATATGGGTTAAAAATTTGTAGCCCGCACCACACATTGTGGTATACTGAGTGCAACAATAATCTATTTTGGTGATTACACTTTCCTTATCCCTTAATGTTGAAAAATATTTTAAATAAAAATTATTTAAGATGACATGATTGAGGGTTGTCTAATTTGACAAAACTTACCTTCTTCTTGTTAGGATTGATAATACTAATGGCCTGATGTAGGACGGTAGCCATATTAACCAACTGGTTCCTAATCTGCTCACTGGGCATCGATTGCAAGGTAGGACCTTCCGGATTATCCTCGCGCTGACTCTCGCTGAGATCTATACCGAAATGCACACACTGCTTCTTATGATCGATCCGGATCTGCATGTCGTTATGTCGGACGCAATCGACTAGCAAGCGTTCCATGTGAAACGGCGTCGTGAACTTGGCCAACTCGATCAGACGCGAGAACTCGATGGTCTGGTAAACTTGAGCGACCTGCCTTACTAATCTAACTAAGGTGACGTCTTGTAGAGCACGGACGTATTGGACTAGAGCTGTGTTCTCTTCGGCTTGTAATGTTTCGATGACGGTTTGAACGCGAGAACACAGCATCAAGGGGTGGAAGTTGACTTCGAGCCAGTTGTAGAGGTCTTGCAATTGCGGCGAGGCTAGATTAACGACGTTCACTCGGACCTATTTGGAAATATGATCGTTTGTGGCGAACCGAAGTGGTACAAGATTTGACAAGGCTGCAAATGGTCTCCAAATAAGTTCGTTCTTTTGGGTAATAACTCAATAGGTTTTGAAAAAAATCCAATTACTTCGTATAATCGTTTATCAAAATTAACTTTAGCAACAAACAGCTAATCGAAAACTCTACGTCGGCTAGCGGCATTTTCGGTTAGAAAAGTAGTAGAAAATTAGCAAATAATGGAAAATATCCTACAATAAAGAAGATCCTTATAGTGGGCCAACTGGGACAGTCTATGTAGTGAGAGAGGTTATTTTCATTCGTTTTGGAAACGCTTTGCAGTATTACAATTCTTTTAATATCAGAGATAAGAAATTAAAATTAGACTTACGATATCTTTTAACAAGCTAGCTCTCGTCGGCGGCTGGAAGAGGCCTAAAAGAATAGCCAATCTTTGCGCTTTCTCAAGAGGCGATTTGTCCGTCTCGATGAAGCGATCAAATTCAGGATGCGCCGACGGTAGCGGAATGGCTAACGTTGCGATTAAAACATTGCACGCCATTCTGTAATAAGAATTTCACCAATTCATAAAACAATAATTGCATCAATCTATGTAGGGGTGTCGATGAATCCGTCACGTACCTTTGCAACTCTTCTGGTGTGATGTTCTTCTTCATCTCCTTAGATAATTGGAATAGTTTGAATAAGGCAGCTGCATGGAAGAGGTAGTTTCCAGCCTTCCAGAAGACCATAGCCAATTTGTGATAGTAGTTGGCCATAGTTTTTGGAACAGGCATCTTTTTCGACATGTTCATCAAGCCGTGGATATCCTCGATAGCTTTGTAAGCTTCCTATAAATTAAAAAAATAATCAGCAATAAATTACATCTACAAGCAAATTTGATCAATTAAAAAGAAAATCTTACCTGCCATAACTCCATCTGAATTGCCGATTCTAATTGATATAATCTTGTTTCCAAATTCAACTGCTGCGTTTCTGGTTTTGATATCGAAACGTTGGCCACCTGCACAGGTAGCTTGCAGATATCCTCCAAGTGCTTCCTCAGCTTGTCGCATAGTTTACGGAATTCGGTTTTGCGATTATATTTCAAACAAAACTGAAATGCCATACGAGCGATATCGTGGTATAAAGTCTCAACGTGTGCATTTGTACGCAATAACTCCAAACACTGGCAGTAGGATTCCCAGAGGAATTTCACCCACGGGGTTAGAATGGTGCGATCAGAACGATCTTGAGCATCTTCCCCAGAAACGGCACTAAAAATACATTGGAAGGATAGTAATAATCATTTTAATTTAATAAGTGAATAAAACTCACCTTAGTAATATACTTTCTGGTGTTGCTACGTTATCAAGATCGTCTATGTCAACAACAGCTTGCGCCGATTGTTCTCGAGCATTTTCTGTCTTCTCCTCGGCCATCCGTAAATATCCACGGATTACATTCTCAAGTGATCCCACGTTCACCGATTGAAACATGTTCCGGTATTGGAACAGTCCTTCCTTTGCTATATGAGATTTCTTCAATTCCACACATAGATCTAAATATTTGAACATTATCGGTTCTAGGACCGATTCGGACCAATTGTACGCCCATTTTTTATTTCTAAACACTTCTTGTAACGTATCCAACGCTCTAGCCGGTTTACCGACATCGATGAATTCTAAAATTGTAAATTAAGCAGTAGCAACAGCAACGTGGTTATTATACAAGGGAGCATATGCGTTGGGGTTATGCTTACCGTTGGCACGTTTTAACGCATTCTCAGGCCTTTGCCCGTATCGAGCCATCTTTCACGATATTAACGAATGAACTTCTTCACATCTAACGGTTTCCAGGAGCAAATAAAAAGCGATTTTGCCAGAGCTGCAATGTGAAACGTCACGCAGGACTGGTTATGAATCGTAAAATGGCGGACGGAAATAACAAATCCTGTCCACTTTAAATTATAAAAAATATTTCGGGATAGAAGAGGATTTAAAATAAAAAAAATGTTTCAAATTACTTGCGCGGTTTAAAATTGAGTTTAAACATTTCAAATATTACTAAAAATTAGATGAAAATTTTTATTTACAAAATTTTATATCTGACGTAACCGCCATCTATCGGTAAATAAATTATAATGTACGTTGCGGATTCATAAATATGATTAAAATTCGTGGTTTTATAATATAATAGAGAGAATTAGACGCTGTTCATATGATGCAATAAATATTTTAAATTAATTAATTTCATTACCTGAAGTACAATACAAAATGTTTCCTTTAATGTTTAGTTTTAAAAATTGTTATAGGATGGCGCACGCGTAGCTCAATTTTTTTTTCTAGCTCGATTTTTTTTATACGATAAGAACAACCAACACTAAATACCGAGTGATCAGTTGCTAAATTAAGTTTCAAATTATTATTTGCTTTAACACTCTAAAAACAATTTTAAAGTATCACTATTACAAGAGTCCGAATTATGGTCACTTACCACTTAGCTCTACGCCTAAATCTTCCACATTTAAAGCACCTAAATACGTGGATATAGTCGAACACTCTATAGATTGACCATCCAAGACCCAATTCGTTCCCATTTAGGATTTTTTCATGCGTCTCAATATTAGTTTCTACAATAGCCATAAATTTTGCCGAATTATTCGCTTAATAGCTTTAATTTTTAATGCCTCTTATAATGTAATATTTATATTTTGTTTAACAATACAAGATTCTAGTTCATTTGCTATAATTTCTCCATTCATATCCCCGAGGGTTCTTAGGTTTGGGCATTTGCACACTATATTTCTTTTTAAACTTTTCTCCGTCGCATCTTTACATTTAATTATTACTCCGCCATCCTGATTAATTGCTTTAAATCCAAGTACACCGACTTGCTAAGAATCGCGTTTTAATTTCTTTTGTATTTCATCTTTGATTGTTTCATTATCTCGTTTTATTTTCGATTTTATAATTAATTACTGGATCCTTCGCAACATCAGCATAACTTCTACGTCGTTACTATTAATATCGAAAGATTTCTGTGGCAATATCTTAAATTCAATTAACTCATGGACAATTTGCGCTTTAAACACATTAAATTGATGCAAAAGGTCTGTATGCTTGTCCAATGAGGCTACAAAACCATTTATTGCTTTTAATGGATGCGATAAGATGGAACGCATTCTGACATACACTGCCGTTCAGTGAAGTTCGGTCATAGAATAAAAATCTATTATATCACACTGTATACAATTATTAATACATAAATTTAGAAAAATATTAAGCATACACTCTTTTCTAAGGGATTAAAGCCATAAATTATTATGTAAAGTAGAAATATTGCGACGACCACAATAAAGTCCCTTTTATTATCATTCCAAGAATTTCTCGGAAGTACCGATCTTTTGAAACGGGTCGTTTGGGGATTATCAACGAACGATACATTTAGGAAATATACCGCAGCATCACTCTCGTTTATTTATCACAGGCGTAAAGATATAAATTTGCTTCGTTTTACTGTTAAACGTGTGTTGGTGTGCATCTGTCGTTTTTGCGCGAAAGTTTTAAGAAAATTTACTTCAAAATGGCACGTGGCAAGCCTACCAGTGTAGAAAAACGTTCACGCATTATTACGCTGTTTGAAGAAGGATATTCGACGGCGACAAATCGCTGAAAAAATAAATATGAGAAGTTCAACAGTAAATGACATCATAAAGCGATATCGGACAACTGGAACTATAGAAAATCGTGTTCGTCCTGGAGCATCTAGGAAAACGACAAAAGTTGAAGATTTGAGAATTGTATTCTTAAGCAAACGCAATAGAAAATTAACAGCGCCACAAATAGCAGCCGAAGTCAATCGCGGCCGTGAAGAACAAGTTTCGGCGAGTACGGTAAAACGTCGACTTCAACAAGCGGACCTTCATGGACGCATCGCCATTCGAAAGCCCTTATTACGTCGGGGCAACACAGCAAAACGGCTACAGTGGGCCCGTTCTCATCTAGATCGGTCGTTAGATGATTGGAAACACGTGCTTTGGAGCGACGAGTCAAAGCTTGAGGTTTTTGGGCAAAATCGACGAGTTTATGTCCCAAGATCTAAAACCGAAAAGTGATCCCGAACTGCATTGTGCCAACAGTGAAGCAAGAGCGTAGTTCTGTGTTAGTGTGGGGATGTTTCCCCTTTGCTGGGACGGGAGATTTATGCAGAGTGCAGGGTGTAACGAGGAAGGAAAATTATTTTGCAATACTCCAGAATCATGCAGTGCCATCAGGATTGCGTATAATAGGCCGTAACTTTACATTCATGCATGACAACGACCCAAAACACACCGCGTTAGTGTGTAAGAACTATCTAAAGGAGCAAGAAGAACAGCACACCCTGCAAGTAATGACATGGCCCCCACAAAGCCCAGATTTGAACCCTATAGCGTTGTTGTGGGATGAACTGGACAGGAGGATCCGAAAAATATGCCCAACTTCACAAGAACATTTACGGAATATTCCGCAACATGAACGGATTAATATTCCACAATCCGTTTTAACAAAACTTATCGAAAGAATGCCTAGAATAGTTCGAGCGGTGATTAACAGCAAAGGAGGTTTTTTCGATGAAAAAAAAAATATAATGGTCAGTACGTTATATTAGGCCAGAATAACTTTTTATTTATTTGTTTTTGTCTTTTTTACCTGTACATAGAATAAAATTGCATTTTATTTTTAGTTTCGTTTGTTTCCGTAACCTTTTCATGTTTTTTACTAACCGACCGAACTTCTCTGAACGGCAGTGTACATTATCGAATTATAACATATTTTTACCTGTAAATTATACTAAATAATAATGTGTAACATAATCGATAATTGTAACATAGTTTTTAGGTAATCGCGGTCCTGATCGTATTCAACCTAATTGACAATTACTAATGCATAACATAAAAAATTGAATCATCCTAACACTGTGTAGTGTTACAGTGCTTGGAATTTGAAAATAGATCTCCGTCCGTTTACCCATCCCTACACCATAAACGCAAGCAAAACGTGAGGAATGGATGGGAATGTGGAATGGAACATGCCTGCTACCCTTAATTATAAATATAAATTACACTGGTTGTTCCGTCCGCCCGTAGGCAGATGGTCATATATGGTCGAATTTCCACATTCAGGTTGCGAGCGAAAAATTTCAAAATTTCAAATTTCAACTGGTAGGAATGTAGGGTCAATTGGTTTTGTTTTATTACTTGTACGTGATTTTTACAAAATCGGTCAGCATGAAATGTTATTTAAGGAGCATCGTAAAATGAAATGCGCATATTTCTGACGGTTTTAAAGAATCACAAATTGCCGCAGAAACAACTTAGCAATCGATGTAACGGAGTTTTCAATAGGTAAAAGCCGAAAATCATTTTACATTTTACGTTTCGCTTGTTCATAGTTCTTAGGAAAATTCGATAATTTTGCCCTTACTGTACAATAATTCCTTTATTGACTCGTGGCAACGCATTTTGCAGTGTAATCGGTACTCCTCAATTCGGCCGCATGTCGCAGCCATACTAACAGAAAGCGTACCGGGCTAGCTCCGCCTTAGAGATTTCTTCCTTTATCAACAAAAACTGATATTTAAACGGCGAACCTTACCAATAGCAGAGTCCAGGCATAAAAAACTACTAAATGTAGCCAGTAGAATCTTATATTTTTCTATGCTTTTCCAGCTAAAGCGCTTCGAAACTCAACCCACTTTTTTTTTAACTAATAAATGCGCGAATAGGAGTGAAACTGATATTTGTTAAATGGGAAATTCCGTAGCATGGCTTGCGTATTAAAAAAGGCTCGTTGAAAAATTACTTTTCATAGAATAATTTGAACGGGTCATGTTTAATATCAAAGAAATGCGTTTTATCGTTAGCATATTGTGTTTGATAAGACGTATCATAGGAACTATCAATTTTCCTTTCAAAAAGTACGTATCTATGAGCAAATGCATTTCGTTATCGATTGATTAGTGTCACAGATATATAAAATATTTATCTTTATCTTTCGAATAGGTCATTTCGAATATTTCGAATTGATAGCTTCAAATTCAATATAAGTAATAGGTAATACGATAAAAATAGAATTTTATTCGTTCCGAACAAATTTTCTCTAAATAAACGTAATATAACGTTATATTTTACGAAACTATGAATTTATTACGACGTACACATAAATATACAACAGATACAAGATGATTATTAATTATGAATTACAATAGCAGCAGATAAAGATTTTTATTTTAGAGGTACTTTATTGCAATATAACATATTAAAAATTGCGATTTGCAGATCCACTCGTCTAGGTATGTACACATATACGTGCTTACGGATGATAACAGCGTCGCATCCATCGACAATATTTTTTATCGCTTCACGTTCGACAATTTACACTTCAGAAATCATGGGTGCCGCGTGACGATGATATCTACGGAATGTTAAGCATTCCTCAATTTCTCTACAATTGGTGCATTGTTAACAATTTATCCTTGAAATGATAAAACGTATAAAAATAAATAATATGGACGCTAAGGATATTAACTAATTAGCACTGGTTCTAGAACAGGATGATCGTGTTGTCGTTCTTGTCCTCTAGATTTATTATTGTATCCGGTTCTCGGTTGATTATAATCTGCCTGGCTACCAATATTGCAATGCTTGCTCCGTATCCTATGAAGCTCACCAGCATTAACCTAAACAGATAATAATTACGAGGCTGCTTTTAGCTGATGTTGTTACTTTTGAAGTTTTCACATTTAAAGTTGACGAATTGACGTTGACAGTTACCTTGACATTGACGTTGACATTTACGTTGACATTGACGTTGACATTGACGTTGACATTGACGTTGACATTTACGTTGACATTGACATTGACGTTGACGTTGACGTGGACATTGACATTTCAAAGCAAGTTCACACAAAATGTAGCTCTCAAACAAAGTCTTAGCCTTATTAACTTCAAATATGAACAAATTTCTTTTTATTACATGCAATTGATGGTTAAAGTAGTTACGTATTCCTTTAGCTGACATTGTTACTTTTGAAGTTTTCACATTTAAAGTTGACGAATTGACGTTGACAGTTACCTTGACATTGACGTTGACATTTACGTTGGCATTGACGTTGACATTTACGTTGACATTGACGTTGACATTGACATTGACGTTGACGTTGACGTGGACATTGACATTTCAAAGCAAGTTCACACAAAATGTAGCTCTCAAACAAAGTCTTAGCCTTATTAACTTCAAATATGAACAAATTTATTTTTATTACATGCAATTGATGGTTAAAGTAGTTACGTATTCCTGCAAATACAGTCCAGCTCAAAACATTAACTTTACAATCTTTAGCCTTTTTTGAACTTAAACATATTTATTTTGGTGATGGTGTTCAAATCGATGGTCGAAACTTCATTTTCGGAAAATCTAGTTACATAATCCATCTTAGTATTGGCAAATTTGTACGTTTATTGCAATAATAGCGTTTGTATCTCGCTTACTTCTTGTATTTAACGTTGTTGTAAGCGTGCTTACCTGTTTAGTAAATTAACTTTAAAATAGCTTAGCTTCCTCATGGTATTGATGGAATAATTCACGGCAAACGCAATAAAAGGAGAGAGAAAAAAATTCATTAACACACGGACATGTTTCTGCCTACTCGGCGTCATCGGCGTGGTTTCGAGAGTATTTTTTATCTCTACCTTCTATCGCTGTTGCCTCACAGTTCTCTGCACAGGTATCTTAGCATTATATTTTTTTGTTATTGTTTCTAGGCATTTTCTAATGTTTTCTCGAGTAACTTGTGCATTCCCGCATTTTATGATAATTTTAAGCAAATTTTGGTATTGTTTGGATAAAAGCATGTAAAAGCGTGAATTGAAAAGGTGTAGCGAAACTCGACAAAATTTCGATTTTTTGATAATCTTAGAATTTTGGCTAAATTCCCTGAATTTCTGGGACTGTACCTACCAAAACGAATATCCTAATGAGCCTTGACCTGCACTATCACCAATGGAAGAGATCGTATCGAATATGGCGGCGTTGTCTTTCAATGCCACGCCAAAATGAACACCAAATAAGATTACAGTAACTGCGCAGCAGACGCAAGCTACGCAATTATATGCAAACAATCCAGTAATACTGAAGACGGTCTCGACGGGATTTGACACCGTATTAATTATAGACAGGACCGTAGCAGCCAGCCCGAATACGATTGAAAGGCATAAGAGGACGATGGTCGATATCCACATACCGGAATTAATGAAACCGTCAGGGGTTGTCGCTGTTGGTTAAAGAAGTCGAATCAGAGCAAAACGCATCAAGGTTTATCGCAAACACTTACCGACTTCATCTTCTCTCGGTTCTGCTATCAATATGTTGGATCCGTTGAGGGATTTAGCCGCACGGAAAGATCTACCAGTACAAAGTGCGTAGCCATCTATGCTCGTTCCTTGCTCGTTTAAAAGGTACTGGAAGTACTGGTTTCGTATTTCCGAATCCCCACACAACATTGAGCATTTGTTTTCGCCAACATCGCAGGTGACTGTAACAAGCAGTAATAATTTAACGTTAGATCCAGTGGCGACTTGTAATGGACAATGTACTTGACAAAAAAATACACGAGGAAACCGCAGCGTTGTCGTTGACCTTAGCCGGCTTCGAAGTGGTTGTAAATGATTTAGCAATAGATTTATGATGTTTCTGGAACGATATTTATCTACCAAATTTATCAAAATAAATTTGTTACAAAATAATATCAAATTTCTCAAACACCTTGGAAGATACCGCAAAATGGTCGTAATCTCTGTTTTAGAATGTTGGGAAACTTTGATTCTTATGTTTAGCCCTTTTTCGGGGTGTAATTCGAAAAATAAACGAGATAGGTAAATGAAAGTGGCGGGAATCGATTCTCCGAGTCCGATTTTACTCTAAAACGTGCAACTGAAGCCATTGTATTGCGCTGAAACGTCCTCAAGGGGATTTATTTAGAGTAAAACACAAGAAATCGAAATTTTGGTTTTATGTTGGAATTTATTAACAATTTCAAAATTATGAATTTCGCGTAGAAACCATTTGATGGTATCTAGCGATGATTCCTTTTTTACTTAAATAAAGCCGTACTTTAAAAAAGATTCAAAATTTAAATTTCCTTTCTTTAAAAAGAAAGACAACAGCACCCTTGAGTGTAGGCTTTCACGACCATAATCCATAGTAGAAATGTCTTTCGAGTGATGTCACGTAGTTAAAATTTTACTTGACGTTTGGCTCACCATGCTGTCAGCTTCTTCAGGAGGTTTCTAAAGACCTTCTTTCTTCTAGAAAGCTTCTGAAGAAGCTGACAGCATGGTGAGCGAAACGTCAAGTAAAATTTTAACTACGCGACATCACCCGAAAGACATTTCTACTATGGATTACGGTCGTGAAAGCCTACACTCAAGGGTGAAAGGCGAAAGACATTTCTACAACAGCACCCTTGCTGTAGGCATTACCTTAATTTGCGTGAGATTGTTAATGCTGCGGGCATCGTAATTGATCGAATGCATAACATTTTAACAATCAATTTGAAAGTTGATTTTTGGCGTCGATTCATAACTGGACGAAACGTGGGATTCGTTACAGCGCACCAGAGATCAAAGAACAGTTTAAACGGAGAGTTTATCGTGAGTAATCGGCGCCAAAGAAGCCGAGTATTATGACTAGAGATGACCAAGGCAGGTGAAAGCGACTAGACAGACTCGTGTCTATTCGTTTCATAAGAAAGGGTTCGTGTTACCTACTAGTTTCCCCCGACAGTCGACAAAACACGAGATAAAAAAATTACTCTCGAAACCACGCTGATGACGCCGGGTAGGCAGAAACATGTCCGTGTGTTAGTGTAATTTTTTCTCTCCTTTTGTTGCGTTTGCCGTGAATTATTCCATTAATACCAGCAGGAAGCTAAGCTATCTTAGCATTATATATATTTTTTTTACGAGTCTGTCTAGTCGCTGCAAAAAAGTAATAATTTCATCTGTTTTTGTCATCTCTAATTATGGCAACTTATCGGATCGTTACAACAATGCTGTGCATTTGGCTTGTTTCCGCACCCGTTGTACTTTACAGCTGCAAATTAACAAAATTATCGAAGTGGCTTGCAGTTTTAATAATAATATTCAAAATAGTGGCCCCCTAAGTGACTCCACAAAATCGAAGTGCGTTCCTTCTATGGTACCTCTACATCTCTGGTTAATAATAAAAAAATGAATAAACATACCAAACCAATAAAATAATAAATGCACCAATTTGCACACTTCTAATCTTTATGCATTACGACAATTACAATAGTGGAGGTTTAAATTTGATCCCGATCATTAACATTTATCATTTTTGTTATAATTAGGTACAAGTTAAAAGTGAGGTTGGAAGTTTATGTAACAGCTTATTTCATTTTGTTAATCGCCCGATTTATATCTCAATTTTTTGTTTTGCTTTTTTAAAAAAATCGAATCATCGATAATATATCTTTGTTCGTAAAACGCTTCATTAATTAAGATTTGTATCGAGGATGTTTCTATCTCGATTGTTCTATTATTGATTGTCACTTGCAATAATTAATTTTGTAGGTTTAAACAATTCCATAACGTCATATCGTATACCGGAAAGTACAAAAAAAAAACAAATATTCGAATTTTCGATATTATAAAAAAACATTAGAATGTTCATCGCCGCCTATGCTAATTTTATACAAAGAGAACTCCCGATCGTCTTACTCATCAACGCAGAGCCGGAACAATCGAAGTCACAAACACGAAATTTGGGCAGCAGATTTCTTTTGTCTCGCAATAATTTTGGAAAATTGGTCTTTAAGGGTGTAAAATAGGGGAAGTTCGTTTGGGAGTCTCGTAATTTTTTAATTTAGGAAATTGAAATTTGGTACTTCAGCTTCTGGTTAGAAACGAAGAAATTTTATAAAATTTCGGAATCTGCTCAAGGAAAATTGTCCAATTTGCCTTGCCCTCTTATGTTTTCCAAAAATATTGAAATAGGTTTTTTTTCTAATTGGGAGCTAGAATATTGATACAAAACTCCGATTTTATCCCCTAACTCCTCAAAAACACTTATTTTTTTTTATTTCTAACCAATAGCCTAAATAACAATTCCCAAGTTTCTAGCTCCAAAAATTGGACGGAATTCTCACAATGCCTTTCATCCCCCAGTCATAGCCCTTCAAGAGATCAATTTTTAAAAAACGGGCGAAACATAAAGATAATCTACGCTTTTTAGAAGTTTGTTGCATGAATTTCAATTAAAAGGTTCATCCTGAGCCACTTGTGAAATTTTAATGAAGATAATGTCGTTGAATCAGCACATTTACTGCATTGACTTATTTTTGGAGTTGGGCTAATTTAATACAACAACAAGATAGGCGCGATTATATTGTTTACGACATTATTTTTTTCGACATATTTCCCGAGCCCCCTTTTTTTTTATTGCAGCACTACATTAAAGGCAGAAATTGCCAAACGACGGAATCATTTAAAAATGACTGCTACTAGCCCCCTAACTATTTAAGAAATTGGATTATTTTCCAAATTGAAGGAAATGTAATGCAATAATTTATGTATAATTGTCATGATACATAGATCGGGATAAAGTTATATGACTCATTAAAGTTATACGATAAACGTTTATCATCTTAATTAGTATTTATGACGACTTACGGACTAATCGATATTCAAATTCCGAAGACACCCTTCTAGTGTAGCTTCCGGAGAAGAGCCCATAACTAACTCTATTATTCACCGTGGTAGTCACTCCCGATTTTAGGTCCACGCCAGCGCTTAACCATCCCGGAGTTCCTAAACTGACAATCGACAGAATCAACGCTATCCCGGACGTTATGAACGTGACGAAAACTAAGACGGGAAGAGTTTTTGCCATTGTATTCGTTTCTTTAGCGAATCTTAGGCTAACACCTAGATTTCTACACCGAAGTGGCAACTGGCACTCGAGTTACTAGTTCACTTGAATTACGTAGCAGGTAATCGTGTTTAGTGAGTACGTTGCTTTTGATGGTATACGATATTCACCAATATCTTATCGCTCATTTAGAACAGTCTATTATCAGCAGAATAAATTTAATATGTTCGATAGATCATTAATTGGATCGTTGTTCAGTCAGCCGAGGGATCGGACGAATCGTATCGATACGGTGCTTTCAATTTTAAACGAAATGGCATGCAAAAATGTTTTGCAATCAAGATCCTTGATTGATTGTGCAAAGGTTTTTAGTTTAATTTCTTTGGCAAGACACCAATAACACCTTTTATCAACGAATCGAAGAAACAAGCCCCCTACTTGTACTGCTAAACTGTATACAGGCATGTTTGAAGGTGACTTTAAGAATACGCTGTTAGTTGAACGAAAACGGGAAGATTTGCCCAAGTTTTAATTTTCGCCCTGTCATAACTTCAAAGCCCGAAAATTTACTCGAGCAAAGAACATATTCTGGATTATAGCCAGCTTCAACATTAAATATCTCCTGTTCAATTGGTATTACGAGAAAACCTCTTTCATCCATAAAAGTTCAACCGTTCTATGAAAACCATGACGTATTTCGATTTAATTTTTGCAACACAAGCTTAAATAGGTTCCAAGAAGATAATCTTGTTCAGCCGTATTCTTTGGAGTGGTGAGTTAGCTATGATGGATGGTTTATTTAGTACTTATCATTTTCACCGTTTGGCACAAGAAAGTCTGGCTGAATTTCGGGAATGTGGTCATCAATGAAAGATTTCTTAGCATAAATCACAGGATCCTTACGCCCAAATTATCTTGATCACAATGGGCAGCTCAACATATTAGAGCATATTCACGCACATAATGCTTTTTCTAACACGTGGATAGGGACCAGTTCCTTGACCTCCACAATTCCAGACTCTAACACTTTGAAATTTTCACTCCGGCAGATGGTAGCTTAGGTATCGAAACATGCGTCCAATCATAATGAAGTGTTTACACGATAAGGATGATAGTGAGATCAGAATTTCCCAAATACCTCCAATTAAATATTCAAATGTTGGAAATAAGGGGAAAAGGTGCAACCATAAATCCACCTTTCAATCCACTTAGTGCATGTCGTTCTCGTGTAATAAAGATCCCATCATCCGACGACAAACACTTTAGCGAAGCCTTTGCATGCCCTGTTCCGTCGTCTGCATGCATTCCGCATGAGACAACGGGACGTGCACGATTGAAGCTAATCACAACGCGCTGTGCCGTCGCCTGGCAACGCCGCGACGAGACGCGTCTTCAGCAAAGGAAAACGCCAGGACACACCGAATGCTAAATATTTACAAGTTTCCTGACATCAGCGTAGTATTCGCGAATGATCGGAGTATGCGATTTGCACGTTAGAGGATATGTTTTTTTTTTGGTTTTCGTTTTGTTATGTTTCTGATCGTTGTTCTATATGTACGAGAGTAGTCGGAAAAGTTTCAAATATTAACATCAAGATCCTGCTTGAGTATGCGTTGAAAGATTTTTTTTTGAAATTTTGAGCGATTTTAGACGCTTAGTTAGCTTAAGTAGCTTGTTTTGCTTTTTTAAAAATATGGGAAATTAGTGTTAATTAAAATTAAAAATTTTGTAACTTGTTCACAAATAAAATAATGTTATTTATTAATTTTGTCTTTATTATCTTTGATAAAATTTGTGATAACAAGAAGATATCTATTTAGTCGGCACTACTTATTCTTTGTAGTAGCAGATAACGCAAATACTTAATATGATTACCGGATTACAGTTTCGCTTAGAACAGCGCACCGTCTGCGTTGCGGAGGTTACTTCCGTCTAGGTTAGTGCTGAACACCGACGGCGATGCGAGGGTGGCTCTTTCCAGAAACAGTGCTTGGACACCGTCTAAGTGCGAGTGCTTGGACGAGTCTAAGTACCTATCGAATGAAATTTTACAACAGTTTATATCCCCTTGCTGATGATGACGTAGAACTTTTTCTAATCCGTCTACTGTACGTCATTCACAAAAAAAAAAGTCGGAATGTGAATCAGTAAATTATGAAATTATGCACAGTTTGTTCACATAAAAATACAATCAAATATTTGCAAAGAATGGATACAAAGTTATAAACTTCACAATCAGCGGTGACAATCAGCGGTTCGTCACATTGTTCGTATTAGTCGATGTTACTGTTTCTGTAAAAAAATGGAAAAAATGCAGATATCTACATTTTCTAAGAGCCAATCAAAGTTCAACGTTAATAAATACCGCGTGTTATAAGAGAGTTATTTTACTTTAATGATAAATTGCAATTTTTCGGCCAAAAATAAGAACAATTCGAAATGTTTGATTTAAATATGTAAGACAGGTATGCCTCCTAATTTTTGGCTTAGATTTACAAGCAGCAAATCTTTCAAGTAGGGACATGCGTAAAGTACTAGAAAAAATAATGATTTCCTCATCGTGTATTACATTAATTTAAATAGTAAGAGTGGATTTGTTTCTATACAACGTCGCATATCCTTGCCTTTGCAAGGGCTTATAATATATTTATTTAGATTTAATAATGAAGCTTTATTGCGGCCAAATGAAAAACGGGTGGATGTTGTTACATAGCTTATTTTTATTTATACACGCATTACGTAAATACAATTTGCGTAAATGGATAACGCCGAATAAATAAATGGATTCTAACAAGTTCGTAAAATTATCCAGTCCAGATAAGTATATGTGTATGTAGCATATCAATCGATAACTGCTTTGTATTAACTATCGGTCTATATTGTTGGGCAATGTATACCGTGGTTTCAAGTTCAGGCGTAATGATAAACAGGGACATTATATTTGGTTAGTATACACTGCCGTTCAGTGAAGTTCGGTCATACAATAAAAATCTATTATATCACTGTATACAATTATTAATACATAAAATTAGAAAAATATTAAGCATACACTCTTTTCTAAGGGAATAAAGCCATAAATTATTCTGTAAAGTAGAAATATTGCGACGACCACAATAAAGTCCCTTTTATTATCGTTCCAAGAATTTCTCGGAAGTACCGATCGTTTGAAACGGGTCGTTTGGGGATTATTAACGAACGATACATTTAGGAAATATACCGCAGCATCATTCTTGTTCATTTATAACGGGCGTAAAGATATAAATTCGCTTCGTTTTACTGTTAAACGTGTGTTGGTGTGCATTGTCGTTTTTGCGCGAAAGTTTTAAGAAAATTCACTTCAAAATGGCACGTGGCAAGCCTACCAGTGTAGAAAAACGTTCACGCATTATTACGCTGTTCGAAGAAGGAAATTCGGCGCGACAAATTGCTGAAAAAATAAATACGAGAAGTTCAACAGTAAATGACATCATAAAGCGATATCGGACAACTGGAACTATAGAAAATGGTGTTCGTCCTGGAGCATCTAGGAAAACAACAAAAGCTGAAGATTTGAGAACTATATTATTAAGCAAACGCAATAGAAAATTAACAGCGCCACAAATAGTAGCCGAAGTCAATCGCGGCCGTGAAGAACAAGTTTCGGCGAGTACGGTAAAACGTCGACTTCAACAAGCGGACCTTCATGGACGCATTGCCATTCGAAAACCATTATTACGTCGGGGCAACAGAGTAAAACGGCTACAATGGGTCCCCGTTCTCATCTAGATTGGTCGTTAGATGATCGGAAACACGTGCTTTGGAGTGACGAGTCAAAGTTTGAGGTTTTTGGGCAAAATCGACGAGTTTATGTCCGAAGATCTAAAACCGAAAAGTGATCCCGAACTGCATTGTGCCAACAGTGAAACGAGGGCGTAGTTCTGTGTTAGTGTGGGGATGTTTCTCCTTTGCTGGGACGGGAGATTTATGCAGAGTGCAGGGTGTAATGAGGAAGGAAAATTATTTTGCAATACTCCAGAATCATGCTGTGCCATCAGGATTGCGTATAATAGGCCGTAACTTTACATTCATGCATGACAACGACCCAAAACACACTGCGTTGGTGTGTAAGAACTATCTAAAGGAGCAAGAAGAACAGCACACCTTGAAAGTAATGACATGGCCCCCACAAAGCCCAGATTTGAACCCGATAGAGATGTGGGATGAACTGGACAGGAGGATCCGAAAAATATGCCCAACTTCACAAGAACATTTACGGAATATTCTGCAACACGAATGGATTAATATTCCACAATCCGTTTTAACAAAACTTATCGAAAGAATGCCTAGAATAGTTCGAGCGGTGATTAACAGCAAAGTAGGTTTTTTAGATGAAAAAAAAATATAATGTTCAGTATGTTATATTAGGCCAGAATAACTTTTTATTTATTTATTTTTGTCTTTTTTACCTGTACATACAATAAAATTGCATTTTGGTTTTAGTTTCGTTTGTTTCTATAACCTTTTCATGTTTTTTACTAACCAACCGGACCTCTCTGAACGGCAGTGTACGTTATAAATGATATCAACAACCCGGTGTGTTAATTCGCATGATTCGTATTTATTTCTTTTTTTGATGTTTCGCAAATAGCGGCAAACTCTGAATACTTTCGGTAAAAGTAACCTCATCAGATTTCATAATGCTGCCACCTCAAGATTTTGGTACAAATTGCAATTATGCTGACATTATACCATCCACCCTGACATAATAATAAAGGTTAAAACATGTTACAAGCTAATTGCGTACATACTGCTTAGTATCAATGCTACTAAGTAGGTTAAACTGGAAAATTAGTAACATTTTCAATGCCAAGTAATACGCAAAATTTAGATCCTTTTTTTATATACAGGCCGTGGCATGTATTTTAACATATATAGGTTGAAACAGGAAAAAAAAAAAACTGGAACAGTCCGTATATACATTAGGGTTTAAGTGCGTTTTTATGCCGATTTTGCCTTCGTCGATTCAATGTGAAAAAAATGAATCAACAAATAACTACTATATAGGATGACAAATATTTTGCATTAAACATTAACATAAAAAGGTTATTTATTTTCCTCGTTTCTGAGAAATTTATGAAGGTTTTTAATATTGGTTTTTGTTCCGATGCTTCTAAAATAGATTGACGAGCTAGAAATACAAAACAAACCAAACCAAAAGATTTTCTTCAAAATCTCGAAAACGAATCGATCAATTTCAAAAAACTAAACCCCAAAATGTACTGCTTCGAAAGACCGTTAAAATGAGCTCTTACTCGATACCTCTTTCCATTTAAGATTTTTAAGGGGGTAGCTCCCGAGGACAGGGGGTTCAAGTGGGTGAGTCAATGTTTGCGTAAATAGTTGTCCCCCTCGATAGTGATTTAGGAAAATTTTCAAAAATTCCAGATTTACAGAAGTTTTCAAATGAACACCCAGTATAATAACAAATGCAAACCTAGCTATCCACTTTTTGTTTATTTCGAAAAAAATACGTTGAGTTTGGATGTTTTTTCGAGTTCAGGCTTCGGGAGGACATGTAAAAAAAAAATTGGAATTCTTTAACTAAGTATAGTAGACTATAAAAAGTAGTTATGAAAGCGCGGAAATTTACAAAAAAACACCCAAAACACACTGCGTTAGCGGGTAAGAATTATCTAAAGGAGCAAGAAGAACAGCACACCCTGAAAGTAATGACGTGGCCCCCACAAAGCCCAGATTTGAACCTTACAGAGTTGTTGTGGGATGAACTGGACAGGAGGATCCGAAAAATATGCCCAACTTCACAAGAACATTTACGGAATATTCTGCAACATGAACGGATTAATATTCCACCTTCCATTTTAACAAAACTTATCGAAAGAATGCCTAGAATAGTTCGAGCGGTGATTAACAGCAAAGGAGGTTTTTTCGATGAAAAAAAAAATAATGTTCAGTATGTTATATTAGGCCGGAATAACTTTTTATTTATTTATTTTTGTCTTTTTTACCTGTACATGCAATAAAATTGAATTTTGTTTTTAGTTTCGTTTGTTTCTGTAACCTTTTCATGTTTTTTACTAACCGACCGAACTTCACTGAACGGCAGTGTACATCGATTTATCGCTGAGAATTACATACAATCGCCAAACTAGATATTGAGTGGTATATGGGCAAATCCCAGAAGAATCTTTGTTAATAATTTCGTAGCAGCGCAAATCGCTCCTTTTTCTGCTTTACGAATTATCTTTACAGCATCCTAATGGTAACCAACAACATTTCTCCCGCATTGCATGACATTTATTACTTACCGATAATCGTCGAATAGGGGCAAAGGATTTTCTACAACTTGTTGCGGAATACGGCGTAAAGCCATATCGGGCTGACGCAATAAAACCAGGGGGTCTTCGACGCTTCTCATCCCCCACCCCACCCCGTTCATACGCCATAGGCGCTAGCGACGCATTAGTCTATTAGAATAGGAGAGGGAGGCGAGCAACCCTATCATTTAGTAATCTTTAGTAATCCCGGTACATTAAAACATTGTAATCATCCGGCATGACGCATGTACGCGTTTAGTGACCGTGTTAGTGCCCATTATCGTATCGATCGATACGATATATTGATGTTGACGAATGTTTGAGCAACATGCAGATTACCGAAATAAATTTTTTATGGATGATCTACTTTAATTGAACTGTCTTGCTAATACTAGTTTAGTAAACTAACTTGTCTGTAATAGTAATAATGCGGAAACGGATATGCCTTCTAATTTAATTAAAAATTAAAAAAAAAAAAAATTAAAAATACGAGAATTAATTGATCGTGACCCTAATCACATAATTTGTCGAAATATTTGCAAACATCTCTACGATTGCGACCAAGGCTCCTTGGCGTCACGATGTGTGAGGACCGCAAGGATCGACTAACAGCTTAATTAGCCGGAGAATTAATGAAGTTAATCAATAAACCACCTAGTCACCGCGTACGGACGTGCGTTTTTTCCTTTTATGGGATATTTATTCCGTTCCAAAAAGGAATATGATCTGAAGGAATTAGCAAGAATGCAATTTATTTAAACTTGTTTAGAAATATCTCATTTTACGCTATCTTTGAGGACTTTGTATTACCAATCACGTACCGGATAGAGCAGAGAATTGAGAAACCCTGCAAAATTAATGAATTAATTAATGCAGCATTAGCACATCGTGTCAATGTCGCTCGTAGAGAATGGTTGTATAGAACAATGTCCAACCATAGCCTAAGTATCTACTTACAACAGATCAGTGGATGGAAAATGTTAATTGGAGATATATGGAATTGCTATGGAGAACGCCATCGCGAGTATATGTGAATGGTGGAGCACTCAACTTAATAGCAACATAAGAAAAGAGAAAGGCTTCCAGATATTCTTGGACAACATGGGAAATTTTATTTTTACAGTTACGTGGGAAGTGCAATAAATATTATTAATTTACGGTGTTGGTAACCCTTCATTTGAATCCGTTAAAAGCCCATAGAAATTTGATATTACGGATATTTATTTACTTTTTTTTAATATTTGAATATTTAATTTATTTAAATATATTTGAGTATTCAAGATGTTTACAGAGTTTAGCGCAAGATATCAGACGACTCCAATACTTGGCGCATATACAGAGCGACATTGAAAGAACTTCAACGCAGAGTACCACACGCTAGAAGTTTACGTTACGTAAGCTCAAGGTAACGCCGGCAATGCATTTCCGACGTATCGCGCCATGCGATAATCTTTGCTGAAGCATGAAACCACATAACAAAGAAAACCAATGTGGTTGAAGGTGTTCAAATTGATGGGCTTGTTCTTGGATACATTTTTCCAATCTTTGTGTGGCATCTTTGATGTATGCCTGGATTATTAAGGAATCTGTCAGCAGAGTCCATAATTCTGTTCCATAATAGCTCTTTTTAGTTCTACGCCTCAAAAATGAAAAATCGCGACCAATCCACTTATTTCCAAATCGTCTTTCCAAAGAGTCCCTTGCTCGTCGCGAACTGTGAGCACCGTCATGCAACTAAGTACATTCTTTGACTAACGTTCAACGAGACAAATGTCCAGTTCATTTTCCACTGGTGATTTCGTATCACGAAATAAAAGCGTATTACGTAGGTTCGAAAGACCATCATCCTGTATATAAGAAACGCTTCATTTCGGAAAAATCTAACCGCTTGCACATGTTCGCTGTAAGTAAAAATGTATCTCCGTTCCACCGTATAACCAAAATATATTACGTTAAAGCAGTTTTGCCTGTCTCTTATTTACGTTAGCTCCCTCGCCTTTTGAGAGGAGAGAAAAAAAAGAAAATAGAAGATAATAATCCGCGTAGGTTCTCTCGCAAACTTCGCGAGTACGACGGCGGCGGATCCGAAATTCCCCCAAAAATCTCAACTTGGCGAAGCGTAGACAACACACGGTAGCCGCCGCGTCTGGGCGTTCACCCACCTTCGCCAACCGGAACCGCCCTGCGAATGCCCGCCCATTTTCCCGGTGAAACTCGGGAGGCAGCAGCCACAGCAGAGCCAACTCGGTTCCGTTACCATTCGGTGCGCCATCCGCAACCTTAAAAGAAAATCTCTGCGGGGTTCGCTAAAAAAAAAAGAAACAAAATTTTCGTTTCGTTCTTATTTTTTCCAAAATCATGTAGAAAGTGAATTGGGTTAAAATTCGGCCGGATTATTGACGGAAACTTCTAAGAAAGTGGTTTGGTTGTGATTGGTCGTGTTATGTTTTTGATATTGTTGTGTCCTTGATTAGTGGAAAGGAGGTTCGTTTTGATTTGAACTTTTGTAAAGATTAACAGAAAGAAGAGATACCAGAAGGAAATTTGAGATAATCCTTATATTTCGCCATTTGAATGAATATGTTATTGAAGCATCTGCCGGGGATATTTGTCTTCATATATGCAGGTGAGGACGTTGAAGCCTTGTAAATTTTTCCCGTTTCTGTTTTAACATTAATAATTTTTATTTGTGCTAAATATACAGCGTGTTCAAAATTAACACAGCACTCGAATAATTCTATAACATTTTGGATTTTACCAGTTTCTGGAGATTGCCAGGAGCTGGTAAATGATCCCTTATCGATCTTTTCAGAGCATCCCAAAAGCTGGGATTTAAATCTGACCTTGTGTAAGTAACCCAAAACTTGTTCGGGCATGAATATGAAATTGTTCCCTAAAAATCACGCAGAACGCCTTAACCTTTGGCGAATACGGATTAACTCTATGCAGGCGTCAAAGCGAATACCTTTGATATACATTAAAGATAAAATTGAGCTTAATGTAGAGCTTTTGAGGGTTCCCAGTTTTATCGGACGCTCTCCAAGGACTAATTATTACATTACCTGTAAATTTATGTTTATGGAAAATTGATCAAAACCATATAATTTAAGCTTATTTAATACCGTGTCTTCAATTAAAAATGTTCATTTAGAGTAGCCCATGAGTCCAATGCAAGTTTGGTAACAGTGTGAACCGCTCCTTTTTTTATGCTGTTTCCTTCCAAATGTAAAGCACGGTTAGTTTTACATCGGTGGAGAATTTTATATTAAATATTTAGAGGCTTTCTGCTACATATAAATCGGGGCCTTAGTTCCTCGAGGTTTCGCAACAATTTGAACCACTTCTCATGCCTTTGCGATCGCTGCGATGACATAACGCTGATGTAATTCTTGCATAAAAAGGAATGCTTAGTTGCAGGTTAACCGTGCGAAACAACGCAATACATTCTGACGTAACTACGTAAATAGTACACTTTCTATTGTAGAAGTAATGCCGGGGTATTTAATGTACAGTCGGCTCTGCTTGTTGCAATCCTGTTAATTTCTGTGATTACCGTATCAAAATTTCACAACACAGGAAGCCGTGTTACCGTACCGACCATATGAAGTGATTATTTATCATGTAAATACGACAAAAACGAGTATCTATAAGGAAGTAAACTGTGGTAACAGTGGTCCTCGTTGAGATATTATTTGTGATGGGCGCAGTAATAAATAAATGCATGGAAATTCCTTTTGAAATTTTTATTAAACATCCTTTTGGTTACTTGAATTTTGTTTATTTTAAACTAGTCGGCGCTTCCCCCTTTTAACATTTACAAATTTGCACTAAAATTATTTTCATACGAGGGTAGTCTAACAAGTTTCAAGCTTCTACAACAAGACGGCGCTGCTCGTCAAAAATATTCTGGTAATACAATTGTGCATTTGTTTTTTCATATTTTTGAAAATGTCAGCCATGTTGGACGCTCAATTGTTGTTCTACAGTCATTTGCATCAGTCGATCTTTTGTAAAAATAAAAAAAAAACGAATATCAAGTCGTCATTCAATTCTTGCCCTTGAAAGAAAATACAGCTACGCTGAAGATGAGCGCTATTAGCGGGGCCTCAACACCAGCATTTACCACGGTGAAATTTTGGGCGGTCCAGATCGTACCAGCTCGGGACAACCATTATCAATAGCATCGGAAGAGTTCACCAAATGGTGCGGAGTGACCGTCGAATTAAGATTAGAGAGATAGCAGAGGCTGCGGGTATCTTGAAAGAACGTGTTTGTCATATATTGGCCGAAGGTTTGGGCATGAAAAAGTTGGGTGTCGCGCCTGCTCATTGAGGATCAAAAATGCGTTCGAATTTTAACATTTCCAAAACCCTCTTGGACCAGTTTAAGCGAAATAAGTTGTTGAGTTCTGGCGTTAACTAATAACTACAGATGAAACCAGTATACTGAAGACCAAAATACAGTCGAAACAGTGAATTGTGAAGTGCATCGATTCGAGAAAAGGCCGGTAAAGTGATGCCGACCGTTTTATTAATTGATTACCTCGAAAATTTTTTTCTACCAAGACAATGTACTGTCTTAGTTCAATTGTCACCATTGGGATTCAAAGACAACTCACCTTATATTCGCCATATTTGACCCCAACCACTTTTTTTCTGTTTTACTTTCACTTGGAAGACAGAGATTTTCATCGAATGAAGAGGTTATCGCCTATTTTGCAGAACAAGATGTCAAATTCTAATTGAACGAATTCAAGAGGTGAGAACAGCCCTGGGAAAAGTGTTTATGCTTTCAAGGAGGCTAAATTGAGAAATAAAACTGAATTTGAAAAAAAAACTTGTTTCTGTATTAGGCTGGAAACTCCTCAGGTGTACTCGTTATTTAAATTATCCTCAAAAATAATAATCTGCTACATACAAAACATGCTGCAAACACGTGCAATATGAGCCTAATAATTTCTATTTGTACAAATAAGAAGGCAAGAAAAAATGAGGAATAAGAGGCAGACAAAGTTTTATGATCAAATAGATATTTATTTCGCTATTATTCTTTTTGATAATTATTCACAAAACATGAAACCTTTAAATGGGACTACATATATCCGGTCTTCGGACAAGGAAACGACAATTGCAACGGACGATGGATTGGTATCGGTCCAGAGCAGATCTTGCAACGACAAGGCCATTCTTCATCTTGCTTTTTGTCATGAATTGAACAACGGTAAAGTGATGGCTTATTGCTTATGATTGGATAAGGTAAACAAAGGTAAGGCCATGGCAGATTGTACATGTTAGCATGGGGTAAACACACGTCGTTGGTATTGGGACATAGATCTACTAAGTCAGCCGGAAGAAAAGCATACTCCCATTCGTCTGTGTCATCTTCAACGTAAGTAACTAAACTCCCATCATCCGGCGAAGCGCACTGTTCAACATTCCCTTCGTTGTCGTAAACCGTATCAATTGGCTTCTGATTGTGGAGCGTGCAATATGGATCGCAACTGTAACGTTTATAAGTTTCAAGGTCGTTCCTGAATGATGACTTTCGAGTCCAATACTCACTTCCCCATTTCCTCACAATTACAGATGATCTCGTTGTTATTTTCCACTCGACTCGCCGGGAAGCATTGGTACTCATACTCATCACCTAGATCGTTACCGGAGTTTTCCAGCTTGGTTCCGGGCGATGCACCTCCCGACACCGTACCATGACCTCCTACAGCAACGTACGGTTTGCCCAGATGTTTACCGTGCGAGAATTGGCTGGGTCCGCACGTTGGGTAAGGTAGCGTAAGGCATTCGGGAGAACCGTGACATTCCGTTCGTTGGCAGTCGTCCTGCAGGCCGTTGCGTTTTTCGCAATTGCAACCCACGTACATGACGCTGCCTCGTAATTCTCTAGATTTCGATTGTTTTAACGGGATGGCCGTGGTGTTGTTATCGTTGGTGTTTTTCGTTTTTTTGTTCGCTTTGGTTCCGGAACTTTTGATCTTGCCGACCTTGTAACATATCTGAAACGAAGATTTTGATATTCTGAAATCTATGTTTTACTTGCTTTTGCTGTGAATTTATTCGCGGAGCAATAAAGAAATAATAAGAAGCCAACATTTGATGCAAATATAATCTCGCCACTACCACTCAGAAACGTATTACTTACCATAACATTTGGTGGTTCACCGACACCATCAGACTGCTGAGGTTGACAACATACAGGGACCGTGACCGGTTCGCAATAAACATTATCATATTCTTTGATTAATTCATTCACCACGTCAGCGATAGCGGTTAAATTCGCACGCTTCTTCTCAATTTCCTCTTGCTTGGGACACACGTGGACCATTTTCGGAATTTCTTGAAAACACTGGAATTTGAAATCGCTGCTGAATTTTAGAATCGACTGAAAATTTTGGAGGAGGTTGGCCGAAAGAATTGAAGATGATCGCGTCAAAGTGACAATTGCGGGAATTTAGTGTTGGTTACTGTAGTTACATTGTGATTCTTCTATTTCAAATATCTCATCCACTAATGGCATTTTCTTTTGTTCCTTTGTTTCATTGTTCTACAAATTTATCAAAATACAGCAAAGCAAGAAAAAAAAAACGTAAATAAACCAACGAAAAATGACAGATTTATTCATTACAGCGGCGTATCGTTCGAGAGGCGAAAAGCTCCTTAAAGCAAGCAACAACAATCAACTCCTCAACGTCTCCCTCAAACATATCTTAGAATTCCAAAGACGATCGACAACATTCCACTTCTGTATTTCTTCCTCTCTCTCAGCCGGTGATTCACGCGGCTTTTTACGTTCTTTCCGTTGATTTCAATTGAGATATCGGCGTTCAATTATGCGCTGACAGCGAGGACGTGTCGGGTCCTTTCTGGAATCTTGAAATTCCATGAAGGAAGTCGGAGAGACAGATGTTCCTCGAGATCGAATAGGAGATCCATACGTGTTGTTCTGTTAAATTTCCGCGTTCTACGCGTCAGTTATGTTGTCTCTTCGTTTTTCTTCGGAAAGGAATATTGATAATGGTAATTAGAATATTTTCATTCTTATTGTGAAGGCGGCACATATAAATATTCAACTCATCGCATGTAATAAATTACTTCTTGCACGCGAAAAGGAAAAAAGATAAAAACCACGCCACATCAAAGATACAGACCGCAAAGCGTTGGTTAATATCTAACCGGAATGGTGGCAACTCCGGCTGGAGCTTTGTACGTAGTAGGGCCCAGAAAGACACTCCGCATCGCATTCCAAGTTCAAAGCAAACATACGGACCCAGTAAATACTAATATAGCCGCGTCATTTTCCGTATAAAATTGCCTTCGCGTCCGAGGTTGAGATGCAACGCTGCCTGTTCATCTCGCGAGAAAGAAAAAGAGAAAGGAAAAGAGAAACAGTCGCTAGTCGAATACGGGATGCGTTATTAAAAGAGTTTGTCTGTTCAAACACTTAACCGGAGCAACTGTTTGAGGCTATAATGGGAGGTGGAGGTAAATATTGGAGGAAGATGAGAAGGAGCGGATCGTTTCGAAAATATAAATATATTTTAAAGAAGAACTTAATAAAAGGAGAAAGTTTTATATTGCGCGGGGGCAAACAATTTCCGCAGAATTATCGTTGCCGACGAAAGAGATTTAATGATATTTGCGCTCTCTACTCATTTGAATATATTCTTCGCCGGGTTTCACGATACATTTTAGTTCTTTTTCGTGTCTACCCTTTGCAAGGAGAGAATTTAGTAGGTGATGAATAACCTACAGAGCACAAAGAGTGGAGCTTCATTCAGTGTTACTACGATTTTTGGGATTTACCAATCAATTGCTACCAACTTATCCGTTGTACTTCTCGGGAAAATAACAATTTAACACGAAGAAGTAAAAAATTATATCATGTGAAGATAATACGCAAACTCAAAAGACAAGTGCTCAAAACTTAAAAATAAAAGACAAATTTGAAAATAAGATTCCGCGAAGTGCTCAAAATGCCCTCCATTATTTTTCATAATACCTAATTAAAGCTGTACTGATTAGGTTTCGTAAAATTTCTGGTGCTATGTTGGCAAAAGCGATCCCAATGAGCTCTTTTAATCCTTCGACTTCGACGAGCTGGCCATCTTATAAAACCAATTAGTTCGGATCAACTCGATTGGAGCGCAACCAACAGAAATATTGATTTGATTTAACAAAAAGTAAACTAGTAAATGGGGGTGCTGCAGAAATTGAAAGATAAAAAAAAATCGCCAAAAAATATCGAACTTAGTACAATCACCAGGTACACTCGACACCTCAGCTGCAGGGGCACCATTAAACCGAAGTGACACACGCCGTATTCGAATTTTTATTTTTTTACAAAAATATTATCCATATAACAACACGAAGAAATTCAGCGATAAAAACCACAAAGAATTTACTGCAGATTTTACCGATTCCCCTTCTGCCCATATATGATATGCTACGGGTTTCCATCTCGCAGGAAACGAATCTTATAGCGGGCCAATTTGTTCTAGATAATAGTGTAAGGCGTCGCTTAGACGAAGTAACGTCATTGTTGCGTAGTTTATGACCGTAACCGAATCAATTTACCGGTAGTAATGATCGTTACGTTGGACACCCCAAATACACGCCAATAAAAATCCATATAATATATTGAATTTTTGAGGGTGTAGAGTGAGTGGTAGGGTGGCTAGTGTGGTGACTCGGCGACCCTAAGTCGTTCCCTTCGTTTTTCGATTTTATCCGTCGGGTCTTGTATCGTACATTGAATATAGTCGAAGGAAGCATATTAACGCGTTTGTTGCTTTGTGCTCAAATCCTCCCATTTTCACCAGTATTTATTTCTACTATTTATCCTTGATAACTGTCGAAGAAGAGAGAGAATTTAAAAGTGCGTCTACATAGTCCCTAGACCTCTCAAATATTCATACATATCATCATCGAACAAGGGCAAATACGTACAAACCCATCGGGAGAGATTACTCAGATTCGGCGGCTCAAACGCGTATCCCCTCTGGGGGATACGCCGCAGGAACCGAATAATAACATGATCGAAACGATCGATATGTTTGGCAACGCGGAACACCCTCTGCCGTGGCCGGCTGGACGCGGACCTAGTCTCCTGCTTTTCTTCGTTCTCTCCGGAAGAAGGATTGTCCGTTATTTTCGGTAGCCCGTTGTTGCTCTCGAATAGGTTTTTCGACTCTATTTTGCATGGATTTTATTCTACACATGCCAGGGTAGCGGGTATATTGTTCGCATTGAGTGCTATTTGGTAATTTATTTTATAAGGGCGTGTAGAAGGAATCTTATACGTTATTCGTCATCAAAGGTATCTTTCCTTTACAGAGTAGCGCATCTAAGTAATTTTATTTAAACAGGACGTTCTGTATATGAGGTGATGCCAAAAGTTCTCGCCTCACCTTTTGTAAAGTCAGACGTTCACTGAGTGAGCACTTTTTCTTGAAGCAAACTCTGCTATTGTCATGGACAAAGCTCCCTACTACTCACAGTGTTGGTGAAGGTGGTGGTGAAGGTCATCTAAATACGTTCAACGATAAACTGTTCGATTTGCTTGGAGAAGTAAGAGACGCAAGACACCCTTAAATATTTTTCTACGTAAGAGGTTGATGACCTGTCATCTTCGAAAATGGAAATTCCTAAAGCGGAAGGTGACTAACCGAAATAAAAAAAAAACAAAGGAAGTCGGAGAATATTTAATTACAAAACACGAGCTGTACAAATCCATTTACATCGGAGCCAAAGAAAACGCTACCTGATCGCCCTCGAGTCGCAAAAACGGATCGTCATATTTCATTTAATGATTTCTTTTTCCTCCCCAGGCGGCCGTCGTTGAACGTTAATCAAAGTGCTGGAGACGCTTATTTTAATCAGTTAATGGATGCTACAACAACGGCGGAACAAAGCGCGGGGGAACAGCAAGCTTAAAAAGCTTTGCGATACATCGCTAGCTGCTAACCGTTTCGTCCTTCGCCGTTTCTCTAGTTACCGATTGCGTACGATGGAAGAAGAATTAGATACAGAACAAAGATAGGGATGTTGTCTAGAGCTTACGGTGTATTTGTTTCCGCGAAATCCCGAGCTTTTTGTCTTCGAAACGGAACCGTAAATCAAGCGGTGTCTTAGTTATTCTAAGCTATGCGCAACGGTCGTCTTTCTGAATTTGGGCAAATGTAGAGATTTCAGTTATTATATAGGGCTGAAAGGTATCCTACAATGAGAAAAAGGACAATCTTTTTTATGCGTTGGATGCGCAGGAACAATATTGCTTAAGATATTGTGTACCATAAAGGAGACATAAAACAATCTTGATCATCATCAGTTTTTTTCTTAATTTTTTTTTGTATCCTATAAAAGCAAGCGTCCCGGCAAAAAAAAAAATAAACCTAGCTAGTGATAACGGTGAAAAAATAAGTATCTTTTTGATTTCATATTATTATCGTCCTGACTTTTCGCCACCTCCCATTAGGCGCATGATACCAATCACTGGATATTCCAGCTTATATAAGCTTTAGTAGAAACAATTTACGATCTCCCCAACAGCAATCGAACGAACGACCAACACCAGACGAGCCGGCTGGTGACCGATCGGTCCGCCGGAGATTATCAAATAATTTGTAGCGACTCCGGGTACAATCGACGGGGAGATTGTCTCAGATCAAGAATGCTTAGCGCGCACATTACCAGATTAGAACGTCTAGCGTGACTCTATCGATCCTCCCACGTCCTCCGCATGGATACACCCCGGCAGCCCTGCAACCCCCTGGTCCGAAACAGCAACCTCCGCCGTCACACCACCCTGATGTCCCCAGTCGGCTCGTCAACGGTCTTATCATTTTCGCACATGAACTGGCAGCCGAAGTAAGTCGGTGAACGGTAGCCGTGGACTCGCAACGCACTTGATAAATGCCTCTCATTCTTACACGTATGCTGTAGATATGTATCTAAAGCGATAGGTAGTATTATAAATGGACAATTTCCGGCTATGTCTGTATATAAATAGATATATCTACCGGGCGTTTATGAGGCACTTGTACTTATTAGCCTTTGCAGAAAAAATCCTCTGTATACAGCTGCTATAGATTCTTAGTATTATTCTAGGATCTTCCTCCTTCAGTTTATGATGTGTTGGAGTCGCGCGTGGCTGATGGCAGCTCATTTCCATAGCTTCAGCTTTTCCTAGTTTAAATAATTGATATTTTAGGGTCACGTGACCTATCAGAAATGCCACCGGCAGCCTAAGGTTCCCTTTACTAAATGATGGTACTGTTTTTGCTGGCCTGATTTGAATGCTTTCGCCTGTATTTGTCTTGAAAAACTTTTCCAGTCCGAGGTTGTCCTCTTATGTCTCTTATCCTCTTTAGATCCAAAAAGTAACTGATACCAACCCAAAACCTTTCCATTTTATTTCATTCCTTGTATTAACATTAAACGAACTTTTCCATACATGATAACAATTTCGCGTTCGGAACGCCGCAAGGTGAATTAAATTAAATTAGACGCCTACACGTTTAATATCGTTCGTTTAAACTTTCATCGACGTAGGCGGTTCTATTTTTCGTAATTACGCGGAAGAGGGCATCCAACAGCGACTGTTCAAACCGGTAGGTGGAATACGTGCGAGTAATTGAAAATACTTCTTCTGAAGCCGGCGGGCAAATATCGGATGTAATTTCCCACGCGAAAGGTTGGTCGCTAGTGATTTAGTTCTGGATGTGACGTCTGAGATTCTATTCTAGTTTCAAGGGAATTCGATTTTATTTTTGTGTTTCGAAAAGCGCTGAAAAGTTATATATTGAGGGTTATCAAGGCTCTGTTCGAGAATCCTGCAAAACGCTAACTTCACAGCATTAACTCTAATAATTTGACTTCAATTAATTAACGATTAAATATTAATAATAAATAATAAAAACGACTTTTCGAGGTAAAAATTCATTTCAACGCATCATCCTGTACAAGCGGTAGGTCCTTAGCTCTGGTCGGTCGCTTAGGGCATTGCAGACAATAGATGACGCATCGATCGCGTATGACGTATTCATTTGTCTTCTGCCTCATTGCGAGCGACCCTTCTAACCAATTTCGACCTCCTCGCCCATCCATACGTACCCAGATAGACACAAACAGAAGCGCCAGCTAACCACCTACCTCCCATATACAATCTACTACGATCCTTTTGATCGTCTGTGCGAGTATATTACGCCGGTTTACGTAAGCGATACGTTTTATTATTGCCCAACGTTTTGGCGTAGGCGGTTGCAGAAACAGGGCGGTTGAGTAGGAAAGTATGCTCAGGTCGGTGACGGGGGTGGCAGTTTCGCTGGTGGCGGCTTAGCGTGGGACGCGTCGTCATTGATACGCGGTTTTGAATCGCCGCGTATTGAAATAAATTTAATATCTTTCGTCTCCTCCTGGAAAAAGATATATTAACTTATGAGCGGTGCAGCGTAGGATGTTCGCAGTAAATATTTTTGATATGACCGAAAATAGAATCGAAATGGTCTAAAAATAGCAACGAATCGAACACTACGTATTATGCTACATTGCCAGATTGCTAATGATTGATTGTACTTAAGTTATCGCTAATGAAGGAAGTTACTTCTTTATTTGATTCGATGACGTAGACACATCCTCCGACACTGCCGTTAGTTCCAGGATTTAGTTGATCGAATGATCGATTAACTTAATCATGACGGACATCTTTTATTTAAATTTGATCTAACTAAACCAGTCAATTGAAGAATTAATTGATCACGTCTTACGCCCAACAATACTGCTCATACCTCACATTTGCACATAAGAAAATTTCTACGTCAAGACGGACACTCGGGAGTGAACGATTTCAAACACCAAGTTCAAAAAAGGACGCGACATGTAAGCTTTTAACGCTTTTCTTTTCCTCCGCTCCGAGGACGGATATATTCCGTATGAAACCAGGAAACGATGGTTAAGGCGCGTAAGTGATATTGCTGTAGGAATGAATGCACAAAAGCTCGACTAGAGCCGCAGCGATTTCGGGGGAAACTCATAAATCTCTCGCTACGAAGGAAAGTCCCTTTTGAAAGCGCTTCTGTTGCGAGAGATTGGAAAATGACGAGGTTTTATTTTTCCTGGGATTTATCAACATGGACAAGTCTATGTGTCCGTGTGACGCGTTAGAACAAGTTACAGGATCGTGTTTTACGTTCTAAGTTATAATTTTGGATCTTAGTACGAAATGGGCTTTCCACGTGTAGGTATCGATCGTACATTCAAATGCACCCCGCATCCTGTATATATATTTCTCTAAATACACTCCGAGGAAGTTCTTTTCCTTCTTCGCCATTCACTGTATACGAAGAAGAAGGAAAACATTTTCCCTCCGATCTCGTGGTATCGCTGTCTAAATGTTAGACCTTCACGTCGGAGGCCCGTCTTTGTGTAGCGTAATCCTTCGAAAAGAGATTGACAGATAACTTTGAAGTGCAAACAAGCTGCGTCGTATATTCTCTTCTATTTCCACCCCATCTGACGGATCGGAGTCCGCTCGTCGAAGACTATGAGGCCTTTGAAATCGCTGTTTTGTGTGTATTTGTGTGTGCGTGCGCGCGTATTTTCCGATTTCCGTAGATTGTCGTAGCGAAAATCTTTTCCTAACCGTTGCTCTCGGTATAATAAGAAAGGAGGATTCGTAAATGATGTCGTAACTGATCCTATTATACACTTTTTATTTGGTTTTAAATTTTACCTTAAAAAATTACCTTCTGATTGGCTAATTTTCGTGCCACTAAAATTCTAAGCTTTATTATTTAATATTTTTATCAACAACCACGTCAATCGTGGTACGTAGATGGGTAAATATGCAAAAAACAGTATCTTGTGAGGAGGGCCGACCCTAGCGTAGGCAAACCCAAAAAATGGCCGATAGCAACATTTTTTTAGCAAAATTCTTAAAATAGGGTTCATATTTGGTCTAATCGGAGAAGTAGTTAAAATTTTACTATGCGACATCACCCGAAAGACATTTTTACTATGGATTACGGTCGTGAAAGCCTACACTCAACTCCTTTTTAGTTAGTTTGTCTGTATCTGTGATTTTTTGGTTCTAGCGTTGTGTAGGAAGCACCCGGAACCCTATTACGGCACCAGGATCGGTCGCTTCGAAACCTACGCCCACAACGTCAAAGGGACCGTGTACGCCGTCGACGACAGCACCCTCTTCATTAAAAAGTTCTCCTACGATGGGAAAGCGGATGACGCTTTCTTCTGGATCGGGAACTCGCCGAGACCGAATCCTCATGGCAACATCGTACCCCACCCGGAAGACTACAGAGGAGAGTAAGTATAAAAATGCATATCTTTGCCGAATGAAAGTTGCTGATTACATTTACATGATTTCTGTAACTTTATTGATGATATGTATGCGGCTTTCCATTAAACAATTTGAGTAGAGCCGAACTACTGAATTTGTTGAAGTAGCTCGAATGCATGGGATAAGGCGTGGAAGCCATCATGAACCATGACAAGAGCAGCCGCTGGTGCGAGGTTTTTTGCATTTCACCGCTCAGTATGCGATCTTAAAAAATGCTAGCAGTGCGTTGCTTGGTATTGAGGCTAGTTTAGCCAACACATTTTTGTGCTTTTGTAAATCTCACAATTTCCCACTAAAGAATTTTCAACTATGTTGGGGTGATTGGCTTCGAGATGTCTCTTTAACTGACTTGGTCGGTCGCTAGAACTTACTCAAACGGTAAACTTGAACAATTGGATTCCATCCAACCATGGCCATGAAACATTTCTCTTGAACAATCTCCGTAAGATTCCTTCCCGAAATAAACGCATAACTCACGGTGGTTCCCGCCTGTGATCTCTCCTAATCGAAGTAGGCAGTTAATAAAGATGTTAAGCCGGGCTTTATCATCGTCGCAGCGATCGCCACGTGGCGCCGTCTCCCTTTCGCGCTACCGCGAGCTTCCCTCGAGAGCGTACGGCTACCCTTCCGCCGTTCTAACCTCCCTCGGGGACTGCAGAGTTGCCGTGTCATCGGTAAAAGCGTGCAACCGAGTGTTGCGGCGTGATTGAACGGTTGGGTCGGTTCATTTTCGTTCTGGTCGCGTTAGTTTGAGCATCCCCAACTAACCGGACTTTGATTCGGTGCGGATGACTAGTTGTTTCGTTTTTTTTTTTTTTTGCCTGTCGGAGAATGAGTAATTCGTATGTTAGATTGTATAGGGTGTATTTGAAATAGGAATCGCCGAATAAGATCTGGTTTTCGAACAACTGTCTGTGTCTTTTTTTTTAGCTGACAGCCTCTTGCATTATTTTATTTAAACAAATTCTGATGCAGTTGAAGGGTAGTCTTAGAAAACTTGGAAATAAGCTGAACAAATACAAAACTTTCAAGCCAAAAAAAAAAAACTTATTTCCTATCGAATTATTCGGTCGTTTGCTCGTCGAAAACTTTACTTGTCTATACAATTGTTTCCGTTTTCTCCAAATTGATATACTTAAACGTAAAGACGACAAGAACACGGAACGAAGATCTCGCATTTGTACGCCGCAGAAAAAAAAGCACCAGAGACTACGTATACCGCTCGAGCAAGAAGAAGGGGATTTAGAAACCGTAGAAAAAACCTCCCGCTAACTTCGTCGTTTCCGTCTATTCGGGCTCGATTTTCCAAACGCGAAGAAGATCGCGGTTGCCTGTCGTCCTTGTCGTCTGTTTCTTTTCGGCACGCTGCGGTCCCGAGTTGAGAGACCGGTAAGTGTGTATCTCGCTCTCATTAAGGGACTTTGCGCTATTATATCATTGGTAACGACATAAGCCGCTTAAACCCGTTGCTACGGAGACACGGCGTCGTCGACTCCTCTCATCTTTGTTGTAGGGGTCCCTGTGCGTTGAATATTATTTCTTGAGGGAAATGTATACAGGGTATTAAATTGCTAAAGAAGTGGAAATAGTTTGTTTACGTTGAAAAGTGAAGCCAACATATAACAAAAGTATTGAGATCGAGACCTACAAGGGTGGGGAAGGAACAGGATTGGAGTTTGTCGTTTCTAACACAACAGCACCCATTGAAAAAAATGCTCCATTTCGGCACTAATTAACTTTGCATTTAATGTTTAAATAATGAACCGACCAGTTGTCGATCCATGCGGCAATCCCTCCTCTTTTTAAACTTAGACGGATACAAAACGACGGAGTCCCCCTTTCTATTCAGCGCTATAGATTCGAAGAACTGCCCGAGGACGACAACACAGAGGATAATTATCCTAACGACGTAATTGTCGTATCCTATAAATAAGTTGACGATGATTATATAAATGAGGAGGGTAGTCGAATGGTATAGATGATAGCAGAGGGTGTCGGAATGAATATGACCATGCCGAAGATGGGAGCAAGGAGGGTGCAGATATGTATAGAAGGGGTTTTACACTATATTTAATCAGCGTAAATGGAACCAAGGGGAAGGGTACATACGATGAATGACTGCGAACTACTACTTCTACTACCACTACAGTCGTTGCGATAGCTTCATTTCCATTTAAATGGACACAATGGCTTTTACCGGTCGAGTCGACACGTCGGAACGCAAAGAATGGACCTGATTTAAAGCGTTTAGATCAACAACCAAGGCGGGTTAATTCCGCCAGATACGAGAATGAGATATGTGTAGCAACAAAATATAGATTATATACTGGGAACTATCGTTTCGTTCATTGCAAATTTTATTGGAATTCGTCCCTCTATTAATAAGAATTGCTCACGTTGAGATTTTACCGCTACAGCTTCAATAATAATATTAATGAGCGCTATTTCAAAGACACAGTTTGAAACAAGTCAGAGGAAAAAAACAAGACAGGAATGGAAACAATACAATTCCTAAGTAGAACAAAGAAAAACCAGTTAAATAATGAGTCAAATCTTTTTTCATTTTTATTCGCGACATTTTGGCTTAATGGGCTTTTTCTCTGCTGCCAGCTCTTGAAGCTACTGAGTCATCATAAGTCCTGAGGATCGCCAGAAGAAAGAAGAACTTCATTTCTTTTGGTATAGAATAATGAGGGCGAAAATTTTCCCGCTCAGATAGGACGCAATAAATCGAACCAGCCCACCGTCAACGCTTGCCGCTCTCTATTTATGTATGAGACCGCACTGCCCGGGGGTATCAAAGGTCTGGGAAACATCCAAGACTTCCACCTCAACTCCCTTCCTAACTTCAATAGTGTTCCTTAGCGACTCGGAAAGACGAAGCAACGGGAAATCCGTGGACAAGCTCAAACGAAAACCAAGTTCAGCTTCAGAAATGGATCCTCTCAATCTGCTTCAAGCGGTTAAATTTTTCGACTAACATTCGAAAAGAGTAGAAGTATTAATTTTTGATTTTTCCACGACGTAATCTGGTTTTTAAATTAATTACGTATAATTTTAGAAAGCCCGCAATCGATATCGGGTATTAGGCACTATTAGTGGGCGGTACATGCTATATTCGTGTAATACGGTAATACCGTTGTCCGCTTTACCATGTAATGAACACCGCACGTACGTAATTGAATATGGGCGGCCTATTGAAACCGGGCACCGGTGACCGCTAGATTTCTGATAAATTCGAAACTATTCTATGAGAATAGGCCACACAGAGCGTTGAGTGGCTCAATTTTGATTCGGTTTTGTCTAACTTTGCCAAGCCCTACGTAATTGTCTTATTTTTCACCACAAAAGCCTATATTTTACCACACCAACATGGTTTCGTACGAAGAAGGTTAACAGTTACCAATCTTGTGTCGATTACCCAATTTATTAGCCAGCAACTTGACGCGCAAGGATAAGTGGACGTGATGTACACAGACCTCAGTAAAGCGTTCGACACATTAGATCATAGTGCTTTACTTAAGAAATGTGCTGCTTTTGGCTTCAGTTCATCAGTTCTCCATATAACTATCACGAAACACCCTGTACACATCACATTCTTTTTTGCCTCATGCTTGTATAGGTTTTCTCGAAAACCCCTAAGCAGTTCGTAATCTGGTATTTTGTTTCAGGGAAGCCTTAGCCCTGGGAGAATTTAACGATGCCGATCTGATACTACGACTGCCGCCCGGTCAAAGAATTAGGGACATCAAATGGCTTTCGGTTTGGTGTCGCCGATTCACGGTAAGCAAGTTTATTCTGTCTCCCTCTCACCCTCTAGCTGGTAAATTATAGTTTACTAATCCGTTTAAGCGTATTAAACAGGTAGGTTTTTTTTTGATGTTGGTAGTATATGATGAGAAGAGATTGTTTATATATCTATTCTTCGTGGATTTCAACTATATTTTGTAACGAGTGTCCATAAGACAAAGGAAACATTTATAAAAATGGTGGCTAAGTTCATAGCAAAATACTGACACCTTAACTTAACCAGTGGGATCCCCCCCACACGGTATTACATTTTTTATTTCACCAATTCAGGGTGAAGGGTTAAGATTGGGGGACTGCAGAAGGCGCTAAACAAGTTGGTTGAGTGGTTGTTGTCTTGGAGCTTGGAAGTTAACACTGCCAAGACTTCATCTTTAAGATTTATCCGAAGAATGAGACCATATCCTGCTCTGTCGGATAGATGGAGGTGGAATTTGATCAGAGATTAATCTAGTGAGGTCGCATCGACAAGGTTCTTCCGTGCCAGGAATACTATCATACGATCCCTTGGCTGTTCCCAGCCATTTACTAAGATTGGAAGCATTATAGAATATAATTACCTGGCCGAAATGAGGAATCTCCAGATTGAGCCGATATTCGAACATATACGCGAACAGGCAAGAGACACCTTGGAAAAAGCAGATAATTCTACGAACCCGCTTCTGGCACGGGATGTTGAAGTCACGCAAGATTTTATTATAATTTGTTGACTTGTTTCCCTCATCTTGCACGTATTAGGTTATTTTATATTTTATTTATTTATTTATATATCTAAAATGCCCTAATGTTTATTCTAGCACTTAGGAAAAATGTAAATAAAGAAAAGTAAATAATAGCTAAAAAAAAAATATCTTGAATGGGTGAAGCTTGTAACAAAGCACGTGGAATTGAAGTTACTTTTTAAGACCTGAAATACGCTTTTAGTATTTTACCATTTTATACGTTTCTCGAATTTCTACTTCTACCTTCGTTCTTGATTCTCCGTTTCGGCTATCCCCGCCATTAACCAAACAAATCGCTTCCAGAGAGAATCACGACTCGACGTTCGGGGAAAGAAGCGAACGTAGTTAATGCCGAAGTTAGCGTTCCGAAACGTATCGGGAATAACTTAATAACGTCTTTTGAACGGAGGTACCGGGCTGGAACCGAAACCGAACCCCCTTTTCCATGCGGAAAATCCCCCTTCCTTCCCCCAGAATATTACGTTATTCTACCCTTAAAACGCATCCAACTAAAAGTCATCAGTAGTATAGTAGGATCCGAGCCACCCACTCCGCCCCGTTTTCATATCGCTCCACCATGACGAAGAATGACGTTCTGGGGTTGTACCGGCGCTTCCGGTTACGGACCTTTGTTTTCGGCGACGTGATTCTAATTTGTCCTAAGTGTTTCGTTGGCAGTCATTAGCGTGGCGGTGGCAGTTTTGTCGTCGACGACGCGAACTCACGTTTAATAACGTTTATTTCGGTGACGCTTTTAACGTTTTTGATTACTGCCTTTTATAAAGAAAAGAGAAAAAAAGTAGGGTGTCCAGATAAGGATATATTTTGCGAGACCCGCGTAGAGTTGGGAGAAAGCAATCGCGGCCTTTGTTGGACGGCAGCTTCTTTTAGAAAGTACTTCTTTTGTTGAAGAACACAAGTTGGTCATGGTATTCATGATGATCAGAAACGCTAGTTTATTACGTAGGATTAACTGCGCGGTGGTAGTTTTTTATTTATTTCACTCGTGAACATTTTGAAATTTGTTACCAGACGCGATGTGCTTGAACAGAAGAACAATGGAAGTTCAAAGAAGAAAATGATCGTAATTTATTTATTTGGAAAAATAACCATGTTAAGTGTTACCTCGTTGGAATCGCTAAAAAAGCACCTTTCTTATAAAATCATGGTTTTCACTAAAAAAATATAATACTTTAAGAATTAAGCTCAAATAAAAAGTTCCGCTAGACTGCCTTATTCAGTCTA
>LR737422.1:739343-768476 GCA_902655005.2 Marronus borbonicus
TATAATTGCCTTCAACTTCCTCCTTTACACTTTCGTTCTTAGTCGTGACTATCACGTCATCTACTGGTAATGTTACAAACTTCAAAAAAATTTCCAAAAAATTTCGGCCGCATTTATCAAAAAACATTTTATTCGAAAACTCTTTCATTTTCGAAATTAAAACTTTCCACCCGTAGGTAGATACAGACATAAAAAAAACGAGACAACACGTACATCGCGCTCCGTCCTTTTTTTTTACATTTATCTAATAGTCCATAAATATTTCGTAGTCGTGACTGTCGGTTGCGCGGGACTTGATTTACTAGGGCGTCGCTTAAATGGAATCATTTCAGCGTAACGCGCGAAACAGGGGAAATAGGGTGACCGGATTAATATCAAAAGGTTTAAGTTTCCAGCAAAAATTACGTTTCACGCAACTCCACGCACCCACGCTGTTTTTTTTTTTCTGCTAGTTTACCGTGTACCTTTTTTGTTTTGTTCTTTTTTGTAGCCATTGTTTTTTTTTTTGCCGACGACGCGCTGCGTTGTCGTTAGTTCTTTGTTGCTTTCAGCGCCAACTTTGTTAAAATTCAATATATTGAGCGGTTACATCTACTACGTCGACTTGTACGTAACAGTAGCTTTATTCTTATTCCGATCCCTTGTTTTTTATTTTTTCCGAGAATAAATTAAATTTATTTAAGAGAATCGATACTTCTATTAGCGTAAGAACCTTCAGAGTACTATAAATGGGAAACCAAATTAAGCTAGCGTGCTCTAAACGTGATCGAATCAGCGACAAAAAGATTGAAGCCAAAGCTCTCCGCCAGCAATAGAGTTCCTTCGATATTATACTGATTAATAAATGGTTGTAATCGTTTAGTGAAGCGCCTAGTTGCAAGTGGCTACGACAAACCTCGAATTCTCTCCTAATTAAATCAAAGGCAAAGAGTCAACTTTCTATTTCAATTTGGTCAAATGCCTTTTGGAAATCCAAATAGACCGCATCAACTTGACTTCTCTTATCTAGAGATGTACTGAAGTAAACAAGCTAAGTAGGTAATTGTTGAGCGTTAGCTGTTGTTGTTGTGGTATGTTGTTTAGGTGAGATTACACCACGAAGCTCTCAGTAAAAATGTTCGAAAGCTTTTGAGAAATTGCAAAGTAGAGAAATAGGGCAAATATGTGCTAATTTCTGGATTGATGGAAATGTGGAAGTTTTTAAGATGTGGCTAAATATGTAATGTTTAACGGCTTTGCGCAACCTCTAACAATAAAGCCAGTAATAGCATCCGAACTTGTTGTAAATCTCTCAAAACAATTGCTTCTCAATGGAGCAGAACTGTTATAACCCTAAAACAGCATTTAAGAAGTATCAATTGAGGAGCTTGCGTGCAAACCTGGATAAATCCATATTTCAACGAAATCGAGTTGACCGTAAAATGTTGACCCGTGCTATTCATTTTTTTAGGTCTCTCGGTTAAAAACGTGAGTAAATTGTATTTAAAGTTGGGGTTTTCGGACGAAAACGGACAAATCTAGCTTTTGGAGCAAACCCCGATAAATCTTTGATTTGAGGTCAGACGCACAGTAATATTTGGTGGGGTTAATTTAAAATGCCAGTTTTATGTCCAAGGACCTCATGGTGGCTTGATAGGGTAGAAACGCTTTTGCATAAAAATCCTGGGAAGAGTCCGTTCGGTTGTGATTTTGTGCCGTTTGATAGAAGAAATGACGAGAATGGTATCTGCAATGGCCAATGAAAATGAAGAGGTAATGATGACGATGAGGCGTATAGCTGCTTACTTGAAAAATATAGCTTTACGCGTTTGGATGCTGTTTCTTTTCTCTAAATTTATTTACGTTTTGTCAGTTTTAATTTTATTAAACAAAATACACGATTTCGTTCAGATTCATTTCAACGATTTTGATGCAAAAACCGACCAATCCAATCTTTTTTTTTGCAATATTTCCATGCCTAGACGGAATTTTACGAAAAAAAGAGAACATGTTATCGTAAGCAGTCTGTTCAAATCCCGAAATTATTCTGCGTTCAACCCGAATTCGATTCAACCGGAAGCCGAAGGTGTTGAAGCCTACTAATTCAATTTTTTGCCTTATTTGTACTTCTTCAATTAATTTTATCAATTTATGTATTAATTTTTAATATCCTTAATTTCGAAGCTCGCTCCATCGAAGATGGAGAATATTTATTTAATAAATAAAATTCTTCTAGGAAACCAAATATTTAATTTCTTCATTTCTCGATATCTCCGAGAACTATAGAACTATGTGATTTTCATCTTGACTTATTCTGTGGTAAACGCTTTGTCTACCAACATGATAAAAAGTTCACTAAAACTACCACGGACTGAGAGGCTACATGCAGCAAATACATACTACAAGATAAGGATGGCATATCAACCTCTCAACGCAGTCCTACCGCCACAGTTGCGTCCTGCAGCTTTGATATAGAGCCGTAATTCCCGAAGATCTACGATTTTACAGTTTTAACAGGCGCCCTCCGCCCTTGTCCCTTTCGCGGATCCAAAAGGGGGGCCTGGATAGGGAGACTAGCCGAAAAATGTTAAGGGAAGGGGCAGACACCGCAAGAAGAGAGGGAACCGCTATGGCAGCCGCCGTTTCGCGAAGTACAACCTAGCCGCTGGAGGCGTTAGGGTTGCGATTCGAATGACCGGAGTCGCGCAGAGAGGGTTGGCCCCGGAGCGTTCCGGACTCCGGGTGCCGAAGTCCGGGTATCGACCTGCGCAACGGCGAGTACTCCATGGAAGAGGTCGAGATGGTGTTTTAAATGTTCCTCGCCGAATTTGCGAACGTCTAACTTTGGCCAAAATGGCTACCGTTGTTAAAATTGAGAATTTCGAAACTGTTAGATTGTTTCCATGTTCTATCTCGAAACGTGCTTGCTGGATGAAACTGTTCGCTTTATTAAAGGATCGAGATTAAATTTATATCTTAATTTCGTCGAATTTGGCGTTTTATCCTTTTATTACGTTTAATAACACTTCATTATCTTCATTTTAATCCTGCGAAAAGCTTATTGTCTCATACCTGCAAGTTCACTCAAGGGACTCAGTATTTCATCATATCTTTAGAGCTAAGTTTTCTAGGATTATATTGTTTTGATTGTCAATTAATGGAGGGAGTTAATATTATACCGTTGCCTGCGGTGAAAGGTTTCTACGTATTTTGTCTCTGCCATTCTGAAGATGTCTAGGTAAAGGGTCTTCTTCCTCGCAGCTCTAAATATAAGTATTCCCCTTTTTAAATCCTTTGCTAGCTTGACGTTTATCACTATTCATGTCGACAAACAAATTTTATTTAATAGCTACGTGTCTAACAAAGAAAAAACTATTATAGTCTGTATGGTGTACAAAGCTACGTCATTATATGTGGAAACGTTCCTTGTTAGTGAACAGCGTCCAGAGTAGAATAAAACGAATTATGTCTTGTAATCTCTCTATTCCCACATACATAACAAGAATTCGGCTATACCAACTGAATAGAAGCTTTTGTACAAGCTCCATTTCAAAAGCTACCATACCACTACTAAATTGATAAGAAGAAAAACAATTGTTTGAATGTATTAATCCAGTTCTGCCATTGAAAGCTTTTTCCTTCCGGGAAAATAATGAAGCAAAGTCGCATACAATTAAAACAAGTAGTCAAAGGAATCTTCTGAGTTGCATTTATATTGGAAATCTTATTATTCCTATTATAGAAAATAATTTATAATAATAATAATAATTTTGGGCAGCTCAGGAATTATGTACGGAAAAAAACACACAATATTGTAGCGATTATGAACACAATTATGTATAGTCCGTCTAGAAAGTATCCGGAAAACAAAAAGCACAGCTGTATATATTTTTATTACTTGAATAATAAAATCACAACAAATTAATACAATCTCCATTTAACTGTAAACACTTAACTAAACGTTCGGGTAATCCCGAAACAAGGTCAACGCTGTACTTTTCGGTGATAGTGGTCCAGGCTTGTAAAACTGACCGAATCAAATCTTCTTTATTTCGTGGCGCTGCTCGTTCTACTTCAATTTTCATTAGTCCCCATATGTTTTCGATGGGACTAAGATTTGGGGAAGCTGCTGGCCATGGAATTGTTGCCAAGTTTTGTTCTAGCATCCAAACTTTAGTGTAAGCGGAAGTATGGCATCTTGCATTATCCTGTTGAAAACGCCATCCTCCGGGATATAAAGCACGAGCCGTTTCAAGGAGAAAGCCATTAAGAATTTCACAATACTTTGCACTATTAACGGTGCCATCAATTATACAGAGAGGTGTAGCACCACGCTGAGAGATTGCTCCCCAAATCATTATTTTTATGGGAAATTTGGAAATTTGAACGGTAACATTTTCTCTTGATAGGATTTGCACCAAGCTAAAAACAACTTTCGTCAAAGATAAGAACATCACTAAAATTATCGTCTCGAAATCGTTGGCAAGAATTTATTCTTCCTTGCTTTTGTAGAGGTGTCATTGCAGGGATTTTTTTTTGTTTTCATGATAAGCAACCTTGTCTTCTCAGTGAAATGGGGACAATTTCTGGACACACTCTTGTTTGACGTTGATTTCCAAATCTGTTAGCCCTAGGCGCGGGTTTTGTCGTCCTAAAGTCACTAAAGCGTTTATATCGTTTCCGCTAATCTTACGCGGTCTTCCAGAAACTGGTCCATGGCTCATATCTCTCCTATTTTTTATCCTCTTTATTGTCTCATATACTGCATTTTTTCCGAGTCCAATTGCATTAATTTTTTAACGTTTTGAACACCTTTTCTATACAAATATTCCACCAACTTTCTTCTTTCTACTTGCGACATTATTTCACAAATATTAAGCCTGTTGGTAATCAACAATATTTGACAGCTGGTGTTGTTATATGATTTTTGCCATGGCCTACAGTCGGCACAACCTATTTAATGCACTACTTTTAACTTAGGATGTAACAAAAAAGAAATATATTAAAATTAAGAAAAATAATAAATTCCGGATACTTTCTAGACGGACTATAGATTTTCATTAATTATACTTCAAGGAGAATTATTATTAATCATATTTCGAAGTGGGCTATTTACGGATGTAACGCTATACGTCTGTATAAATTGTCGGGCTACGAGTGAGGTACTTGGCACTGAAGTTATTTGACTCATCGACAAATCGTGAACAGAGAGTTATAATTATTAGCGATAGGATCCTGCAATAAATTGTTTAATACATTTTAAACCAATGAAACTCCCGACTTCGCCTTCACATCTTTATTAATTTAATATAATAGTATTAAAAACAGTCATGTTGGAGTTGAAGAACTCCCCCAAGTCCAAGAAAAAGTTCAAGGACTTCTCTCGAAGTCCAAGGAGTCTTCTCCTTTAACAAAAGTGCTTATATTTATAATCTATCTAATCCCTACTGCTCACTGTCCTTCCGATTTTTGATCTTGAGCATCAAATTCAGACGCCCTCGAATTGACCGAGAGATTATAATCATCTTACACAGCGATCGCCCAGAGGCTCAGTCAGCTCGAGAACATCGGTCACCGATCGAAAAAAAATTACGCAACAATAACATAGACAACGCGAACGATAACATAGGAACGCGTCTCTTCGCGAACGGAATCAAATGTTGGTTTTCCATAAGTTACATCGATTTCTGATAAACGGAAAATAATGTTTTCCCTTTGTTATATCTTTTATATCAACATTAAAACGTGCATTAACGCGTTTTGCTTTCTTTTCGATATTTTCTTCTCGTGATGTGACATAATGAGGCATGCGATAGTTTAATTTAGACTCTAGCAAAGGTATATTTCCTTAATGTATACGCGATAATCTGTTCTATTAAATGCGATTATGAAATATGAGTTGTAATTTTGTTTGGAATAAATGTGATGTATTGATTAGAAGAACAATGTCGCATTATAGTTTGGAATGGAAAACGAAGAGATTAGAGCAATATATTTATAAATAATTATGGAGTGCTACAAGGTGCAACGTTGGGGCCACTCTTGTTTATAGTACGCAGCTTAAAAGTAATGGTACTACAAGTAAGGAAGCAATTCACATTCTATTACCATGCTTACCAATAATATTATAGACTACTGCGACAGTTGAGTTAGAAACAATTTATTTAACAAAATGCAGTGCTTGAAGGTTGAAGTTTTCTTGTTGCTTTGATCCATACACTCTGTATAAAGCACCAACATAAATTAGGTTAATAGAAACAGGAAACATTATCAAGCACTAAACGTATGTTTCCTTGAAAAACGTTATTTCCGTTATTTTTCATTCGTTTCCATTAGTTTTCCATCATAACAGTGTGAATCCCTTTTTTAGGCTAAACTCACACTAGAGTCTAGTAATTGAGTGTAGATGCAAGTTGCGGAAAAATTGACCAACGTAAACAAGTACACAAGCGATCGTGGAAAATATTCTCAAAATACCTGAATTTTGGGTTTACCAGCATTGAGGTAAACGAAGAAGAGAGGCCTCTGTGTGTCATTTGCTCAAAAATTTTGGCAGCAGATAGCATAAAAGCGAATCAACTTAAATAACATATGGAAACGCTTTATAGCGTCTACGTTAACAAACTCCGAAAATTCTTTGGATTAAAATCACGTGAAAAGCAAAAGTGATTTTTTCAAAGGTTTTATGTACGAGTGAAAAAGGCAGATGTAGAAAGCCTCTTACGTCATACGAATTAAGAAACGAAATCGTCATTTTTTCTAGAAGAAGAAAGCAGATGGGAAGCCGATGATTTGTTCGCAAAAAAATTCAAAAAAGTATTTTTTCCTTATTTTTGCGATGTACACTGCCGTTCAGAGAAGTTCAGTCGGTTGGTAAAAAACATGAAAAGGTTACAGAAACAAACGAAACTAAAAACAAAATGCAATTTTATTGTATGTACAGGTAAAAAAGACAAAAATAAATAAATAAAAAGTTATTCTGGCTTAATATAACATACTGAACATTATTTTTTTTTTTCATCGAAAAAACCTCCTTTGCTGTTAATCACCGCTCGAACTATTCTAGGCATTCTTTCGATAAGTTTTGTCAAAACGGATTGTGGAATATTAATCCGTTCATGTTGCAGAATATTCCGCAAATGTTCTTGTGAAGTTGAGCATATTTTTCGGATCCTCCTGTCCAGTTCATCCCACAATAACTCTAACGGGTTCAAATCTGGGCTTTGTGGGAGCCATGTCATTACTTTCAGGGTGTGCTGTTCTTCTTGCTCCTTTATATAGTTCTTACACACTAACGCAGTGTGTTTTGGGTCGTTGTCATGCATGAATGTAAAGTTACGGCCTATTATACGCAATCCTGATGGCACTGCATGATTCTGGAGTATTGCAAAACAATTTTTCTTCCTCGTTACACCCTGCACTCTGCATAAATCTCCCGTCCCAGCAAAGGAGAAACATCCCCACACTAACACAGAACTACGCCCATGCTTCACTGTAGGCACAATGCAGTTCGTGATCATTTTTTCGGTTTTAGATCTTCGGACATAAACTCGTCGATTTTGCCCAAAAACCACAAACTTTGACTCGTCACTCCAAAGCACGTGTTTCCAATCATCTAACGACCAATCTAGATGAGAACCGGCCCACTGTAGCCGTTTTGCTCTGTTGCCCCGACGTAATAAGGATTTTCAAATGGCAATGCGTCCATGCAGGTCCGCTTGTTGAAGTCGACGCTTTACCGTACTCGCCGAAACTTGTTCTTCACGGCCGCGATTGACTTCGGCTGCTATTTGTGGCGCTGTTAATTTTCTATTGCGTTTGCTTAATAATAGTACAATTCTCAAATCTTCAGCTTTTGTTCTTTTCCTAGATGCTCTAGGACGAACACGATTTTCTCTAGTGCCAGTTGTCCGACATCGCTTTACGATGTCATTTACTGTTGAACTTCTCATATTTATTTTTTCAGCAATTTGCAGTCCCGAATATTCTTCTTCAAACAGCGCAATAATGCGCGAACGTTTTTCTGCACTGGTAGGCTTGCCGCGTGCCATTTTGAAGTAAATTTTCTTAAAACTTTCGCGCAAAAACGACAACACACGTTTAACAGTAAAACGAAGCAAATTTATATCTTTACGCCTGCGATAAATAAACAAAAGTGATACTGCGGTATATTTCCTAAATGTATTGTTCGTTAATAATCCCCAAACGAGCTGTTTTAAAAGATCGGTACTTCCGAGAAATTCTCGGAATGATAATAAAAGGGACTTTATTGCGGTCGTCGCAATATTTCTACTTTAGATAATAATTTATGGCTTTAATCCCTTGGAAAAGAGTGTACGCTTAATATTTTTCTAATTTTATGTATTAATAATTGTATACAGTGTGATATAATAGATTTTTATCGTATGACCGAACTTCACCGAACGGCAGTGTACCTAGGGAGATGCTCTCCGCAGGTTGAGAATCAATTCATAATAAATCCAACTACAACGACATCTCCTACAAAAACTACAGTTTTATTCCATACAGCACGCCTTTATACATTTTTTCTTCTTAATTGCAGATCAATTTCGGCGAGGTCTTCTTCCCACAAGGTATCGAGGTACCCAAGATCAGGATACTGCCCGAATTCAAACGCCTAGCGCACGGCCTAAGATCGGACAATATAAGCATCTTAGACGCTAAAACTTTCTACATCCCCAACCTTCATTACGACGGCGCCGGTCCGGCCGCTTACTTCTGGGTGGGAAACGGTAGCGAACCCCACAGGCTCGGGATCAAAGTACCTAACGAAGTTCGATCCTTGGAACCGTTGCGAGCATATCAAGGTGAAGACATCGAGATACAATTGCCCGGTTCCTTAACGGTGTACGACATCGATTGGTTGTGCGTCTGGTGTATCCGGTATACGCAGAATTTCGGACATGTTATGATACCGAAAGATCTTGATGTACCGCCTGCTTTGAATCAGACTAAGATATCGGTGAGTTTGAAATTTGGATTTTCAACAATGAAGATGATTGGTTGTGGTGATTGGTAACATTGTTATTTTGAAAATTTTGAAAATTTTCAAAATTTGATTAGATTAAGCCATTTAGATCACCTGATATAACCCCATTACATTTTTTTCCTGTGCAAGAAACAAAAATTTCTCAAGTTCGGAAAAGTCTCAAAAATCTCAAAATTATCCCAACACCTTTAGTGTACCAGAGTCTTGAGAAAGAAGAAGAATATCAACAATCTGGGTGCCACTAATTTCTCTTTCACAAATAATTGTTGACAATTCCGTTTGGATGTTTGAAATCATTGTCTTGCAGCTGCATGAAAATGATTAACCTTCCTAAGCCTTTCGTTAAGGTTTAACGTCTTTTTTAATTTGTTTCAAGCCTCCGTGGTGGTACAATCCAGTAAGTAGTAAATAGAGAACTATCCTAGAGATCGCTTTAGCTACTTTTTGATAACCGCTTTGTTTTTCATGACATTCAAGACAATGTCGACGCTTGGCCCTTCGAGATCCGCCTCCAATTGCCGGCAATTCCTAAACAAACGCTTGCAGGTACGATGGGAACTCGTCGGCGATAAGATCAAGATCACCTTAGACGCTCGCATCAACGAAGACGAGTACGCGGCCTTTGGCTTATCGGGGGATCCGCATTCTACTAAAATGGTAAGTGCAAGGAAGCCTCTATTCATTATAGCAAATGACGATGCAGCGTTCATCCTGGCCGAAACTTTCAAAGCATGCGCAATTACGTTGGCACATAACACAATTTTCTTGGCTTGGGATGTTTCAGACTATCCCATCTTACTTTTGAAAATAATTGAGACGATTTCTCAAAATACTCTTATGGGAAACTGCATTTCTGTATTGTATCTCTTTGCAACCAGGTTGGTGGCGACGTTACCGTCACCTTCTACGACATGCTAACCGATTCTTTCAACGCGGTCGACTATTACATGTCCACGACAGCTCAATGCGACGGCAAACATGGAGTTTGCCCCGACGAAGTAATAGGGGGTCGAAATGACGTCAGTTTCGTATCCGGCGAACGCTACGAAGGGGTCACTTCAATCACCTTCTTGCGACCTTTGCAAACCAACGAAGCTGTCAACGATCGTGCCATCCCAAGACGCGGTGAAGTTAGCGTGATAGCAGCGATCGGCCCACTAAATTCCAAGCGAGAAGCCAATGCTCATGGTACTGATGATAAGACGATGAACGACGAGAAGATTGACTTTAGCCAGACCTATGAAGATGGTTGCCCGGTTAGCCTTTACGATTTGCTGGATGAGAACACGACCAAGGCGTTTCAGGCGATGAAAATAGAAGGTACGTGCGCTTGATGATTTTTTTGGTGGGGGGAAGGAACGTATTTACCGATTTATCGATAAGTGACGTCCAAAACCATAAAAAAAAAATGTTCATGTAGAATAACTCTAAATACTCATTATAATTATTTTAGGTGTTCAAGTCTTTCACGCAAAAATCGGCCCAACCGGTGGCAAGAAAGGTTACTCGGCGATCACCGGCCAACCATCCTGGGGCATCTCATGGTACATCAACGGCCTTCTAATACCAGAAATCACCGTCGTTAGGGGGCAAAGTTACGTTTTCGTAGTGGAAGGAGGCAACGACAAGACCAACACACCAAGGTATCATCCTCTGTACATCACCGACTCGCCTGAAGGTGGGTACGGCCAGAAATCTCCGTCGGAGCAAGTTAAAGAAAGAATTTATGCTGGCGTTGCCTTCGATCACAACGGTTACCCCTACCCCACAGCAGCCGGGAGGTATTGCGAATATAGTCACGTGACTATCGATCTGGTTGACGAATCTGATACCTTTGATGATTACTTTAAGACTTTAAGGTTGCTGTGCGAAGACGGGGAGATTGCCCATTTAAATTGGACAGTGCCAACGGATGCTCCTAATACGCTATATTACCAGGTAAGTACGAAGAATTATTTCTTAAATGGTTTCTTAGATTCTAGCCGGATCTCCTAGTAAGTTTTCAATTGTTTTAATATCAGATTCGATTATTCCAGAAAAAATACAACCGCTTTCGTAATAAAATTTTTTTCGTAGGAGCAATATTAACGTATTTCATATACAGGGAGTATATGAAATACGGAACGACAATATTGCGGCAGAACATATACACTGCCTTTCAGTGAAGTTCGGTCATACAATAAAAATCTATTATATCACACTGTATACAATTACTAATACATAAAATTAGAAAAATATTAAGCATACACTCTTTTCTAAGGGATTAAAGCCATAAATTATTATGTAAAGTAGAAATATTGCGACAACCACAATAAAGTCCCTTTTATTGTCATTCCAAGAATTTCTCGGAAGTATCGATCTTTTGAAACGGGTCGTTTGGGGATTATCAACGAACGATACATTTAGGAAATATACCGCAGTATCATTCTTGTTTATTTATCACAGGCGTAAGGATATAAATTTGCTTCGTTTTACTGTTAAACGTGTGTTGGTGTGCATCTGTCGTTTTTGCGCGAAAGTTTTAAGAAAATTTACTTCAAAATGGCACGTGGCAAGCCTACCAGTGTAGAAAAACGTTCACGCATTATTCACGCTGTTTGAAGAAGGATATTCGGGGCGACAAATCGCTGAAAAAATAAATATGAGAAGTTCAACAGTAAATGACATCATAAAGCGATATCGGACAACTGGAACTATAGAAAATCGTGTTCGTCCTGGAGCATCTAGGAAAACAACAGAAGCTGAAGATTTGAGAATTGTATCATCAAGCATACGCAATAGAAAATTAACAGCGCCACAAATAGCAGCCGAAGTCAATCGCGGCCGTGAAGAACAAGCTTCAGCGAGTACGGTAAAACGTCGACTTCAACAAGCGGACCTGCATGGACGCATTGCCATTCGAAAACCCTTATTACGTCGGGGCAACAGAGCAAAACGGCTACAGTGGGCCGGTTCTCATCTAGATTGGTCGTTAGATGATTGGAAACACGTGGTTTGGAGTGACGAGTCAAAGTTTGAGGTTTTTGGGCAAAATCGACGAGTTTATGTCCGAAGATCTAAAACCGAAAAGTGATCCCAAACTGCATTGTGCCTACAGTGAAGCAAGGGCGTACATAGTTCTGTGTTAGTGTGGGGATGTTTTTCCTTTGCTGGGACGGGAGATTTATGCAGAGTGCAGGGTGTAAGGAGGAAGGAAAATTATTTTGCAATACTCCAGAATCATGCAGTGCCATCGGGATTGCGTATAATAGGCCGTAACTTTACATTCATGCATGACAACGGCCCAAAACACACTGCGTTAGCGTGTAAGAACTATCTAAAGGAGCAAGAAGAACAGCACACCCTCAAAGTAATGACATGGCCCCCACAAAGCCCAGATTTGAACCCGATAGAGTTGTTGTGGGATGAACTGGACAGGAGGATCCGAAAAATATGCCCAACTTCACAAGAACATTTACGGAATATTCTGCAACATGAATGGATTAATATTTAACGATCCGTTTTAACAAAACTTATCTAAAGAATGCCTAAAATAGTTCGAGCGGTGATTAACAGCAAAGGAGGTTTCTTCGATGAAAAAAAAAATATAATGTTGAGTATGTTATATTAGGCCAGAATAACTTTTTATTTATTTATTTTTGTCTTTTTTACGTGTACATACAATAAAATTGCATTTTGTTTTTAGTTTCATTTGTTTCTGTAACCTTTTCATGCTTTTTACCAACCGACCGAACTTCTCTGAACGGCAGTGTATTTCATATACAGGGAGTATATGAAATACGGAACGACAATATTGCAGCAGCAGAAGATACACATTCAATTTTATTTAATATTAATAAAAATTTAGCAAACAAACAAAAATTCTAAAGCTTCCTGTTAATTTCCAGTGTTACATACATAGGAATCTGGGTTGGAAGATTAACGTGGTGGACGTCAGTTCGGGCAAAACCTTTATGCCGTACGTATCGCTGCTAATTGCAATCACGATCTTGGCCGTTTGGATTCCGACGCAGCTGACGAGATTTCGAATTCTATAACGTATTTATCGTCGTACTTAGGCGTTTCCTCTAACGTTTACTAATACTTATATATATGTACACTTTTTAAAATTTTATTTAAACAAAGAGAAAAAAAAATTAAGAAAAAAGACAAAACGAACGACAATAATGAGAAGAACAAAAATATCAATTTTATATGTTTAGTATAAAAGTATTGACTGATGACCTTCTGTGAAATAAGGGACAATAACTAATATATAAATAAGTATAATTGATAACAATAAGGATAGTAATTATGATAATAAATTATATTATATATTTTACTTCCCATCGTCCATATCAGTATAAAATAAATGATGTTCTTATATCTATAAATATATATATTATACACAAATATATTATATAAATTGAGTTTTTGATATATATTTACTATATAATATATATCAATATCTTCTTACGTGGAATATGATCGATATCTTGTGTGCAGCGGTTTGAATGTGTCACGCAAGGGAATATTTTCGATTTATTTGCTAATATTAGAATATTAAAAAATCGTAAAATATTCCCAGGTGAAGCCGAATCCCAGCCTGCGCGTTTAAAAAAGATCTTTTTCAATAATTGTAAAAATATTTTAAACTGTGGCGTTATGGTCAATAATAAGATGTAACCACGACAATAATTTTAAAAAAATATATAAAGTGAAAAAAAATGAAAAAAATTCGTATCCTTAAGTAGGTTAATAAAACAAAAAATTATATACAACATACTATTTACTAAAGTTCGCCACTTTCCGTGCGCTTCACAGGCGTCGGTATGGGAATGGTCGTTCGAGTGTGTGATTCGTCATATATGCGCAAGCGATCTTATTATATCCAGTATGCAGTGTGATTTATCGCCAATTTTGTTGTGATTTTTATGAAATTGTTGCGACTGCTTTTTAGAGTAATTCATAAATCACAAATTCGAGAATTCTTCGAAATAAGTTTGTGATTTCCGCAGTCATAGGAAAGTTTTAACAGATCTTTAAAAAGATAAATCAGCCTGATGCAACGTAATAGGTACCATGTCACGGGTTACTGGAACATGCTTATTTTACCGCCTTGTCGAATTTTTGACATAACCTCGAATACCTCACCTCGATCTAGTGAATGTGCCCTCGTTTTCATTTTCAATAATTCTGCTTTCAATTTAGATATTATTAATAGAAAGCAATAAAGTGTTTGATTTACGTGTTATTATCATTCCAGTAAGGATCAATGAGCATATGTCACAGTGTACACTTATGCCCTTCAAAAGCTTCTGAAGTATTCAGTAACAGTGTGGACTTTCTGCTAGAAGAAACATACAGCTCTGGTTTTTTCGCTTTTTTCTTCGAATGAGTAAATACAAAGGTCTTTACAATTTAATTAACAGTAATTCAACATTTACAAAATTAATTGTCCAATATACAGGGTGGTTATCTCATTATAATGCTATTGAAAAAGTTTTTTCACAGTATTTAGAGTTGAAAACCTTTTTTTAACGTACCCTGTAAAGGAAAATTGTTAAAATAACTGATATTTTTAGAGTCAACAGCAAAAGAAATGTATTAACAATATAATTCGGGCACTCGCTGGTTGTTGCGAATTTTGGTGAGAAATTACAGCAAATTTGGCGACATACGTTTCTAGGATATGGCAACACTGTCAGTATATGTTTGGCGGCCGGTTGGAATGCACGCGAGCGTAGCGATCAATAAGTGGATCAAGGAAACGACCATTCTCAAATAAAATGAATGGGTTTATTAAAGATTCCCCGGATTTAATATACGATGACGTAAAAATAAAATGTTTAACTTCCATACTTAAGCATATATTTCGAATCACACACCGGAACGACCACTCCCATACCGACGCCTGTGAAGCGCACGGAAAGTGGCGAATCTTACTTATTACATAACCTAAATAACAACAAACTTGTGCACAAACTCGACAATAATTTTTTTCGATATTCTATAACATACATAGCTCATAAATGAATAAATGGATAAATACTATTTACTATTTCTATTATTAAGGTTAAACAATTGAAATGAAATAAAATATTGCATTGTATACTGTACATGACTATTATGATTATTATTAATTATTACTATGTATTGTAATGATGTAATAATATGAGGCTGTTTACGCTGACAATAACGAGGATACGTGTGAATAAATTATTTTTCCCATTTGTAATATAATGTTGAAGTGTTTTTCTAGATATTCTATACATCTAAATATACATAATTATTGTAATGTCTCGGTAATAACATAATAGGTGAGTTAAAATTACAGATTATAAACAAAAATAATAATATTTCACTTATTTTGCAAGGGGATTCACCAAGTTTATATCTTGCCATCTACAGAATTAACTTTGGCAGAAAATTCATATACATTGCTCTGCAGATTTTGTCAATAGATTCAATTTTTCTTTAAATAAATAAATAAATATATAATTTTTTTTGCCAATCAAATTGCATCTGACTAATTTATGATTTCTGCCTAATATAAAACATACAAAACCAAACACCTGTCAGAATTTATAAATAAAAAAAAATTATTATTATAAGTAGTCGAAACACTGGTATTTTCTATTTTAACGAATAAATCTCAAGTGGAGATGTTAAAAATAGACAGCAACAGCGTTCCATCAGCGCTACGAATATATTAAACGCAAACAGATGACGTAATTTACAATTTATTTAAATATTAAAAATGAAAAAAGTAACTCGGGTACAAACGTGTTTTGTTTCTTGCAAAGAGTAATGAAAATAAAATCATTATAAAATTAAATTTTCCACTTAGTCCCATTTTAGTTGAGGACCCAAGATGTATGCAAATAAATAATAATAAGCAATTAATTTTTCGAAAAAAAAATTAAAAAATTAAATTCTGTAATTTTAACCTACACTATATTCATTTATATACACATAGATTGACGTATGTATAAGCATTAAAAATAAATAAAATAATATAATACATATCTTGATACTTATATTTCATAATGCTATACATTACTATTATTATCAATTTTTTGGAGTTAAGAAAAATTTTGTCACCAGGAAATTACATCACGCCATCACTCAAAACGGAAAACTATACTCAAAAACGATTAAAAACCCCTCACAAAATATTGCGTCAATTAATTATTATTATTATTATTATATGAAGAACATTCACCGGTAAAAGAAGCCCAGGAAAGAAGAACGAAAATAATTTCGTGGTCAAAAATTTTCTTAAAAAAAAGAGAAATTAAAACGGAAAACTTTTAATGAACGGTCTACAAGATTGTAAGATATAGCTACTAGATAACTTTAAACTTGTAGTTACATAATAATTAAAATAAGATAGTTACTATTATACATTATTCATTTTCCTGTTGATCGTGTGAAAATTTTGAATTTTAATTTTTATCTGTATCTCTTTAGATGTTACTTAATATTATCTGATTAATTTTTTTCTAAAAATAAAGTAGCGTTATTAAAATTTGTACGATTTTGAAAGCCGACTAAAGTGTTTCTGGAAAAATTGTGTTGGTACTGATTGGCTTCGATTTTTTTTTTTTTTGTTATACTCACACTATAATATTAAAATAGGTGATACTGGGGTGCAAAATTAATTTATTAATTTTAATTAATATCTGTATTTACAATTGTTAATTATTTATATTTTTTTAATACAGGCTCTTCTATTCGATATTTAAATTAATTATTTTTTGGAATAACAATACCACATTCGGCAATAAAACAAATATGACAGTAAACTGACATTGACAAATATAGTAAAAAATGGCTACCAACATTATTTTATTTAACAACAACAAAATAGAATAGCCTGTATAGCCTCGTACTTAACTATAACAACATATTTATTATTCATTCATGAAAACATTGTACAGTTATTATATTACAAACGTATATATCATATATTGACTAATAATTTTTTACTTCAGAATAGGTAAAAAAAAAAAAACGCGTTTAAGGTGATTGTTGTTTTATCAGAGTGCCTTTTGTAAGATAATTTTTCACTTTTTAATGCCGTCGTTAGATTGTTTCAAATTAGTGAACGCGAAGAAGATGCAAAGCAAATACAAAAGAAAAAAACAATAATATATAAGCTAATTATATAAATAAACGAAGCATTAATAAGTATTATAAATACAAAAAGAAAGCGGATTATCTCACTAAAATGCGGGCAAAATTGCGCAGAAAAAAAAATGTTTTTAGAAGGTTCTCATTAAGGATAAATGTATATTATACTGTAGTTAATCATTATTACTATTATTGATTATTTGTTTAATAAATAAATTCAATCGGTGTCAAATTATAAGCCTTGTGTGTCATTTGTTGCCATTCCATCCTTCAATTGTTCAAGTTAATAGAAGTATGGGGGAATTATCGAAAAAAACTACTTTTCTTCTCGAGTCTGCCATCTGTTAACGTTAGTTGTTACCAGAAAGTAATTTCACTATTGGTAATAAAGAAATCTTCTTTGGGTAAAGGGTAATCATTCCCCATTTTATTTATTTATTACCACTATCGATCGCTTATTTAATAAATAAACTCATTTGGCCATAAGTTATAAGTTTTATTTGTAAATTATTTCAATAATGATAGCAAAGACTGTGGCGTAGTATGGTAAACAATAAATAAGTATCGGCACCCTCCGCACCACACAAGTTTAATTTATTATATAGTAATATAATAATTAGTCCGGGACGGCCGTTTCGAGGACACGAACGGTCCTCATCATCAACCGGTGACCGAATGATTAGCTTTTTAATTAATAGATTAGTTAAATTCCCTCTAAGTAGAAGTAGATTTAACAGAGAACTTAAATTCATAAAAAACGCAGCTATTTATAACGGTTATTCTTCTATAGAAGTCGATCGCATGCTTAAGAAAGTCCAACATAGGCTTTACGTAAGAAATTCCACCACCTTAACCCCGGTAGAAACTAATAGTAAGAAATTCGTGAAACTCCCCTTTCGCGGCATATCGAAAGGCGCGAGTAAGGTTTTGAAGAGTCAAGATATGAACGTATGCTTCGGTTCGCGCAACACACTCAAAAATCTTCTCGGTAATCCTAAAGATAAACCGAAACTGGGAGAAAGGTCGGGTATTTATAAGATTGAATGCAGTCACTGTAATAAAGCCTATATCGGTCAAACGAAAAGAGCGATAGAAACTAGATTCAAAGAACATATAAGAAATTATCGCTACGGTAGATTGGACGCGTCGAGTGTAGCACAAGATATAACTGAAACCGGGCATAGTATTAAATTAGAAGACTTCAAATTGATTAAACACGTAACGTCGCCGCGAGAATTAGATGCGTACGAGACAGTTTACATAAAAAGTAATAAAAATCTGATGAACAGAGAAAACGTACCGTTGTCGTACCCTGTCCTTTTTGACCCTTTGCAGTAGGCTGGCACTTGTTTATATTTTGGGGCATAAAAGAGATCTTCCCGTCCATATGGCCGTGTTTTTCGCATGTCGCAGTTTAAGACGCGTAGAGGGTAGAATTAGGCACTTGTAAAATACAATATTTCTTCTCGGAAGAAGGGATAGTTCATGCATGTTATTTTTCGCACGTCGTAGCTTCAAGGCGTGCAGAAGGTAGAAATCGGCACTTGTAAAGAATATCTGTTCTAAGAAGTAGGGATAGTACATGCATGTTTAGTTTTAGAAAAAGTTTTTTTTCTCACATCATCCGGTTGATGATGAGGACCATTCGTGCCCTCGAAACGGCCGTCCCGGACTATTTATTATATTACTATATAATAAATTAAAGTTGTGTGGTGCGGAGGGTGCCGATACTCATGTGTTGTTTACCATACTACGCCACAGTCCTTGCTCATCATCATTATTGAAAGAAATCTTCTTTGTTAAGGGTAATCATTCCCTATTTTATTTATTTATTACCACTATCCATCGCTTATTTAATAAATAAACTCAATTGGCCATAAGTTATAAGTTTTGTTTGTAAATTGTTTCACTTAATAATTTAATAAAATCATCAAAACAAATTAAAAAATATATACATATTATCGCGATGGTCCTGCCATCTACCAACGTGTAGCTATAATTATCGTGTAGTAATTGTTGGGAATAATAGGGATTTCTATTCTTAAAGGTTGCTCCCGATGACAATAATTATTGCGTCAGGGTTAATTGGTATTTATTTTCCGAATCGATCAAACGTCAAAATATAAACAATTAATTCTCGTTTAATAATCGATCAAACGATTCAAATTCCGATGTAAGACATGGCCGTAGTGCAGAATTATCTACCGGGTGATCCTCTCCTGATCGACAAAATAGTGTACGAACTAAAATCGCAAGGTATTTTCGATCAGTTTCGCAAGGAGTGCATAGCCGATGTTGATACCAAGCCAGCCTACCAGAATCTGCGACAGCGAGTCGAAGGAAGTGTCAATGGTTTCTTGAACAAGCAAAAATGGAGCTCCGATATGAATAAGAACCAACTGCGAGAGATGCTGAAGAAAAATATTCAAGAGTAAACGGGGAACCTTTACCATAATTATCCTTTATAACGTTATTTCATTTTACAGGTCCGGATTTTTAGAAACTGGCGTAGAGAGGATAGTGGATCAAGTCGTAAACCCTAAAATTAACTCTATATTTTTGCCGAAAGTCACAGAAGTTGTTTATCAGTTCTTAGGGATTGAGCAGAAAGAGTTGGTTGATAGCAAGCCCGATTTAAAATTAGAATTGGATAAGGATAATTTGTTGCCCACGGATTTGGAAGCCGTATCACCAGAATCCGAGAAAAAGTTTGACATTAGCAACGATTCGCAGAACTTAGATGACAGCAAGATTGATGAAGATGAATCGCCACCTTTTGAGCCATTAGAAGAAAAACCTGTTTATCCGATTGCAACCGAAGAGAATTCGATGGACTCCCACTTATCTGGATTTTCCGGTAAGTTCGTTACATCTCTCAAACATACACTTATTACTATATATATTATATTACTTTATCTTTAATCTATTTGATTATAAAAAAATAGGAGGGTTTTATCAAGTTTTTACATTTTTTAATTTGAGTTTTGTCAACCTCGATAATTAAGAATTAGGTTAAAAATAAACCAGCAGTTCCCAAACTTGTATTTACATGTGATTTTCAGCATTATTTTTATTTGGGGACTATTAAATTATTATTATTTATTCCAATTTTCTAACAATTCGCAGGTCTAATGAGCCATGACTCCAATCACAGCCAGGAGCTTTCCAAAACAACTCAAATGGAAGCTTCAAATCAAGATTCAATGCTTTCAAAGCAAAGTTCCGAGGGACGACTCTCAATTGTGATGTCAGATGATAACGACACCAAAATGGAAGTGTCTGATGATTCCCCTCAACAAAAACAATTAAAAATTAACAGAAGCGAATTAAAATCATTTAATTTCCAATCGGAAATCACCACCAGTAACTCTGGTAAGAAAATCGATGAGAAGTCATCAAAAAGTGAACGTAGCAGTAAAAGGGACGACAAACATAAATCTAGACATGACAGCAAGTCTGAAAGGGATAGTAAGAGAGACGAAAAGAGTAAAAGAAATGATAAAGATCGAAAAGAGCGCAAAGATAAAGATAAGCACAGCTCACGTGATAAAACCAAAGATAAAGATAGGAGAGATAGTAAAAGTAGTAAATCTGAAAGTAGCAAGAAGGAAGGTGACAAAGATAATAAATCAGATAAAAATAAAAGTAGCAGCAGACATAGTAGTTCGAGTAAAGATAAGGATAAAGAGAAAAGCAGTTCCTCTAAGAGAGAATCTTCGAAGGACGCGAAGGATCGAGGAGATAATAAGGAAAAGGACAGACCAAAATCCTCTTCAACGAAAGATAGAGAATCGAAGCACAAAGATGATAACTCCAAACATGGTTCCTCGAAACATGAGTCTAGATCTGATAAACACAAAAAGGATGACAAACATCACAAAAGCGAAAAACACACCTCATCAAACTCAAAGAACCGCGATAAAGACAAGAAAGATCCCAAAAAAGATAAAAAAGAGAACAAAGACGATCATTTCAGTTCAAAGAAACGATCCGACAGGCGGTCCACGGACAGAGATTCCAATGATGGCCATTCGGGCTTGAAAAGCTCCTCGAGCTCATTCGATTCCTATTCCTCGTCGCAAACTCAAGGTAAAGGACGAGAATCCTCAAATTCAAACTCCAATTCCAACAACGGATCTGGAGATTCGAATTCTGACGCTCTAGAAAGTATAATTACCGCGAATATGAATTCGGAGGAAATTAAAAAGCATTTGAATCATTTGGGGATTCCACGATTTAAGTTAATCAAACCCAATTTCGCTTCTAACATCCACGAAGCAAGGAGATTGATGAAAATCCGTAAGCAGATCGGTTTATTAGAGAAACAAAACTTGTTGACTATTTCTCAAAAAATAATCGAGAATAACAAGCAACATTCAGCAGGATTAGAGCATAAAAACAATAATAAAGTTACTAACCTAAATGCTGTTAAACAAAAGCCATTTTCGGAACCCACTTCACCCGTTCGAAAGCAGAAGGAACCAACTCCTGAACCTCTATCACCTCCTTTGAAGTCCTCGGTGGTAAGTGCTGCCACCTGGGATGCTTTAGAAGCCAAACTACATGAAAGCATCACTTACACTACAGGTTATGAGGAATTGGATGGATCTGAAGATGTTGTAATGCAAGAACCTGAGATAATCACCAAGAATAAAGACGAATGCTTGTACCTCGAAGCAGATTCTCAAAATGGAAAGGTACATAGGTTCCAACAATTCGCCTCGAAGTATATCGTGAACTTGGAAAATTCGATCACACCGAATGCTCCAAACTTAATGAAAGAAACCAGCGATAAAGAACTTGATGAGAAGGAAACCCATAATAATCATGTGAATAACGTCAGTAAAAGTATCAAAAGGAAATTTTCCGATTATAATTCCGATATCAAGAATAATAATAATAGCAATAAGAAGTTCAATACGCATCACATTGAAGGTAACAGATATTTGTTTGTTTATTTCTGTAAATGTTAAGATTAATTTTTAAGTTTAAATCTAATTCATTCATCTTACAGTTCACGATAACTTCTCCTTACCTCTAAGCCCAGCAGAGAGTGACAACTCCATCGATAAGAAATCTGACATGTCAGACTCCTCTGATAAAGCAGTCAAGAAAACGGAAACGGAACTTATTGTCAAGAAATCAAATCGAGGTTGGTATCACTTGCAGCTCTTTTAAAGTCTTCTTAATCGGTAATTTGAATTTATTTATTTTTTTATTTATAGCAAGCCTTAATAACCAAAGATATTCAAGTGAGGACTTGTACAAGCCCCGAAACATGTTTGGAAGCTCCAGACGTCGGAACGTAAGGAACCTAACGCTGGACTGACAATTAATGAAAACTTGTATGATATATTAGTACAAAAAGAAAATGTTATTAATTGTGTCTATCACCGTAAATAGATTGTAAATAATACGTTTTAAGCAGTCCCACCCCTTAGTGAACACTATTTTAGACTTTATTCGCTTAATATTGTATCATATTGTGGCAATTATTAATTAACTTCTTGAAATAATAAATATTTTAATAGCTTATGGTGTGTTTATTATAAAGCACCTTCTCAGCGATATAAATTTGTATGATACTTACCGTCTATGTAATGTTATAAATTGCTCTTTAATAGGTGGGAACTTAGATGAAGAAACTCACATATAGAAACGTATTGCTTTACTAAAATAGAATTTTCTCTATGCGTATGTATAAAAAATGCTTATATAAAAATAATATTTACAAAAATATGTATATAAATATAAATTAAGCTAAAGACTATATTCTTAACTAATACAACATAATGGCCCCATTTGTTTTTTCCTCCAACATTGGAACTACCGGATCTACATCGCTATCAGTGTGCGCTATTACCAAAATGATGATATCGACGAAATTCGCCAGGGCTGCACCAACAACAAACCTAAATAAACAACGCGAAAACTTCAAATTTAAAAATCCTTCCAATCAAAATAAAATAGTGCTGCGATCATCCAATTCCTTGCGTTAAATGTAGATGATGCAAGATTTGTTTGTTTTTTCACCATTTAAGAGATAAATTGATTTAAAAATATTAAATTAATGATAAACATTATAGATATAAATTGGATAATTATTAATTTATAGTAGTAGTTGCACGTATTGAATTGAAAGTATTAGTTGGATATTTTGAGTAGGTACAAAATTAATCGAGGTAAGTCAACTATTTCGTCATCAAACCCAACTCACCAAAACGAGTATCCTAATTCAGCCATCCCCTCAGATACCCACATATTATCCAGGTCTTGACTCGTCAGGACGTTATTCTCAATTTTCAAATAGTATTGACCAACCCAAAGACCGGCAGCTCCTGCATTAGCTAGTACTAGATAAAAAAAAACACGTTTATCTCACAGATGAATTTTTAAAAAATGAACGTTTCGTACATGCTAAGGTGTTCCATAAATAAAGTCCTTTGGAGTTGGCTAGGCATGTTGAAGTGCTGGTGGCAGCATTGATCGCGGCAAACACCCCGCTTAACCCGGAAAATAACAGGCCGGCACATATACAGGCTAATGTTCCTAACCATAGCCAATAATTGAGAAAATCCGGTTCGTACTTCAACAGATGTAAAACTAAAATGTAAAGAAAGAATTTATTTTAAATTCCTCGCAACTTTTAAATTAAGCTAAGTTTTATGTGTGATGTGCGAAACGTGTTTCAAGGCACATTCTTGCATTATTATTTGCCTCTGCACGAATTCCGCTGCTGTCGAAACGTAATAATTTACAATCGAATGCTTTGAGCGTGGGTTTTCGCCAATAATCGTGTGGGTTTGTTGCTAAGAATGCTGCACGCAGCTGCATTTTCGTTAACTAACGGAAAGAATTTATGTATACAGTCATTTTTAAATGAGAGCTAAATTACAATTGGAAAATGCTAAATTTAACGTCGTCTCATGTAATTTGGCATTTTTTAAATTTCGCGGTGAATAAAGACTTATATTCCCTGACATCATGGTACATTATACAAGGGAAACCATAAAAATTTCCGGAATTGACACTAGATGGCGCTTGCCGAAAAACAGTCGGCCGCCAGTAATTTTGTATTAATAGCGTTTCAAAGAAATCAATTTAGCCAAGAAATTGGAAATTTCTCGTAAACATTCCTGTGCGATGATTTTTTTGCAATCTTAAGTATGACTTAACTCCAGAACAATGCATCGATCGACTTCATTCTGCCTTTGCTGACGAAGCACCATCCCAAAACCACAGTTTGCAGAATTTAAGCGTGGGCGTACTAGTGTCAGTGACGAATTTCGCGAAGGTCGTCCATCAACTGCTGTTGTTCCGGCAAACATCAATCCTGCGCGAGATATGCGACATAGCGAGAGATAGAGGCATCCTTGAGCATCGGTAAAAGTCAAATACAAAGGAAGTGAAGGAACTTTGCAATTTTTTTTTCGCCCCAAAATTTTTGGGATTCCCCTCATATAAACAAAACGAATAAATATATTTAATATTCGTACACATAGATGGAGTTTTCCCACGCAATAATGAAGAGTATTCTTATTCTATATACAAACCAAAGCAAAAGCACGTCCAACGAAAGTCATCGTTTTATATTCTATGGAAGTCTACGACTTACGTCACTTCTACGCGAAAAATGCGAGCGTGAGTTGCATATAATTACGTCGGGAATAGATTAATGTGTTTCAAAGGTACATGTGAAAGCTGGTTTTTGAATAAGTTATAGGAAAAGAAGTCGTTGGATGAAAGGAAAATCATCACAGAAGCCCTGGAAAATCCCTCAAATCGGGATCGGGGAATACCCAGTCAAATGTTTAAATAAACATATAGTGCGAATTGGCCACAGCTTTAGGAAATGGCGACTATGATTTGTATTAATTATTATAATTCGTGCAAGCTTCCAAACGAACTTACCATCAATATCGTAGGTTCTCCAACCGTAAGCGACATTCAACTCTTTCTTCCCGTCGAACAATCCGAAATGAATCTTTCCATCCGATTCCTCGGGATTGGTGGTCCTTTTCGCGCTAGCGTTGACCCAATGTTTCGTCCCCAAACTCGCCACCAACAGCGCTATGGCGAAGCATGACCCGAAAAAGGTCACGAATATCATTCCCCGCTTGAATATCGAAGGCATATCGGCGATCTCCTCTGTGTCATCGCATTCGCCGAATATCCAACGAAGATTTAGCAGAGATATGGACCCGGATATCTGTCCTTCTTTTAGCGATCTCCGCGATACCGGACGAACTAGAGGTGGAGATAATCCGGATGGTGGTAATAATCGCTTTCTAATGGCTCGATTGCTGCTGCCATAGAGGAAGTAGCTATAAATGAAGAGATGTTGCGAACGTGAGATTTTAGAAATGGATTTTTACGATGGGTTTTTGAATATTTGAAGTGGCAATGTTAATGTTGCTTGAAAATCTTGTGAAGTGGAACGGCAAATATACTCGAAGCGTTTTATATAAGAATATAATTTTAATTTTCTAACTTATAAAGGAGGGCGCTGATATAATTAATAAAACAAGGAAACCAAGAACCTCTCGAGGTTCTCCATGTATCCCCAAATTGATTTTATCTTGGGGCAGAGCCCCTCAGAGGTCACAAGAACCTTCAGAGCCACTGTAGGAACCACTATCTTAGAATAATGACGCAACAAGAAGATAAGAAGGAAACAATTAAATTGATTTGGATAGTGGTTCGGATGAATCAAAGATATTGATAGAAGAAGAGACGAGATAAGGAGAGAAAAAGTAAAAGACTTGGATATTATTGCGGTTGAAACAGGGGATTCACCGATCTTGGGGCGGCTCCCTGGGGGGGTCGATGACATTTTAGAGGGAGCCAATGATGATCTAGGGGTCGATAACCGAATATGCACCAGCGATTGATCGATATTGAACATTACATTATACGATGATTAACCACGTGATCAACAGCAAACGGAAGCAGGCTTTATTCGATGTAACTTAAGCAATTTTAGGTTAAATATTTTAAAAAACGTATCAATATATCAACCTTTAAAAAGAGAAATTCTCATTGTTGGCTACCTTTTCTATTTGGAAGGCAATGCACGTTTTCCTAAATATCTTGAAACCGCTTGAAACGTACTTATCAATCTTAGATATAAGGAGAAAAATCATGCCATTTAATATCAAGAGTATGGAAGGAGGAGCAAATATTGGAACAATGGAGCCATGCAATGATATGCTCCATTTCGAAGAAAGGAGACGAAACTCATACACTAGAAATTAGGGAAATATGAGGACAAAGTAGTGGCGGAAGAGTATCAAGGAGGCTTTAGATAAGGAAAATCCTCGAGAACAATATAGGACAGCAGTTATGAACAAACGCTCCTCACAGATTTTAAGCCAGCCTACGACTACTTTGTCTAAAGAAAACCCTTGAAAAACTGAGAATGCCGAACAAACTCCTAAAACTGCCTCAAATACACAACAAAGTCCTAATAAAAGGAAGTTCCTCAGAAGAATTTGCAGTTAAAAATGGACTTTAGCAGGTAAAAGGACCCCCTCTGGACTCGGTAAGATCGAAACATCGGGTTTAATTGGCCACCATACAGAGCAATACATTGCTCAGGTGGACGACATAGAATTGTTAACAAGATCAACGAGAGAGCTCAAAAAGTTATTTGGAAGGTTTGTAGAAGATGCCAATTTATTTGGCTTACAAATAATCGAAAGTATGCGAGCGGAAGTGACGAAATATAATACATACACGACTATTACAGGGGACGGAAAAGAATACAAATTTGAAAGGGTAAGTCAGTACGTGAGGATTGCATTTACTAATTATTTTATCACATAAACCTTAAAATACAATTTGAAAGAAATTTCAGAGGTACTTCCGATATAACCGGAAGTAATTTTTTTTTTAACAATTATAGCACGAAGTCCTATAAGGGCAACCCTGTTATCTTGGATTCTTATAACTAACATCTCAGAATGAACAAAAATGATCTCAAAAATAAAGATTGACAGGCATGGGGAATATTCCATTTAAAACGGCAAACTTGTGATCCCCTCTTCGAATATTTCTTATTTAAAATTTTTTTTTTGCAAATTACTCAAGAATGGAATAATCTTCCATCCGACCACTAGGCGAAGACGTTGTATACAGTCCTTAGAAATCTCCTGAAGAAGCTGACAGCGACAGCGAAACGTCAAGTAAAATATGAACTACGCGACGTCACCCGAAATACATTTCTACTATGGATTACGGTCGCGAAAGCCTACACTCAACGTTGTATACAGGGTTAGTCGGAAGGAACGAACCAATTTCCAAAAGTGTGGAAATAATGTGAAAAGAAACTCGTGAATTATTCAATTTTCATTTGTTTTTTTTGCAGTTATACCGCAATTAAAAAAAATCAATCAACTAGCATTGTTGTAAATGATCCAAATGTTTAGGAGAGCAACGGGGGCCCTTCGTAAAGACAAAGAGGTCAATGGCGGAAGGTTATGATAAGTTAGAAATCACTTTTCATTGGATTTAGATAAAATTCAAAGGCGTAGATGCTTTATAGATAATAACCACGCGTAGTTTTTCAATATGTACCGAGATTATACTTGCACGTATTAATTCTCAACGAGTATTCCATGGAAAAGAGACGATAACAATTTATAACAATATTAAAAAGGTTTTCTTTAACACACACTGTATACGCATATGACATTGTACCTGCTTTAAAAAATATACGCAAGGCGAAGCGAGAAAGTTGAATAATCTCGAATCTCGAACCATTCACACACAATACCTTAGCACATACCTTCTCTTTTTTCTCCGCTTTACTTATTATATCCGATTATATGCACGCACAGGCTCGAGAAATGAACAATTCAGTCACGAAAATTAATTAGCGAAGACAATAGGAGTGTGCAATTCTCGACGGGAAAAATTTTAATTCGTCAAATTACACCGTTTTAATCGATATAAGAATCCCACGACATCACTATGCGTTACCGTCAAATTACCACCGGTCAATTCGTGTTAAAAAACAAAAAACGCATCCGGGCGTGTTTCCTCTCCGTCTGTTCGTGGTATTTATACATCGAAGTCACCTTTGAAAGTTTGGTAAAACAATACACTAACGCAAATAATAACTCGAAAAGCCTATTGTGCGGAGGTCGTAGAATTAATTTTGTTCTTGTAAAATTGTAAAAAGCTTGCGAATAGAATCGTCACAATTTCACCGAGATCACCGCAGGTAATGCACAATTAAACAAAGAACAACTGGCGAGTTCCTGGTTAGCACCACGGGCTGCGTAAAAATGTTAGAAGCACGCCTCGTCTGACCATGCAGGTATACGTTAAATCCATTCTCTACTATCTCCTATTCCGCGGAGCAGAACACATGTAGAAAACTGGACACACAGGCGAACACTGCCACTTCTCTCACGTAATCGCGTAATACCTATCTAGTCATGTAAGAATGTATGTAGCTCCGAAGAACTAGTTTTGGTTCTATGTATTTATGACAGAAACGCTTACAGTACCGTACACCGCTTGTCCAACCCGTTGATGTTGCCGGTATACTTGAACCTAAATACTACGTCTACTTTTGATCTCCTTTTTCACGAAAAAAAAAAAGAAATAGATGTAGATGTATAACGGCGAAATCCTGAATTCCACTCGCGTTTTAACGGGTCACCGGATATTTTCGATATACGCAATTTTCAAGGTTTAACATTTAAATCGGCGTTGTTCTTCTCTTAAAGGGGGCCGCTACGAATCCGCGTTACTTCGACGACAGGTAAAAACCAACTAAAGCGTTTTGTATGCACGTGAACCTTTCTACGTTGCGCGGCGGTTATTATTAAAGTTTGCCCGAACCAGCTCGTAATATTCTCGATAATTAAGGTGATTTTTAAAAGTAAAATCGTTTTATTAATAAATAATGAGTGAATGCGTACGCATTTAATGGAAGGAATTGTAATTATCCGCTGACTGCTTCCTATTTCTATACGGAGCATTGGACTGTTGAATAAAATCGCTCATATACGCTTGCGTAC
>LR737422.1:773476-807666 GCA_902655005.2 Marronus borbonicus
TTAGCGAAAAAACCGGAAAAGAATTACCGACACACCTGGTATAGCTATGGACGAAACATGGATACACTCCTACACTCCGGGAGACAGAGGAACAGTCAAAATAGTAGGTTTTTGAAGGTGAACGGGCCCCGAAGAAGGCGAAGACGCTGGAATTAGTCGGCAAGGTGATGGGCTCGGTTTTTTTGGGATGCATGCGGAATCATCTACGCCGATTTTTTGGGAAAAGGACAAATAATAACTGGAAAGTATTATGCGTCGTTATTGAACCGGTTGAGCGAAGAAATAAAAGTAAAAGAGAAAGATGCTCTTCCATCAAGACAATGCACATGTTTTACATGTTGTACAACGTCCACCGTATTCACTGGATTTAGTCTCCAGTGACTGCTTTTTAATTCCAGATTTGAAAAAAATGTCTCGGCGGATAACGGCTCACGTCGAATGAGGAAGTCATCGCCTAAACAGATACCTATTTTGCGGACCTTACGAAAGCCTACTTAAAAAACCGGAGAAACGTTTGGAAAAGGGTACAAAGTTAAATGGAGATTATGTCGAAAAATAAGTGAAAATCTAGAAAATACTTTGTTTTTTAAAATCGAATATACCATGTTTTTGGAACGATTGTGGTTCCGTAAAACGGAGTAAGATCCGGTGATCCTAGCGGCCATTTTACAACAGGGTCTAAGGATTTCGTCAAGAACTATATTGGTTGTGGAATAATGACGTAGGCTTCAACGGCCAGAGTCAGTTAAATTTAAGCGCGTTCCACGTTCGGACCGTGACATGATTAAACGAAAACTCGACGTTTCGTCCACAATCATATGGGACTTCTTCAGGAGAAGGAAAGGGTCTTTAGCAACTCAATTTGTAAACTACGCCAGAGAAGTAAACTAGCTGAGCGGGAAGTAGTTGATCGCAGTAACTCTGAGTCTATTTAGAGGCTTTTCCTTCGATACATAGCTATGGACGAAACATGGATACACAACTACACTCCGGGAGACAGAGGAACAGTCAAAATGTTAGGTTTTTGAAGGTGAACGGGCTCCGAATAAGGCGAAGACGGTGGAATCAGTCGGCTCGGTTTTTTTGGGATGCATGCATCTGCGCCGATTTTTTGGAAAAAGGACAAATAATAACTGGAAAGTATTATGCGTCGTTATTGGGCCGGTTGAGCGAAGAAATAAAAGTAAAAGAGATCCTCTTCCATCAAGACAATGCACATGTTTCACATGTTGTACAACGTCCACCGTATTCACTGGATTTAGTCTCCAGTGACTGCTTTTTAATTCCAGATTTGAAAAAAATGCTTCGGCGGATAACGGTTCACGTCGAACGAGGAAGTCATCGCCCCAACAGATACCTATTTTGCGGACCTTACGAAAGCCTACTTAAAAAACCGGAGAAACGTGTGGAAAAGTGTACAAAGTTAAATGGAAATTATGTTGAAAAATAAATAAAATTCTGCAGAAAATACGCTGCTTTTCTATCATTTTCCAAGGACTTCCCTCGTTTGACCTATATCATAAATACTAATTTTAATCGTCATTTAAGCAGCATTTAACAATAAATTAACTTAATTGATGATTAAAGTTGTGAGTGACATCAGAAAATTAAGTTAATGTTGGTGAGTAATTAAGAATCTGAAGATTGAAAAGCAGATGTTCTTCATGTGGAACTGATACCACGTGCTCGGCTAAAATCCAAATTAACAAATGGCGATGTTTGGCTTCAGCAAGATAGCGCAGCTTTTTTTTAAACAACTGCTATCCTAGGAGATGAATCAGCAGGCGAGAACCAATAGAATGGCCCCCATGTTCCCAGGCGGATAGTCAGCGGACTAAATCATCAGCAAAATGTTATCTTAGACAATATATCCCGTTTCCTACGTATAAAATTCTTTATCCAGCGAAATATTTTCATATGAATTGGTGGGTTTCTTACGAAGCTAACATATCATCAGCGCCGGCTGAAAAGATCGCGCAAGCGTCTACCAAACGAACGAACTACCTGCAAACGCAGCGTACGCGCGATCGCTTGTATCTCGTCAACCGTCGTTGTTTTGGTTTGAGGTTAAGACGCGATGAGTTTTACGGAAAACTTGATAGAAGCCGTAAAGAAACATCGAATTTTATACGACGAGAGCGTTTCACAAGACGTAAAACAGCGGCAAAAAGCATGGGATGAAATCGGCAAACAGCTAAAAGTTAGCGGTAAGTAATTTTGTGTTATTTCCTTTCTAAACGAAGCGATTGATTCGAGAGTGTTTCCAGTACAAGATTTAGGCTGCTCCGTTGTTAAATTAAATGTCTTGGGCTTGTCGCTGGATTATTTTTGCCAGTTTAAACCGAGTTTGAATGCCACATACTACATCTAAGCACCTTATTTTGTGCTTGGTCCTGGCACTTTTAAAATTTGACCGAGCTGACGTTTTTTTGCCCGTTTGGTCCTGATTTGTGTCGTAAAGATTCTGCTCATCCCCTTCTCGAGATAATCGAGAATAAGCACTGCTCAGGACGCTTTTCGCTTTGTCCTCTTCCCATTTGCAAGATATTTGAGATTGAGCGTCGGAGCCGATCCTTATCCAACAGCCACCCCATCGATTTCTTGATCTTTGTAATTGTCGATAATGGCATCGTTTTGTGTTGATATGTGCTTGTGCTCGTTACGTTCTCTAGATTGAAAAATGCGGGTCACTCCACGTTGCACCCACACCATTCCTTCGTTAACATTTACCCAAAGTTAATATTTTGTGCCTGTTTGTGCCGGAGAGACTTTATTTTCCGCGCATCCCTTGCTGAATAGAATCGAGATGGAAGATTTGCGGGAATGGGGGCTGCTCAAGATCTCTTACATAGCAGGCAGCGGGCAATTTTTGGTTTTTTTAAATTGGATAAAATGGCATCCTTTTGTGCTCTTCCCGTCTTCGAGATTATTGAGAATGGGAGTTGGTGCGGATCGTTATTTGACAGCCACGGCATCAAGTTTTCGGTTTCTTAAAATTTAATAATAGCACCGTTTTGTGTCGTGAAAATTTCGGTTTGTGCTCGACTCACAGCAGAGGACCCTCTTTTAGCAGCAATCACTTGATAATGGTATTATTTTATGCTCGTTTTGTGCTGATTTGTACCAAAAAAAAATTTCCCATTTTCGAGATATTTGAGATTAAGTGTTGGTGCGAATATTTTGATTTTATCCGAGTTCCACTCGTTTACAACAACCGCTTCTAACTTCCTTTTTCTTTCTTTCTAAATGACCAAACAAAGATATGTATTTGTTGACGTATCAGATATATAATCACGTGTATATTTGGATCCTCATCACGTGAGTGCAAGATTCGTTCCCTCCAAGAATTGGCTTATCTTTTGGGATATTTATGACACTTAAGTACTGAAATACATCGGCAATAGTCATGAGTTATGACGAGTATTGTTCTTGGAAACTTCGAACGAGCAATGAAGGCCACTGTTCCTACTTTCAAATAATCTCTTTGCCGACGATACCGGTAGATTCAGGTAAAAACAAGAGAAACGCCTACTTTATGTTAAATAAATAAATAAATGCACGAAAGGCATTAACTCAATTTTAACAGCTTCCTACTCTGCAAACAATTAGAATAACAGTGTTGCCACTTTAACTACTACTTGATACATATGTACATATTCTGATTAATTGCAAAGTACGTGGCTCCGAGGGTCTTGTCTTTTATTGCGTTCTTTTCTCTCTTATTCATTGAAAACAACTTGTATTGCAAACAAAATACACAAAAAAATAATTGTCCGGCAAGCGACGAAGCAGTATGGGCAGTGTACACAAGGCTCACTTTCGTACAGGTTTACCGCGTATCGTCCAAGTTTGCTTTCGTGCCATTGTACAAACTTTCAAGTCATTCTTGTAAATTCTTCTACAATAAAAAATGGTCAAAATTTCATCTTATTTTGGGGGATGGCAGTTTCGAAAGTTTTCAGCCTAACAATCCGGAAACAAGAAGAAGGAAAAAACAATATTTTTTTAATCCAGTTTTATTTCTCAACGTAGCCTCCTTGTAAGTCTATACACTTCTCCCAGTGATGCTCTCATCTCTTTAGTCCGTCCCAATTAGCACTTGCCATCTTGTTCTGCAAAATAGACGTTTACGAGTATGATGGCCTCTTCATCCGAACGAAACCTTGAGGTGCATGGTCGGTCTATCAATTCGAACCTCAATTCATGAATTTTCTCCTAATACGTTCTCTCGAGACGCCCACCGCCTCTGTTATCTCTCTAATGTTAATACGACGGTCGTCTGATATGCTTTGCTCAACTTTTCTGATGTTATCGATAAACGGTTGCAGTCTTCGGACTTCCGGAACGGTCATCGACAACCGAACTGGTAGGACCACATTTAAGTTCGGCTGCCCAAAATCACTGTGGCAAACAAACAGTCTCCATCTCGGTTTTAATTTACGCGGACGTATTGCCTTTTAAATATAACGGTCCGATCTTCGATTTATTCCGTTTTTGGAAAAATACCAAGTGACACAATCGACTGTTAAACAACAAGCGAGCGTCCAACAACGGGCAATTACGTTCAAATCATTAATCTAAATTTGTACCAGTTACGAAATATGTCGATACGAATAACACGTTGTTTTAGGCGCGCAGGCTAAGAGAAAATGGAAGAGCGTCAAAGACAGTTACCAGCGATACGTAAAAATGCAAGCCGGTCATAAACCGGGGCGATGGTTCGAACAGATGGATACGCTTCGTCCGTACTTCTCATCGAATACCAACGTTCAGGTTATGGAGGAGAAACCGGATGTTCTCCTAAGCAACGATTGTATAGACAGCATCGTGGTAATTTGCGAGGATTCAGAAGAGGCAACAAGCTTCATGGATTCGGTAAATGCATCAAGATCGGAAGAGGTAACTTCCGCGTCGCCTTCAACATCGCGAAGAAACGACACGGATGATTTGGGAGCCGTTGCAATGGAGGAATCCTTCATGAATTGCTCTCAGAATAATGAATCGGCGGAAATGGACGACCTTGATATGTTGTTTTTAGCATACGCGCGGGTTGTAAAGAAATTTAACAAGAAACGACAAGCCGTAACGAAAATGAAGATCTCAGAAGTGATTATGGAGCAGGAACTTCAGGATATCGAAGAACAACCGTCCTCGCCGAATGTATCCGTACCAAGTTGCTCGTTCGCGATTTAATCGTGCTTTGTTTATAATCTTTTTGTAATATATACTCTTAAGTAGGACTTCTTAAATAAATATGAAAACGATGATTTTTCTTTTTATTTCTGTGTATCACTAATCTAACTAAAATAATAAAATATAAATAGGAAATTAAAAGGAAGGAAACAAACAATGGTGGTGAAAATACAGGGGAGAAATGGCGAACTAACATGGAATCTTAAAACTATGGACAGAATATTTCATAGAACTTTTTGAGGAAGCTGCTGAAGTAATGATATATGAAGAATTGAATTACAGAAGAAGAACCCAACAAAAATTAAAAAGCCGCAGGCTTAGACGATGTACACTGCCGTTCACTGAAGTTCGGTCACACAATAAAAATCTATTATATCGCACTGTATACAATTAGTAATACATAAAATTAGAAAAATATTAAGCGTACACTCTTTTCTAGGGGATTAAAGCCATAAATTATTATGTAAAGTAGAAATATTGCGACAACCACAATAAAGTCCCTTTTATTGTCATTCCAAGAATTTCTCGGAAGCACCGATCTTTCGAAACGGGTCGTTTGGGGATTATTAACGAACAATACATTTAGGAAATATACCGCAGCATCACTCTTGTTTATTTATCACGGGCGTAAAGATATAAATTTGTTTCGTTTTACTGTTGAACGTGTGTTGGTGTGCATCTGTCGTTTTTGCGCAAAAGTTTTAAGAAGATTTACTTCAAAATGGCATGCGGCAAGCCTACCAGTGTAGAAAAACGTTCACGCAGTATTACGCTGTTTGAAGGAAATTCGGGGCGACAAATTGCTGAAAAAATAAATATGAGAAGTTCAACAGTAAATGACATCATAAAGCGATATCGGACAACTGGAACTATAGAAAATCGTGTTCGTCCTGGAGCATCTAGGAAAACAACAAAAGCTGAAGATTTGGGAATTGTATCATTAAGCAAACGCAATAGAAAATTAACACCGCCACAAATAGCAGCCGAAGTCAATCGCGGCCGTGAAGAACAAGTTTCGGCGAGTACGGTAAAACGTCGACTTCAACAAGCGGACCTTCATGGACGCATTGCCATTCGAAAACCCTTGTTACGTCGGGGCAACAGAGCAAAACGGCTACAGTGGGCCCGTTCTCATCTAGATTGGTCGTTAGATGATTGGAAACACGTGCTTTGCAGTGACGAGTGAAAGTTTGAGGTTTTTGGGCAAAATCGACAAGTTTGTCCGAAGATCTGAAACCGAAAAGTGATCCCGAACTGCATTGTGCCTACAGTGAAGGAAGGGCGTAGGTAGTTCTGTGTTAGTGTGGGGATGTTTCTCCTTTGCTGGGACGGGAAATTTATGCAGAGTGCAGGGTGTAATGAGGAAGGAAAATTATTTTGCAATACTCCAGAATCATGCAGTGCCATCAGGATTGCGTATAATAGGCCGTAACTTTACATTCATGCATGACAACGACCCAAAACACACCGCGTTAGTGTGTAGGAACTATCTAAAGGAGCAAGAAGAACAGCACACCCTGAAAGTAATGACATGGCCCCCACAAAGCCCAGATTTGCACCCTATAGAGTTGTTGTGGGATGAACTGGACAGAAGGATCCGAAAAATACGCCCAACTTCACAAGAACATTTACGGAATATTCTGCAACATGAACGGATTAATATTCCACAATCCGTTTTAACAAAACTTATCGAAAGAATGCCTCGAATAGTTCGAGCGGTGATTAACAGCAAAGGTTTTTTCGATGAAAAAAAAAAATAATGTTCAGTATGTTATATTAAGCCAGAATAACTTTTTATTTATTTATTTTTGTCTTTTTTACCTGTACATAGAATAAAATTGCATTTTGTTTTTAGTTTCGTTTGTTTCTGTAACCTTTTCATATTTTTTACCAACCGATCGAACTTCTCTGAACGGCAGTGTACCAGCTAACTAATCGAAATGCATAAATGACTTTGCAGTAGAATCATTCTATGCATTCTTTAAAAGAATATCCATAGAAGAAGGAAGAGCAAAAGAATGTAATAATCACATTACCCAAAAAGTGGAATCTATTCTTGCGCGGACTTGTAACACTCTTGCGTGTTGCAAGCAAAACACTAACAAAGATAATCCTAAATATTAACCAAATGCCATAGAAAATTTGGCGCTTCCTCCTTAAGTGCTTATTAGATCTATCCAAATGTCTGATTCTTCGTGCAAGCGAACTGCAAATTTTACCCGCGGAACAAAATACATTTATATAACTAAATGACTCCAATAAAGAAAGTCTAAAGCGGTCAAATCCGAACTTCGATCTGGCCATTTTAGAGAATCGTCTAAGCCATTCATGAAAAATTCGTGTTCTATGAGCAGGAGCCCCATTGCGTTGAAAAATTATTCTGGCGTTTATTGGAATTCTTTGTATAGTGGGAAGTATGGAAGAATTGTGTTAGTTAATAGCTGCAGGTTTTTGCAATTTTAAGAAGGATTTACCCTCAACCATATTAACACTTACATTGAACGAAAATGTTTTCTCATCAGAGAAAAGAATTAGCTGGTTGTGCTTATCCAGTATTCGCAGAATTCCAATTTTTTGCTTACAAGATCTAGAGAGAAACTGCTGAAAGTTGTGCAACTTATAGCTTTCAAATCGTTTTATAGCTGCTGCGTCCTGGAATTGTCGCTACATTATTAGAAGGCTCCTCTTCAATTTCCAAAAGCACGTTTTTTTTCAGTACTTCAGTCACCAGTCACAACACGGTTTCCCCGTTTTTTCTTCTTACCGTGTTCTGAATTTACGCATCCATCAATCAAAAATTTGTTGTCTCCACTTGCTCGATCTTTCCTTCAATTAATAATAATGAACGTTATTAACTTAACGAATAGCATGATTCTTTTTATGCTGTACTGAAGCGAATGTCACGTGCTGTTACATCTGACATTCTATACAATGCGATAACAGTTGCTTCGTATCATATTACATTATATACACAACAATTGATATGGAAAAAAAACAACAGAATAGTCCCCGTTGTGTACATAACGTAGAAGAAAATATGTCTATTTTTAAGATAAAATTTATCAACTGGGGCGTTTATTTTCATTTTACTGCCCATAAGAGATTCACTTTGTTTACGTGCATTAAACTATTACGTAAGGTACTTTTCCTGATTAGTTCGTTTCCAGCTAACCATGGAACAAGCACAAGAACAATGTTTATTTGACGCCACCCCTCTGAGGGCTGGAATTGCCAAATTCAACGGATGCATCCTGCCGATTTGTTTCAAGGATTACATCCAAGAGATCGAAGATTTAGAAGTGAGAGACGACGATATTTGGGTGACAAGTTATCCCAAATCAGGTAAATTGCGAAGATAGAAAAGTGATTTAAGACTTTTAATTGTGCGGTTGAAGGTACCACGTGGACACAGGAGATGGTCCACATGATCGCCACGGATTTAGACTTTGAAGGAGCCAAAATAACCTTGGATAAGAGATTTCCACATTTAGAGTAAGTGGTGCGAAAGTGTAAACGTTGAAAGTTACGTACGGATTTCAGATTAGGCATCCTATTTGATTTCAAAGGCTATAGGCAGAAACACCCCGATTTCGAATGCGAAGATTACTTAATGGAACCTATTAAGGTGATAAAGAGCCTCAAAGGTAGAAGGTTGATAAAGACACATCTTCCATGGCAATTATTACCTTTGGGAATTCGGAATCAAACAAAGAAGCCGAAGGTAACTTTCCACCTCTTCAGGACAATTTGCTGGAAAGCATCCAACCTAACACAAAAACAAGCATTTTCCTCCTCCAAATTCAATTTGATTTCTCTCCATAGTGTCCTTATAAATCCTTGCACTTTCCCCATTTCCAGCCGTCAAGTATTCATTTACAAAATGAAGTAAACAATTATTTCATTCTCCTGTCCACTACAACATTTAGCAATGAGAAGAGGAAACAAAAGCTATACGAGAATTTTTTCTAGATAATCCATGTTTTTCGCAACCCAAAGGATGTAATTGTTTCATATTACCACCACGCGCTATTGCTAAAGCAACTTTCCGCGAGCTTGCAAGAATATTGCCAGAAATTTATCACCGCAAAAGGTCCGAAATTAAGCTAAATTTTCAATTTATTTTTTCATTACTTGAATGCGTTTATTTAGCCACCTTTGCACCCTACTGGGAAAACGTGTACGGCTTCTGGAATAGGAGACACCTCCCTAACGTGCTTTTCCTGACCTACGAAGAGATGAAACGGGATCTGCCGAAGGTTATTCGAAAAGTATCGACATTTCTGGGCCGAAGGGAATTAAACGATGATGAAACGACGCGATTAGTTGAGCATCTAAGTTTTGAAAATATGAAAAAAAATCCAGCTGTTGCTAAAAACGATTTGTTAGCAGCCGTCGACAAATGCGTCGAGAAAGAAAGGGATGCATCCCTTCAATTTATCAGAGCTGGTAAGGTAGGAAGCTATAAAGAGGAACTATCGAAGGAAATGATTCGGGATCTAGATGAATGGATTGCTGAGAATACGAAGGGTACAGATCTTAAAGTAAGCGAGTGCTAAAATAAATAATAAAGAAATTATTTTATTAAAATAATGTACATTTATGTATAAATTTTAACATATTGAATATTAAAAGAATAAAATGCAAGGATTAAATTTCCTGCAATTCATATATCCATGCTTAACAGACGAGATTGATTAATTCTTTTGCAAATAATTTACGAAAAACAAAAAATAGCATACGAGCACTTTGCAGAACGAATTATGAGTTAATTGTGAGACGAAATATGAATTTTCAAGAAATCAAAAAAAATTATCTACGTTCAATATAATTGTTGATTAAAATCTAATTTAAAAATTTTACAAAACAGTTAATCTTACATCGTAGAGAAATAAATTAATCATCAAAAGAAGAAAAACAAAGTACCACACTAAATATGCTGCTGGATCCATGGATGTGACATTACCTCGGTTAGTTCTATGCGTTGCTTAACATTGTATACCAACAACTGAGTAACATAATATGAATCGATTAATTAAAAACGACGCGATTAAAAGGATAACGTTACCTTATTAATGAGATCTACGGCACCTTTAGGAACATGCGATGGGAATCTCATATCAATCTTACATATACGTTTATAAGTTTCATCCGATGACTCACTTTCGAAAGGAGGATTCCCAACCAGAAGTTCGTAACATAAGATACCTTTAAGAAACCAATGAGTAGCTATAATTTATGAAATCGGAGTGCTGCATTTTACAAACATACCCAAGCACCAATTATCAACATGATGGCCATGTTCCTTCCCTTCGACCATCTCAGGTGATAAGTAATCTAAAGTCCCACACATGGTATTTCTCCGTAAGGAAGGTGCATGAACCGACCAACCGAAATCAGCTAATTTAACATTTCCATCGGCAGTTAAGAGTAAATTTTCCGGTTTAATATCGCGATGTATCACGTGGTTCCTATGGCAATAGTCTAGGGCATCTGCGACTTGATAAGTGTACTTTGCTGAGCTATAAGTAAATAATTACTGATAATAAGTTATAATTAGGTCAATAATACATACGTCTTTTCGGGAAATCGACCATGAGGGCTCTTCTTTAGATGGTTATATAATTCACCTTTACTTGCAAATTCCAACACTAGATATATGCGAAAACTATCATGGAACCACGTGTATAAATTTAATACGTTTGGATGTCTAAAATCCCCAAATGAATTATTAAATATACAACTTATAAGTCTATCGTGTATACTTTAAATGTGACTGGATCTCGATTTCTCTCAAAATCTGCCTCTCAACACCTCCTTTTACGATTTCGGCTTTCATCAATGTCTTTAAAGCTACGATGAATCCACTTTTCTTTTCGCGGGCGCAATAAACACGACCAAACTTTCCTCGACCCAAACGATGCCCCAATTCGAAATCATCTATCGACCATTTGTAGCTGAGACATAAAAAAAAAAAAATTAGTGGAAAGAAGAAAGAGGCTGTTGATGATCTCTTTACTGTGGATTTCCGTAACAGGGATGATTAGCCATCGCGGTCATCATTTCCCGCACCGCCGGTTTATATTTAGACGGTACTTTTGCATTTTCCAGATGTTCTTCGATGATTTCTTGAGTTTCGTTCATTTTTTAAGGCACAACTCTGTACACTTTTTTAGTTTTTTCAAACGGTCAATTGATTCAAATTAAGAGTACAGCCAACCTTGCCAAATAAATAGCAAACATAACTAAGGATTAATTATAATAATTATTATATATATATTCTAATAAGTATTATTTTTTAATTTCTGAATAAAGATAAGTGTTTATAGCTATTTATTTAATTTAAATGAAAGATATTTTATTAATTATAGTATTAGGATTTTTATGAAATTTTCCTTTACCAACTGCTTAAAGATATATTTCCCTCCTCCTTTCTTTTTTTTTAAATAAAATTTTAAAGAATTATCTTAGTATTATATTATATTATTCCCTTGATTATTATTGAAAATTGTTTTAATTTAATAGAAAACTAATTCATATTACATAATTGAGTATTTCTCCCGAACTTAGTAACAATTCCTTATATAATTAATTTCATTTGCTTATCAAAAATTGAACATAACCTCTACCTTCGTAAGGTTAGTTCAGTAGATTGGTTTCTAAAATTATGATTAAAATATTTAGGGATAATTTAATTGGATTAATAGAATAAAAAAAGCGATAATGCCTTAAAAATCTAATATTATAAGAAAAAGGAAAATGTTACTGAATATTTATCCACAACTATGTCGAACAATACAATGCCACAATGGTTTAATATTGAAGGTAAAATCTAAAGCATTTATAATATCATCCTTTAAGCTACTACTTTTGGCAGAAATATGTAAAGTTTACCATATCGCAAGCTGCATATGTGAGGCAATCGAAACCATCTCCGTCTGCTCCTGTTACCATCGAAGCCGTAGATAGTATAAGCAAACTTTTACCTGAAAAACCGACTATTATACCACAATGGAAACCCACACCATCCACGGATCGTTCGAATTTATTCCAGCAATATTTAAAATTATCCAAATTCCGTTTAACGAGTAAGTTAATCTATTTCAGATCTCACAAATTACATCAAGGCGATTTTTAGCACTTGTTGTCGTCACGACGATGGCAGGCTATGCTGTAGCACCAGCTCCGTTCAATTGGAGCACCTTTGCTTTATGTGTCGCTGGTACTAGCCTATTATCAGCAGCTGCCAATTCCGTAAATCAATATCATGAGGTTCCGTTTGATGCGCAGATGTCGAGGACAAAGCATCGAGTATTAGTTTGTGGTAGACTGACGTAATATTGCCTGTAATTTAGGATCAAAATATGTCTACGAGCATTCACATTTTAGGCCATTGCATGCGATGTTATTCGCTACGATTTCAAGTACAACCGGACTGGCTATACTGTATTTAGGAGTTAATGAACTAACGGCAGCTTTAGGCCTGTCCAATTTAATTTTGTATACTTCGATTTACACTCCATTGAAGAGAATCAGTATTTTGAATACGTGGGTCGGATCGATAGGTAAACTATTGCACTTAGAATATATTTTCAGATTCAAAAGTGAATTTTTGCTTTCCGAGATAGTAGGCGCAATACCTCCTCTGATGGGTTGGGCTGCATGTGCCGATTCTCTTGCACCTGGAGCATGGTTAATGGCCGCGTTATTGTATTGTTGGCAATTTCCACATTTCAATGCTTTATCATGGAATTTACGTCCTGATTATTCGAGAGCTGGTTATCGAATGATGGCTGTAACCAACCCAGCGCTGTGTAGGCGAGTAGCGTTAAGACATACCATAGCAATACTTGGCCTATCCTTAGCCGCTCCCCTAGTTGATACAACGAACTGGTGGTTCGTTTTAGGCAGTACGCCATTGAACTTGTATTTTATTTATTTAGGTGGGAAGTCTGGCTTATTTCATTAAATAAAAAAAAGAGGATCCATCTTATTTAAATCTTCATATTTCAGCTTATAATTTTTACAAAGATTCTTCGAGTCAAACCTCTAGAAAGCTGTTTCGTTTCTCGCTACTACACCTACCACTGTTGATGACTCTGTTTCTTTTGAATAAGAAGAAATGGTATATGTTTGAAAAGGACGAGCCTGAAGTTAACGATGAAGTTAGTTCAAATGAGTTAAAGGTGCTTACTGATGAAAGGACTCGATAGATTAATTTCTTTCGGTCTCTTATAGCTTGTCTTGTAAATATTAATTGTGAGGATCGTGTTATTTCCATATATGATAATTGCAATAGTAAATTGAAAATAAAGAAGTATATTTATTAAATTGTGCGTTTGAATTCATTTATTAATGAGACGAATCGCTTTAAATCACGTATTTTTAAAAGACTGGATTTAATTTAATTTGCTAAAATCCAACTAAAACATAAAAAAAAAATAATCAATACACCTTGTAGGCTAGAAATTAGTTAATTTTCTTACAAAAAAATAGTTTTCAATGGATGAATAGGTTTTATTGATATTTAATACAACTGTTCATAGATGTCGACGCTAAATTTCTTCACTTGTTTATGACAGATATCTAGTTATGTTTGCCGTCGATAAACTAGCTCACTTTCATACGATTAGGATAAAACTTTCTTCTACAAATACATGGTTGCACGGTTATTAAGAAAGATTTTGTGTTTTTATATTAAAACATTATAAGTTAATTTTGAGATAAAATATGAATTTTTTCTATTTTTAATATAATTGTTCATATGTGGCAACATCAGTCCCAACACATACTCCATAAAACTTGGATTACAATCTATGCTCTCTCTCACACGGTCAACTCCAACTTTTGCATCGCAAATACAGATTGCGCTGCTATTAAGGATAATCCCCCATTTCTTTTAATTTTTTCTATTTAAAAATTTAGATGCAGTAGTTTGATAAAATTAATTAATAAAAAAGTTAATTATTAATAACGAGTTAATTTATAGAAAAGTTTGGTAAATTTTCTTTAAAGCTGTGGTAAATTGGAAAAAATCATTTTTTTTCTCCCAAAAACAAAGACGAATCTGCCTTTTCCATCATTCTAATGTTAGATGAGTGATTATCAAACTATTTCAACAAATATCAATTATTCTAATAAAATTTTGTAATACTAAAACATACAGGCTATCACAAGTAATTTGTCACTAAAATTAAATGAATATTTTAAAGATTTTTTCTTCGTTTCTATAAAACATAACACCATCGAACCTATTTTGTACAATAATATGATTCAACACCTCTAACGTCTAACTTCACATTCCTACCCCTTACATCGCATTAGTCGTTGGAACTTTGCCGGAAATTACGTAACAAGAAGCAAGATTATCGGAGAATAAGGCTGATGCGATTACCCCGCCCCCGGGCCAATAAAACCGGCGGAAGTTTGCGCCCGCCTTCGCCCCTACCTTGCCGTGCTCTCATGTTAGAGTCAATCCCCCACCCTTTCCGCCGACGTTCAGATTTCGAATCCCCCTCCCCGGGTCGGTCCGTACCGACGTGTTTAACGTGTTCTGGATGTCACTTCTCATCTCTGCAAATAGTCTATTATGTGCTTTGATGATTTCGCACCCATTGAATTCGAGTGATTTGCATTATTAACGGGGGCGAATCAGCTGTGAGGCGGCGGAGGGGTGATCCCGTGAAAAAGGTTTCGTCCAATCCGAAAGATGGTATAATTAATATTATTGGGTAGATTTGATGTAAGAAGTTGGGTTAAGCTGGGATGAAGTTTAGAATTCGGGAGTTACGGGTTGCGATGCGTGGGGGAACAACATCGATTTTTATTTAAATTCTAAAAAATGTTTAAATTTAATTTGTTTTTGAATTGCCATGTTTCAATGACGTAATGTAGACTTCTCTAACGAAACACACTATACTCTCATATTGTCAATAATTTATTATCTTAACATGTATCTTTGATTTCAAGGATGCCAACCAAGATAACTTCTATTGTCCCGTTATACATATTCACATTTTCATAAAATACAAAATATTTCAAGAACCGTTAGGTTTGGGTGAGATAAACCTCGAAATAGAAAATTTAGAAAAACGCAACTTGGATATGTTTTGTATTTTTTGAAACAAAATGTTCAAAAATAAAACCTTACCAAAATCAAATAATTTAGCCGTAATACTTCGCATCGAGTAACATTAACAACCTGGAATAAATACAGAATGTTCTATTTAAAATAGAGCACTTCCAATTTAAGCAAGAGTGCCATGAAACTCAAAATAAAATAAAAATTAATAAAATTTTATAAAAATCCGAAAAATTTGGATGTTATTCGCACAATTCCAATCGTCAACCGACCCGCCGAATTGAGACACAATAAAAATCCATTATCTCCAGGTCGATGTCGTAAGAGAACAACCAACAGCTCGGCTATAATAGTATCCTATATCGAAATATCATAGCTGTCGTTGTTGCGATGTTAGAGGGAGGGGACGTAGAAGAGATGTAGCAGCAGTCAGAAACACAGTAATAAATCGCGAATTCGCCCCATTCGATTCTCCCATAATATACGTTTCATATCTAAACACCCTCCATCTCCGCCTTAACCATTCCTTTTTACACCCCTCACAGCTCAGAACAAGCTTTACTATTGGGATGCACGAGCGCTATAGTCTGTACCACGAAGAGATCGATATATTAGAAATTCATATTGATTTGGTAGCTGCTATACGGTGTATTTTTTTACAGGCGGCTCATAGGAAATAGCATGGCAGAAACTTCATGATTTTTCCGTTTTGGAAACATTTTTCAATTTACGCGCTCGGTTTTACTTATGGCCGGTTTACTTCTTGCACAACGCACTATTATTACATGTATACCTCTCTTTTCTTCCTTATATTACTAGATTTGTATTTTTTTCCCCTTTCTCTCTTCTATATATTATTTTAACAGACCCAGATACACACCCTCAATTGTCATGACTGGTCTTTGGTTAGCCAAAGTCAAAGTAGCCAAAGCCAAAGTCAGCCAAGTCTTCGGTCAGCCAAAGCAATGTATGTATATAGAAAAAAGTGTTTACGCACATAAATATAGCATAATTACATGCAACCACACCATGCAGCAGTCTCATATTGAGAAGTTACTTTGAAAGAAACAACGAAGGTGTTCTCGAGGAGGACGATATTGTACAGCCACTCAAACAATTAAAGATGGATGCGTTAGAGAGAGTCAAGAAATTAGAGACGTATTAGTTGCAAATGATCCATTGATGGACAAATTGAACCCATGCAGGGAGCTTTACAACAGTTTGAAAATGTTGCGATTCGAATCAATATTGTAGTAGCGGTGCACTTTGTCTCTTGTTTGGTGTTACTTACTTTTGAAACACTCATAAGTAGATTTAAAAAGCAAACGCTTTTCCATATTGTTACAAATATGTCCATTGGGTTCAAGTACAACACTCTGTATATTCCGCAGCACCGCGCTATGAAGGGACATCCGATATCAAGTAACTCTTACAATTAAACATTACTTCTAACTCCTACCGTTTGAGGATTGTATCGAAAAAATTGAGAAAATTCATCAAGTTCCGGAGAGATGTTTCACTCCTTCAAAGTGAATTTCCGCCGATAACAAAATTAGTTAAATTTCAGAAAAAAAAACGAGTATATTTGCACATTGTGAATTGGCCTTTTTCAATCTTCGGTTGACTGCTTCCGAATAACTTAATAATTCAAAAATAACCTTCCTACATTCAATCTGTTAGTGACATAGACTATAGATCCTGATTTCTTCCATTCTCCATTCCCTTTCTCCCCACTCCACTCCTCGCACACTCAACGCCCCCTCCTCTCGTCCCTCCCCAATTCGTCGGGATCGGGGGTTCGTCGGAATCAAGCTACCCCGGTATACCTACTATATAACGACATATCTGATTTCAAAGTGACGCGGCGTGACGGCTCTATTTTGTACCGTTTAGCGAACAAGACGGTATCATCAACGAAATTCACCCCTGGATGCACAGACAAACGATAAGCGTTCGGCTAACAAAGGACGACGAGTGACGGTCCGATTGGCCGGCGTACAACTCGAGGGATGAGCCGCGACCAATACGAGTGGAAGTGGGCGTGGTTAGAGCATCGGCACGGCGGCAACGCGTTGTAAAATGTGGAAATTTGCCGGTAAACCTTCGGTTTGTTTAACACGTTGATGATCGCGTTGTAGCTTCAGCGTTTTAGGAACGATCTTACGATCTATTCTATCGAGGATTAAAAATGCTCAGTGAAGCTCGGTAAATCGTAAAAACGATCATCCTGGCAAACGTCAAGCAAGAAAACGAATTAGACTGGTGCGAAGCATCCACCAATATTACCAATCAATCGCATCAAGATTATCAAGACGATAATTACAGTGAAGACGATTATAAAATGGTCGAAACCTCTTCGCAACCGTCACCGCGAACATCGTCCACGGCCGCCTCGATCGTGGGTTCCGTCGGGAACAATGCGGCGGCTTCAACGGCACTTTTCGGGCCGCAAAATTTCCTCGGGAACATGTTCTTTACCGGGGAAGGTTTTAAACCGGTGTATAAGACGCGCGGTATGGCAGGGAGTATTGGTGCAACTCCTTCGACTAGCGCTGGATCTCTGTTTACCATCGATAGTATCCTGGCGCCTAGGCCGAAGCCATCGTCGCCTCAAAGACCCAACGTTCTGCATCATCCGACGCTGCATCTCGGGCATATTGCTGCGGCGGCTTCCGGGTTTAACCCAGCTTCTGCTGACTTTCTGGGTAAGTTGTTTTAGCTTAGGTTATCTCTCAGTAAGTACCTAGACAAACTTTTGAATCGGAACCAATTAGGTACGAGGTCCTGCTTAATATAATTAAAGCTTTAGTCTTCTGCCGTTACTGATGATAATCATAAGTCGAGGTAGTTTTTAGCAAAATTTGTAGAAAATAAACGAGAATATACACTCAAATGCAAAAAATTCGATCTATTACTTGTTCCATCTTTATTTGTACTTCTAAAACTCTGGATTTGCGATATGGTGGAGCTAAATTTTGATTGGCACTGTACCGGTGTTATTAAAAGATCTCAGTCTGTTGATTTTTTGTTTTGATTTTAATTAAATAAAAAAAAACACAAACAGCAGAATTAGACAAATTAAAATGCACTAATTTTGATTCAATTTTGTCTTCACAATCGGGAGAAATTAAAAAAAAATAATTTTTTTTGGACAGTCTAAGATCCTTTTATGATCCTCGATCGCGTGGTACTTTGCATTGTAGTTCTTTCATTGTCACTCGGTACATTGCTGATCTCCAATAATAAATCTGTTTCTAAGGTCGAGAAAGAAAATGGTGTAAAGATCCATAAATATTCATAAAAAATAAAATTAATTCTTAAGAATAAAGGGAGAAAATGATACTTAGAGGTTATAATTTAGATGCACAGATGGCTTCACTCGTCCTTCATTAAACTTTCCTCATAAGTCATACATTTCATATTTTGTGCGATTCGTTTGTTTCTGATATATGGAACCCAGCCATCTTGAATACGCAACTGTTGAAAAGAGTCTTGGTTTCCTTTCTGGGCATACCTTCAGCTCCAGCTGCTGACGCTTCTTAGGCTTTTCGAATCCTCTTTTTTGCAGCTTCTTGATGAACCCACTAAATCCAGTTGGTTCCATAGGATGCTATTACGACGTTTTTCAGAGTATCCTCTGAGCAGAAATCTTGGGAAGGTTCTACATTTGGTTGGCATTTGTAAAAACATTAAAATAGAATTGATGCTTCTTAAGAGTTTATGTAACGTTGTTATTGCAGATATAAAGCATCTTTCTTGTGCTAAAAAGCGTTTAAAAGGAATCTCCTACTTCACCCTTTATTTGGCAACGCAGTTTAACAAATTCTTTGAATATGGTTTTATTAATTGGCGAAACAAAATATTTTTCTTTTGATAGAATAATTTTGCTCTTAAGCAGCAATGCTAAATAAATATTAGATAATTGGTCTTGGCGAATAAGAATTAACTTATATCCCCAATCAAAATAATAGTTTAAGAAAAAATGTTATAAACAAGATGTTGCTTGTAGGCAACGTTGTCATATGAAGGATTAACAGGGGAAGTAAAATGCTGATTTTATTGATTGCTGATTTTATGACTTTAGTCATGGTGGAAGTCAGTTTGATTCTTAAATTCTTTATAAGTATGAGTCTTATTTTTGATTTAAGCTTATTACAACGTGTATTTTTCATACAATTTTATGGAACTTTTGCGATTGACTGTATCCACTACACCATTTTTGGAAAAAAGAAAGAAACCACCGGGGATCTTTTTTCGACGGTATTTTAAATTTAAGACGATTTAACCCGCACGGGACGCGTATTTAAAAGCTTACTATTATTACCTCGCTCTCTCTCTCTCATTTAGCCATCCATTCTCTCGGTCCGCGAAAGTTGCGGACTCTAGATCTCCGAAGAGATTTTCGCCTGGCGTCGGATGTTGAAGTGGTTTTTCTCGTCTAATGCGGCCCGCGCGTAGAGGCGCCGCGATCCGTGAAAGATTTAAAAAATCCGCATAGCATTAAGATCTGTGCGTAATGCATCGTGAAATGCGAATTTTCGCCTTTTGTTTTTCGGGCGTCTGGAGAATTGTTCTCTACGGTTTAAGGTTTTGTTTTTTTTTCGCTTGGTCAATTTAAGAAAGTGCTTCTATAGAATGAAAAAAAATCGTTATAATCCTTCCGAATTGGTATTAACAGTATGACCAAAGATTTGCCAGAAAAATATTATAAGAAGTATCAGTGTAATGAGCCGCCATTGGTTAGGATGATCCCTATCTTCAGTTTTTAGCAAAAATTACAAATTACCTCAATTATCTCAAGTTGTCATTCTTATATTCCCGGATTGGACATCTTTCAATTTTAATGTAATTTTTCATTCTAATATCTGCCAGTTGGCCTTATCGCGTCATCAAAACGAGCAAACTCGAATAGCGAGCAGTTATACAATTCTCAACAAAACATGGAAAATCTCCACAAATTATTGGTGAAAAAATATTGGATTTGCTACGTTTAAACTTAAATTTCTCGAAAACCACTGAAGATACCGCAAAATGGTCGTAATCTCTGTAATCAGCAGGTCAAACTGCATAAGGAACCATCATCGAAATAAATGTTTTAAAACATTTTTGAAATCATCAAATCGTCCGAATTTCCCCTTTCATCATTTTCTTAATTTTCCTATATCTCTCTAACTAACAGCTTAATCTATAGATTCCGATACGCTGATTCCATTAAAAGTTACCTCAATTTTCTACCTCTTACGGTAAGTGTGTAAGGGTCCATCTAGTCCATGTAAACATGGCCAAAAATCACTGGATGATCTTTCAACTGAAGTCGTCCTTCTGATTTCTTTTGCGACTTTAGTAGCTAGTATTCGACATGGAAAATGAACGGTTATAATTATTGGTTTCACCCATACTGAAGATGCGAGAGGAGTTCGATAATTACCTGGTCTCGGCAAGAGAGCGCTACCAGAATTGAAATAACCGTACTCGGTCTCTTGCCACTTGGTAGTGCATCGGCTTACAATGCAAGAAATGTCCATAAATCTTTGAGGAGGCTATTCGAAGGAAAGTGGATAACAAACGAAAGTCTTAATACCTCAAATTTAAACCAGGACGATAGTTTAGGAACTCGTAACAATTATTAACCAACACTTTTCCATTCCGAGGAAATAAGAGATAAAGTGCCTACGGTGATTTTATTGAAATCTTCATAAAAATAAATGAATTCAAATGTTTTATAAAAGTCAGGCCAATCTATTTAAAAAAACAACTCGAATAAAATAAATTTGCAAATTTACAAATCTTCCACTTCGATCGTAAAAAAATAAAAATAAATTACAGAATGACGTCACCATTACAACAAATATTTGTTGGAAAAGTGCCTAGCATTAACTCCACGTTCTCACAGCTCAATTCGATTCCGTTACTAGCGTTTATTTTAAAGTGGCGGGATCGTGGAAGGGGTGGGAGGAAACCGAACGTCGTCTAGTCGATAGCTCGGGGTCTCAAAGAATAATATTATTATTTCATAATTTTTAAATAACCTCAAGCCTTTCAGCGTATCGATTCGCGTTTGCTTTGGCCTAGGGAATAGGATTGGGGAGAAGAGGGTGCGACGGGCATTTTTAAGTTTTCGAACTTTTTCGTTGGAGTCTGGCTTATGCAAATTTGATTCGGCGTGCTTAATTTTGACCCTGGTTAATTTTTAATATACCAAAATGCAATAATTCGGTGCATACCTACGTGCAATATGGTTAGAAAGGAAAGTAATCGCTTGCTCTTATTTTTTTTTTTTTACTGAAATAGTTAGGGAGCTGGTGGCAATTTCAGTATGTCGCTGATAGCAGTATATAATATAGTTCACATCGATGTGGCTTATAAAAAAATGAGAGCTGAGGCTTTGACTGACTCTTCAATGCAGAGCTCAGAAACAGCAGTCAATTTTGGAAATTTAGCCAATAATCACGCAAAATAAGAGAATTTCGTAATATTGTAATTTAGAAAGATGAAATTTTCCAAGCTCAAAACTTCCTTCCACGTGCCTATTAATTTGGTGACAGCTACTTATTTAAAAGGGCGAATGTTCCAGCATAAAATACATCGAAAATTCACATTTTCAAAATCGCCCGTGCGTGTCGACAATCGTCAAGTGTCAAAATGCTGGAATATCGAGAGTGCCTTAATAGAAAGTTATCGGAAGCGAAAAAAGCAAGAAGAACGAGTAGAACGCAGAGTAGATTGTTCGTGGTAATATTCCTCAGCGGATCGGCGCCAGATCGACTGGAAATTCACGGGGCTTAAACTCTAAAACGGCGATGCAGGTGTGAAGCGGTACAACAACGTCTTAACGTTCCAATATTCTAATACCGCTTGCTTGCTCTCTCGCTTGATGTCGCCGCGTTAAATAAATCCTTATTGAACGGAACAAAGCCGCAAATATATGCTAAAATGCTGATGCGTATTCATCTATACAGTGTAAAACGAGTGTTTAGTTGTTAACAATGAAACCAAAATTTATTAATTACCTACAATAATAATAGTCCATTGACAAAAATAAGATTTAAATCTTTGTTTCAGCAATGGCTTATCCTGGCCTCTACCCCGGCTACGTTCATGCTCTAGCGGCGGCATCTCAGGCTGCCTCGATGAGTGGCGTTCCTCACGGTCATCATCCCCAACATCAACCGCCGAAGAGAAAACGACGACATCGGACGATCTTCAGCGAGGAGCAGTTGGAACAGCTGGAAGCCACGTTCGAGCAAACTCATTATCCTGATGTTGTTCTGAGGGAGCAGCTAGCCTTGAAGGTGGATTTGAAGGAGGAAAGAGTAGAGGTAAGTCGTTCAGTTGTTTAGATTCGAGAAGATTTTCAAGTTGGTAAAGTTATTATTTTTGTATATTGGATGCATGATAAGAACACCAATTTTTTTAGAAGTAATTGTTGTAAAACTTTGGAAGAATAACGATTTAAAAGCTATAAGCTGCACAACTTTCGGTAACTCATAGAGATAGACCATTTCTCCTAATGGAATTTTATGAAAGTCGGACAAACCTCTTGCGTTAAGCTCACTCTTACATAGACTCAATTTTCCATCAAAAGCGAGTAATTTGGCCAATAATTCGTCTGAAAATCAATGTAGCGGTAAATTTATTTTATTGGACGTTTAAACAAGTCAGCGGCAAGATCCACGACAGTTAATTTCTTTACTGGTCATAACTTGGGACAACTACCATGCTGAAATTTGTTGGTCCAGCTCAACTTTTTGGACGCAACAGCTTAGTTATAAAGTAAAAGCTCAACGTATGGCAGGTTTACCACAATTTCTTGCCAAAGTGGTTCATAAATCGTGCCATGATAAATTTGTGTCATGCTTTAGCAACTCGTATCTGCTTTCACGTAGCTGTTTCTTTCAAATTATATAAAATGTTATTCGTCAATGTTATGCAATTTTCAAAAGGCTGTGTCTCAAAAGGGGCACCTCGAATTTGAATTTTATTGATACCAATTAAGAGCAGCTTATCGAATGAGCTAGTTTCATTTTTCAGATTTTGCCTTTAAGAGCAAAAAAAGTCATTCATGTCATGCATTGGGCCATGGTAGCTTTGCCACTACCAGCCCCAAAGGCTCGTATCCCTATCACCAAAGGACCTTACCCGATTGTCAGAGAGATTAGGTTTCTTTAGCATAGGTTCCCAAGCCTGAATCTTTATGATTTCCAAGCCACAGCGTTCTATTTCTTATTGGTGCAGTTGTTGGAAGGTGATTGTGAAAATAATTACCAACTGCAAAGAGGTTCGATTTACATCTTTTATACCGCTTTTCTTCTTGCTGTAATAAACATTCTTGAGATTCCCTTGATGCAGTTGTTGTGTTTTATATAAAAGTTGCAGCCGTTGCAAGAAGAACTTGCGTAGTGACAAAAAACATTCCAACTTAAGTCAGATATCCAAAAATGTTGCTGCTGTCTGAGATTTAGTCGCAATTAAATTTAATTCATAATTAATAAATAAAAAATTAATTCTTTTGTTGATGTCAAATAGAGAAGTACACTACCCGACAAAAACATAGACGCGGTATTGTTTTTATTTACGAAACTAAGTTTATAGACATTATATAAATGTAAATGAGTTATTTATACTTGTTAAATAGTCCATTTATAGATATTTCTGGGTATTTATTGCTTTATGAGGGGTAATTGAGATTTTCCCAGATCAAAATAGGAATTTTAAATGCGACAAAAATTTAGACCCTGCGCATTTATTACGTTAACATAAGCGAAAATGGTTTAATTTGATACTTCTCTTTATACGCAGCGGTTGTGCTGATAAAGTGTACACATTTCACCACGAGAAATTATATTTTATAAAGTGTTTGCGATATGGGTAGAAAAAAACAATTATCCTTGATAGAAAGGGGTAAAGATCTAGCCTGGCACCAGGATGGTGTTAGTAAGAAGGAAATTGCTCGTCGGTTACGAAGAAGCGATCATTGCGTTAGAAATTTCCTAAAAGATCCGGAAAATTACGGCAAACCAAAGGCCAGAGGCCACCGAAAGCTGTAAGTGAGCGGGACAAACGCATGATATTGCGGTGTGCATCCAATTCTTCTGCGTCGGCGAGAGTTATTGCAGAACAGACGGGGGTACAAACGCACGTGCGTAATGTTCAAAGGATTTTAAAGGCGTCACCGGTAATATCACGGAAGAAAATGTCGAGAAAACCGCCACTTTCGGCGAAACACAAAGAAGCGAGGTTGAGATTTGCTGAAGAACACGTATCCTGGAAGAAACAATGGGAAAAAGTTATATTTTCCGACGAGAAACGTTTTAATTTGGACGGACCGGATGGGTACTCGCATTATTATCATGATCTGAGAAAGGAACCGAAAGTGAAAATGACCAGACAATTAGGGGGTGGATCTGTGATGATATGGGCAGCGATTGGATTTCGCGTTAAAAGTGGGATAGTGTTTTGCACAAACAAAAAGACATCTGTGACGTATAAAGACTTATTGCGTGACAATCTTCTACGTTTTGGAAACCAATGGGTCGGGCGCAATTTTGTTTTTCAGCAAGATAACGCGCCAATTCATAAAGCAAAAACCATTACTGAATGGTTTAAAGGGAAAAAGATGAAAACTTTACAGTGGCCGGCACGGTCACCAGACTTACACATTATTGAAAACATGCGGTGTGAATTGGCACGTCGCGTTTATGGCGGAGGCCGTCAATATTTCACGGTACAGGAACTGAAAACTTCAATAGCGACTGAATGGCAAAATATCCTCCAAAATTATGTGTTAAATTTAGATAAATCTATTAATAATCGACTATTGGAGGTGATTAAGAACAATGGAGGATCTACGCATTACTGATCACTCGTTTGTTGATTTTTGTTTTACATTTGCAACAGAGCGTCAAAATTTTCGTTGCGGAAATTGTTTAAACATCGAAGTAATAATTTATTATTTAGTTCATATATTACTGGAGGAGATATTTGGAAGTTTATTTTACTTTTACGAATAAAAACTTAATTAGATATCTTGCTAGTTTCGCAACGAAATGTTGTAACCCTTACAACCCGTAAAACATCTTACCGCGTCTAAGTTTTTGTCGGGGAGTGCAGTTAGTGCATTTGTTTGAAATGTCCTACTATGGTCGTCACGTATAATCATTACTTTCATGAGCTGTCAAGAAATGTTCTAGTAATTATCTTCTGCCAGCGAAGTAAATGGATGCCATCCTGAATCATTCCGAATGCCACCGATTGTACCTTGGAAGAACAAACAATGCGTCGTACACACAAGAGGCACAAAGCGACAGTCTTTAAAACGGAACAAAATTCTTCTTTTCGGTAAATATCGAGCTGGGTGGCTTCTTTGCTGGCAGTAAACCATCTCGCATAATACGACAGTCAACATAACGCGTCCGCATCTTGTTGACGGGTCTCGGGGGTCTTCGAGTGGTCTTCTCCTCTTGTATATTTTCCATGTCCATACATTAACTTCTTCACACTCTATCGCTAATACTAACAACCTGTTTACACTCTTCATCATCATCGACCGGAGCGGTCTTACACACTTAAGTAGATAATTATAATTGGCTCTACAGCTACGGCATTAATATCCGTACGTGAATCCGTGTGCGACGGTGCGAGTCAAGATACGAAGACGAAGAAGAAGAACCAAATCGACAACAGACTACACGGGAGTCTCTCTAGTCACAAGAATAAATATTTAATCCCATTTGCACATGCCTAACTAGATGGTAAAATATTTATTTGAGAGAATTTCCATATGCCTAGTTCTTCTCGTTTGTTTGGTCATCGTTTGACGACAGAAGACACATCGGTTCTCTGGGTAGGCGTTAGAATCGTCAATAATGATTATTTACACAATGTACTTACGAGACTAGCTATTTAATGGAATTAGTATTCATCTCAAAACGCTGTCATATTGACGAATCAAAAGAAAATATTGAATCCTCAGCGTGTCTACTGTTAATTCATCGCGGGGCGTCGGTTATATTCGTAGAAATTCTTTCAAGTGAATTTGTACAAAATAGGATTTTATCTTCGTTATCGCATGGCCTTCATCCTTCATGCTTTTCGAACATCCTGCGTTGCTTTAAAATGTTTTACGCGGTCTCTTTCCTCGCGCCCATTTCCGAAGAAGCACAACCGACACAAATGTTGATTTGATTTAACAAGAATAATTGAACCATACTCGTGTTAAATCAACATTTTTTTTAGTGGAATGAACACATAAATGTGCAACATTTCGTAGTTTGTTGGATTTTCTCTCCGTGGATTGAAATTCTACCACTGGCATTCTTTAAAAGGTAAAATTTAAAAGTTAAAGTTCTTGGATCAATTAGATAGCGCCTGACTAAACCATTCTTTTTCTTAGCGTACTTATTTCCACGTTTACTAACCTTTGCATGTCCTCTTGCTTTCTTTTACACGAACAATCAAAGCAGCGATAAGGTATCTACGTGCAACGTGGATAGTAAAGACAAGGGGACGAATCAATATTTATCGACAAAGACAAAGAACGTTGACAAGGAGTAGGAGGGTTCGTATGACAGACAGCGCGCACCCGAAGCAAGGAGGCCCAGAGAACCGGTAGCTTATTTGTCGAACGATTGAAATATTTACTGTTGACGTTTACGTTCTTGTTGAATTTCGTGTGTTTTCGTTCGAGATTCTTTGCATTATGAATTTTTCCCTTGTCCCGTATTTTGTGGAGCCGGTGAAGCAAGGGTGAAATATTTATTATGTATGCTCTCTCTAATGTTTATTGGTTCTTTATTTATTCAGTTGTTAAGAAATTAGAATTTCGAATTTTTGTACAGATGTTGAATTGGAAAATGGGACACGAGCGCATGGATACACGTTACATCAATAGAGCATAGTTCAAATAATGTTTGATTTTGTTGTAAAGAACACTTTTTCTTGGCTGCAATGTTCGCGTTCGCTAGCTTTTTTTAAGGTTGTTGAGTGTAGGCTTTCACGACCGTAATCCATAGTAGAAATGTCTTTCGGGTGATGTCGTGTAGTTAATATTTTACTTGACGTTTCCCTGACCATCCTGTCAGCTTCTTCAGAAGATTTCTAAAGACTGTCTTTGACTTCAGTCTTTAGAAATCTTCTGAAGAAGCTGACAGGATGGTCAGGGAAACGTCAAGTAAAATATTAACTACACGACATCACCCGAAAGACATTTCTACTATTTTTTTAAGGTTATTTTGAAGAAATATTCTTTTACGCCATATCTAATCAGTACCACCACCACTAGTAAACTAACTTTCTTACGAAACGGCCTTAAAGATCGGCTTTCGAACTTTCCGACACGGCAAAGCAATTACTACAGAATTTAAAAGTAACAGAAGCAAAGACTGTAGGAGTAATCGACTTAAGGGAATTGGCGAGCTGGCCGAGCCAAGCCCAGGATGATATCGGATCCTTCTAAAGCACAATAAACTAACCGTTTGGGGAACGGCGTGAATGTGAGCATCTGGGACTGTGTATTTAAGTACTGCGAAGCTTACGGAGTTCCTAGACACACATGAGACGCGATTGATTGAGCACACAAACCAGGAGAACGTTCACCTTAAGCTTTTGTTTCTACGGCTTTGGTTTTTTAGATTTAAGAATTACATTTCCGCGTGGATGTCCGATAATCTGCTTGAACAGGTTCAAATCCTTCCATTTTATTAAATACGGTGTGTTCGCGGATTTGGTTCCACGTAAGAAAAATATTATCACGTTAGCGTAAAAATCCAGGCAAAATATTCTACAACGCCTGGAACTTCGGGACTTTGCAACGATTCCAGTTTATGCCTTTGTTATTAGAAGCAAAAAAATATATAAGCCTTATATAACACTAAAAAAGTTAACTGTTTCGTTTGATATTCTCGCAGCATCGTTTGCAACTAAGTTTAACCTATGGAAGAAACATGGCGCCGCAGAAGGGGCTAGGACCAATGAAGGGCATGTTGGTTTTGGTTTTGCCGCTTGCGGGGGCCCCCGCGCTACTAGTCCACGTTATTCATTTTAACAAATTACACGGCGTCCATTTTGGTATTTGATTATTTATAACTCAGCCCGTGTTCACTGTTACCTAGCCGGGACTCTTGAGTGCGTTACAACTTCGCCGTATAAAATAATTACAATAGAAGGTAACCATTTGATACAAAAATCCACAGTTGCAGGAACTATGCTTCCTGTTAATTCTACGTCTGTTCGAGTTACGTCTCCATTTTCCAGTTTTCCCCTCATTTTCTGACCCAAAAAAAAAAAATCCATTCCGACTCCTCGAATCGCTTCCAATCCCTTACATCCAAACGTTACGTTTGCCTCTCCCTCCATCGAGCGGGCAGAATGGAATAGAATGCGTACAACCCATGCATCCAGCAGCGTATGGTTACGATAGCCAGATTATTCTATTACCGCGTATCAACAACGGGGAGGGCTAATTTTGTTTAGTCTCAAAACATTTCATTGTTTCAAGTGGATCAAAAATTCAACAGAAGGTTAATTACAGTTACATTGATCGCTAACCCGAGGGTTCGCCTCCGTCGAAAGACTACGCGAGGTAGAGCAGGACGGGGATGGCCGGTGCGACTGAGAGAAGACGAACGCCGCGAATTGAAATAATAGAGTCTCCTGCTGCTCGTCGTGGTTGTCGACAATGATTTCGCATGTGTGCTCGTATCTAGAATACGTAGAATGTGTATCCGAGTTGGACGAGAAGAAAAGTTTCTGTTTTTCTTGTTTTTGTTTGAAACGGAGCCGCGATTGCAATTTTAAAATGCGGATTCATGTACAGTGTCAAGGGATTGGTATATTTCATAAGTTATTTTCGGTTATTTCATTAAAAATTATTATATTTAACTCGACAATTATTTCTACTTAATTTTACGCCAATCGGCTGCTTTAAAAGGAGCCAGAGGCGATTGTTGCTTCCGAATAATATGTTATAGGTTTTACAGGGTTGGCGGAAAGAACTTTTCGCTTTGCGGCAAATAATTTTAAAAACGAATAAGGGTACCGGCTTCTAAAAAGATTACTGCGCTTATCCAATTGTATTAAGTATTGCCGTTGTAATTTCTTTAAGAGGATAAAGCGAAAATACCCATTATTAGAACAAAGTACTTCGAATCTACCTACAAGGAGGAATTTTTTTTTTTTTTGAAGAAAGGTCGGTTGACTGCAAAGACCGTCAGAGTTATCGCAAAAAGGGCTAAATCACTCTGTGTGCCACCGGCATGTTTAAAATATTTCTGCTTTAGAGGCAATTAAAGATTTAAAAAAAATTATTATTCATACGTAAAGTCAATAAATGTAAACATTTTTTCCAAATACGAGGGTAATCTGTAAAATTTCTAGCCTAACGCAGAAACAAATATTTTTTCGACATATTCAGATTTATTTCTCAAGGTTCTCTTTAATCCGTCTGTCTTTATCAATATATTCGATGAAAATTTCTGCCGAGCTAAAATTTGAGCCTAGGAAATAAAAAAGTGTCGCTGAGGGACCGACACAAGCTACTGTTAAACAACAACTAAGCATTCAACGTGTTCGAAAGTTTCAAAAGTATCTTTCGACGCATACGCAATTACGAGGGTAATTCAGTAATTAACGAGATAAATCAACATAGAATTTTGGTTATTTTTCACCTTTTCTTTGGCTTGATCTCGAAGCCACTTGCGCACCTGAAGTTAAAGAACTTCTTGATTGAAAGTATTTCTTATTCCTTATATGAGGCGAGAGGGGCGAGAGCGGAGGTGTAGAGGAGATGTGGAAGGATCTCTTACACCAGTTTCTGAAGAGTATCTTAAGTTAGTTGTGCTGTATCATGAAGCAAAATCACGATCCACAGAGTCCAGGCGTTTAGTTCGAATTCGAGCAGGCCTTCTCGAGAATATCACCGTAATACGGGCTGTTGATAATTCGTTGCTCTTCGAGAAAATCACAATAAATAGGCCTTTGCGAATCACAGAATATTGCATGATTTTAACTGCAGACGGCTGGGTCTTAAATTTCTTCCGAGAGGGAGAACCCCCCAAAACTCAAGGTTTTGCCGCTTAAATTCCGGCTCTGCATGTTTCATCACATGCGACGATTCTTCTGAAAAATGCTTCTTTTTCAATTAAACATCATTTTTTCGATTGTTAACTGATTTGAAGCCGGTATTTTGGCCATTTAACCCATCTCGCGCAGGTTTATTTCCAGAAAGTTTTTTATGAGTAACGGCATCTTGAAATCGAACGTGTTCCGGGTTTGGATCGACATCGTCTCCCGGAACCACATAAGTTGCCTTGGCATAAGTAAAATTTAGAATTTCTTTTACTGTTGCTAAGGAAATATTTTTTTTTTTGAAAAAAAAGGAGAATTTTGTCTTTCAATTACTTTAACAGGCAAAAAAAATCATTATTATCATCATTCATCCTGCAGTTGTTACATATACTAGATCTTCCCTAAACCTCAAATCCTTTCCGAATCGAATACGCCGGATCCGTGGGAATGCTACACCGTTTTTAATTCCCAATAAAAATAAACACCACCACCGTATATCGTACGGCTGGCGCACTCCAATTAAATGGCTGTTCCTGATACAATAACATATTTAATAATCCCTCCCCCATTGTACTCTCAACGCACACACTCGCACGCCATACTCCTACAGTCTCGTGGTGGAGTCGCTGCAGCGCTTACAGTAGCTGCAAAACAGAGAGAGAGAACCCAGGCTCAATAGGGCTCATATCATCGCATTAATAAATACAATCGCTTCTCCGAAATAATTTGAATGTTTGTTTTAGGTTAGCGTTGAGTACATAAAACCCCCTTCCGAACGGTCTGTCGATTTCAGCCGATTCGGCCAACGTGGATGATTGTTATTCGTTCGTAATTCGGTTTAAAATCGAGCTAATTCAATAACATCCGGTGGTTACTGTTAGGGTTGGTTTTGTTTCTTTGGAAAGGATTATTGTTTTGAGTGTGGTGGGGTTAATTTGAACATCTTTAGCTACTGCGCAACACGTACTTTATAATTTTGGTATCAATGCAGCATGCGATTGGTTGTCTATTATTATTAATATTAGTTAAGGCTACTGCTGAATAAAATTAAATTGTTTTTCTTCCATATGATATTCTTGCTAGTTGTGATTGATACAAGATAACGCCAATTTCCAAAATCAGATGATGTCATATCCATCCAAGCGTTATAAAATTATCGCTAAAAAAGTTTACTCCCAACGAGCAAGGCGATAGGACGCGTGACCAGCGTCTAAACATTGACGGGCGAAACTTCAATATAAAACCGAGTAAAGCGTAATTAATCTCCTTTATCTGTCGAAGAAAATGTATATTGCCCCGTTCCTTCGCAGTGGGAAGAGTCACGAACGAAGTATAAGAGAATTACGGGATATTGCCCCATAGTGGGATCGTACGAAGCTACGCTAGGGCGTTAAGCACATGGTTTAAGTGAGTTAAAAAAATGTTTAATGTGAAGCTAGGAGAACCGCGAGTTAGGGTCCTCGCCGCCGCCAGAAGAGCGAGAATGCCCTGTTAATTTCCCGCCAAAGGACCGCACCCATTACTACGCTAACAAGGGATCAGAAAAAATCTGAAAAATTCAAAAAATTCTGAGGCTTTGGAAAAGCAAGTAGGTGAAATGAATTTTTAAAATTTTTGGAATCTTGTCTTAAAAAAAGGGATTACAGCATCAATATGATTTAGTTGCCAATAATTACCGATAATTAATACAACGACGCTACTGAAATTTCTGTAATAACTTTACTATCAGCTTTACACGTGCGCCAACATAGTTTTGACCTCATCGTTTAACCACAAGCCAAACACGTTATAAAACTGCGTAATCCAAAAACGCCACCGATTCATCCAATATTGAATTATAATATTAAAATTCGTATTCTAAACGCTCCGGAAATTAAACCCTTAATACGGAATAGCGTGGTAATTAACCGGAACATAATTAATTTCGGTGTACTGTACACGTTCGATGTTATATAATAGGATTAGTCGAAGGTATTATATTATCCGGGATACAGCGGCGGTATTATGAGCGGAATATAGCGTCGCGTTCGATTCGATTAATGTCCTTATTGTGACGTGCAATATTAAATTCTATTGTTTCGAAAGCCGTTTTCATTGTACGCAGCACATTTCGGGGCTTTACAAATTTATATCTACAGATTCTTTACGAAATGTACGTATTAGGTCGCGTAGTTCCATAATCGGTATCGTTTTTATTTCGATTGCTGATTAGTAAAGTTCTCCACTTTCCGTGCGCTTCACGAAATTAGCAGAGACTAGACGGACTCGTGTTTTGTCGACTCAACCCATTCTCACGAGACGAAGAAACACGAGTCTGTTTAGTCTCTGCTAATTTCGTAAAATGGCGAACTTTACTGATTAGGGAAAAGGTCGGCAGAATTGGAGAAGGATGATACGTGGAAATAACAACTTTGTTTCAACAGAAAACAATTTCGGATTTTGTTTTAGCTAATCCAATTGCACCTGACTAGTTTGTGATTTCTGTTGGAACAAACTATTGGCTAGGTTGGCAATTCGGATGCAGATATTTTTCGTTTGTTAAGCTTTACAACGCGTTTTATTAACATTTTTCTTATTCACATTATTGCTGTCTTTATTCGAAGCTGGCGCAACATCTCGTTAATTCAACGGTACTGATTCACTTTAAATGGAAAAAATTTAGCGTTCTTGCAATGTTTCTTTTGTCCTTAATAGACGATCTTCTTCGTGTACAACATATCGCAGTTATAGCATGTATTCTAGAGAGAGCCTTTATCTTGGCAAAAAATAAATTTTAAATCTTGGTGATCACTTATTTTGTGAAATGTCTATTGTAGATAACGCTTCTTTTGCTTGAAGCATGATTAATTGTAAGTACTGCCTCTACCCCACACACGGACTCGCATCACACGTGATAGAAATAGGTAAGCTTGTACTTGTACTCGCCCCTCTGGAGACCAATCAGAGTTTATATTTAACAAGCTTAATACGGTTTTGGCTGGGTAATGTTTTGCGGTCCTGGAGCATCTATTCAACTTTTCTTTCCTTGAACTTGCCCCAATTCCTACCGCCCAATTCCCAATTCCTAGCATTGGCTTCCATTACTTCCTTTCTTGATAAATTTTGTTTTCTGACTCCCTTTACCGTTATTTCCTGATAACATCTTTAATAACACTGCAAGTGACTCTTGCCACTAACTTGCTTTGTACACTGCCGTTCAGTGAAGTTCGGTCATACAATAAAAATCTATTATATCACACTGTATACAATTATTAATACATAAAATTAGAAAAATATTAAGCATACACTCTTTTCTAAGGGATTAAAGCCATAAATTATTATGTAAAGTAGAAATATTGCGACGACCACAATAAAGTCCCTTTTATTATCATTCCGAGAATTTCTCGGAAGTACCGATCGTTTGAAACGGGTCGTTTGGGGATTATTAACGAACAATACATTTAGGAAATATACCGCAGTATCGCTCTTGTTTATTTATCACGGGCGTAAAGATATAAATTTGTGTGTTGGTGTGCATCTGCCGTTTTTGCGCGAAAGTTTTAAGAAAATTTACTTCGAAATGGCACGTGGCAAGCCTGAAAATGTAGAAAAACGTTCACGCATTATTACGCTGTATGAAGAAGGATATTCGGGGCGACAAATTGCTGAAAAAATAAATATGAGAAGTTCAACAGTAAATGACATCATAAAGCGATATCGGACAACTGGAACTATAGAAAATCGTGTTCGTCCCGGAGCATCTAGGAAAACAACAAAAGCTGAAGATCTGAGAATTGTATTATTAAGCAAACGCGATAGAAAATTAACAGCGCCACAAATAGCAGCCGAAGTCAATCGCGGCCGTGAAGAACAAGTT
>LR737422.1:822666-858356 GCA_902655005.2 Marronus borbonicus
AACTTGTTCTTCACGGCCGCGATTGACTTCGGCTGCTATTTGTGGCGTTGTTAATTTTCTATTGCGTTTGTTTCATAATACGATTCTCAAATCTTCAGCTTTTGTTGTTTTCCTAGATGCTCCGGGACGAACACGATTTTCTATAGTTCCAGTTGTCCGATGTTGCTTTATGATGTCATTTACTGTTGAACTTCTCATATTTATTTTTTCAGCAATTTGTCGCCCCGAATATCCTTCTTCAAACAGCGTAATAATGCGTGAACGTTTTTCTACGCTGATAGGCTTGCCACGTGCCATTTTGAAGAAAATTTTCTTAAAACTTTCGCGCAAAAACGACAGATGCACACCAACACACGTTTAACAGTAAAACGAAGCAAATTTATATCTTCACGCCCGTGATAAATAAACAAGAATGATACTGCGTTATATTTCCTAAATGTTTTGTTCGTTAATAATCCCCAAACGACCCGTTTCAAAAGATCGGCACTTCCGAGAAATTCTTGGAATGATAATAAGAGGGACTTTATTGTGGTCGTCGCAATATTTCTACTTTACATAATAATTTATGGCTTTAATCCCTTAGAAAAGAGCGTATGCTTAATATTTTTCTAATTTTATGTATTAATAATTGTATACAGTGTGATATAATAGATTTTTATTGTATGCCCGAACTTCACTGACCGGCAGTGTACGTGGTCACAAACACTTTGTAAGCGGCATGTGCAACGTGCAAACCGTAATAATATCAAAACCGGTGTCGCCGCAAAATACGAACGATTCTTATTTAATTTATGTACAATGATGATTCAGCGTAATCTGGCGTTTACTTTGTTAAACAACGATTCATTTATTTCATTTTGGAACAAATACGCCAATATTACGTTACCGAACAGGACCACGTTACGAAATTATTTACCATCTGCGCGTGTGCATTTAGGAAATAAAATTAAGGCAGAACTGAAAAATAAAAAGCTGAGCTTGTATGTGGATAAAATACTGATTGCAAAAAAAGATCTGTACTTAATGTTATGGTGCGCAAAATGGAACCGCATCAATCGTCACCTTCAATTTTATTAGCTTCTAGATGAATAGAAGAATGCACTGCCCAAACAATTTCAAAAGCGATGTTAAGCACATTGCAAAAATTCGAAATATCCAGAGATCAAGTCCTAACGTTTATGACAGATGGTGCCGCAACCATGCTTTCTGTAGGCCGGTCTCTTAAGGAACAGTGTGGTAACTTTTTACATATTACATGCAAAATTCATGCTCCACATCTTGTGGCAGAGACAATTCGTGGATGTTATCCACAGGTGGTGAAATCCCCAAAACGAATTCGCGAATTTCACTGCCTGTGTGCGACTAATACCTTTGAACCACCACAACCGAACCTTACACGCTGGGGAACATCAGTAGTGTGAAAAGAATGTAAATTTACCCCAGGTTTTCTCAGTGTAGAAACTGTTCCCTTCAAGATACAAGTTATAGATCTGTAGACCTACTATGTTTATGTAACTGAATATACAGCAACGTAAAGCTGAGGATGTTGCAATTTTAAATTGAATTTGCTTGAGATTGAATTGGTCTTTGATATAAACGTGTCGCGACGTTGGATGTTCATATTTGTAAGCGTTTTCAATTTACACAGATCGTCGAATAAATCGTTATTATTACGTCTCCATTTTTTTCTCGTCTGCTGTTAGATGAAATGCATTTTTGTTGAGTAAATTAGATCGAGAAATATTAATTATTATTTTTATTTATTTAATTCGTATATGTTGTTGAAATTAGCAGCTCGTTATGAGGCTTTAAATTGGAATGAATAATAGAGCAGCAAATGGCAATGTAAGTTGGCGGATGCGATGGAAATACCCTTAACAATAGTAGAAGAAGTGCTGGGAACAAGTTAATTTACTTAAAATGCGAATTATTAGTTTACTTATTTTTGAATATTAGCTTCTTCCAAAGTTATATACGATGTCGACAATAGTTGAGTGTAGGCTTTCACGACCGTAATCCGTAGTAGAAATGTCTTTCGGGTGATGTCATGTAGTTAATATTTTACTTGACGTTTCGCTAATCATGCTGTCAGCTTCTTCAGAAGATTTCTAAAAACTGGTGTTGTTGCCCACTTCCGTTCCGCTTTGCTGATCCATAACCGTTTCGATTTGCCGATCCATAACCGTTCCGTTCCGCTGAACCGCGTCTCGTTCGTTGCTGATCTTGCATCCGTCTTCACGATTGTTGGTGTTCTTCATTATTTCTATCGATTCGCGTATTATCCTCCGGTAGTAGTGGGTGGTCCTGGCTAATACCTTAACGTCGCTGTAGCTTATGCGGTGGTCTCCTTGTTGGTGCAGGTGTTCTGCTACTGAAGATTTTTCAATGTGCCTAAGGCGTGCGTTTCTCTCATGTTCTTTCACTCTGTACTGAATACTCCGTCCTGTTTGATCGATGTAGCTTTTTCCACATTGGCATTTCAGTTCGTATATGCCTTTTGCTCGTAGTTTCGGCAACACGGCAACTTGTTGGGAGGGAGTAGCTGGTCGATTTTGGTCCCCTTGTTGAATCATGTGGTGATGTCCTTTTCTTTTTTAGCCTGGCGGTGACTCCGGCTATGTACGGAAAGTATACGTATCCTGCTGGTTGTTATCGGTCTTCATATTTTTTCTGCTCCCGTGGTTTCCTTATATTTTTTTTAGAACGGCTACAGTATTAACTAACATATCTGGGCTTAAGTTTCATGCTTCAATTTAAAGTGTTTTGTATGTTATGAACTTTGCTGTCTTTTCTATGTTGTTTCTTGTGTACAAAAAATGATCTTTACAAGCGTACAGTGTATGTAAATATCCACAGGATTTCTTGCAGAAAAAGTCAGTGGCGAGAAGAAGGAAGTTTTTTGACTTCTTTTGTGGTCTTAAATTTGGTAACCGGAAAACAGGTTTAAGCGGAATATTGAAAATGTGGCAAGAAAGCGAGAAACTTAAGAAACTGCGTCGAATTGAAAATTTTATTTATTTGCATTATAAAGCAAAATCGTTCCTCACGGCGAAACAAATAAAACGCACGAACTCTACAACCGCTTGCGACGAAAAGCAAAATGATGAAGCTGTTGTTATAATGTTAAAAATGAATACTCCAGATCTTTTTAATCGGAACTGTATTTCGGTCTATAAAAGCGATGAATATCAACATGCCAACATGAATAATATTAAAATATAACAGTTCCTACGTTCTCTATAATTTACAATTTCACGTTTAACGTTTATATTTTGTATATTTTTTTAACGCGAATATTTCATCATTATTATTTTCCTTTCTCTCTCCGTCCTTCTTTTTTTTTCAAATTTTTCGATAATTTTTTCCAGTCGATCGTTTCGACGTTGAAATTTTTTCCGCGCGGACGGCTGTATTGGACAGTTTTTAATAAATGACGCACGTCAAATTAACTTTTGATCCTTCTAGCGCAACGATGGTGACACGCACGATGACGATGATGATGGACGGCCGCAGGGGATGCTCCGAATCGCGATATTAATTGAAACAAAAATTATTCACTCGGTTCGTTATTTACTAACAAAATTATAAACCGAATTTCTAGCCATTGGGCCAGAAATATTATATTCAAAATTCAATTAAAATAACATTCGCGCACACGTACGTCAAACATTGTTATTAATACTCGGATAATTACTCGTTAAACGTAAATATAGTTATGTAGGAAAATATTGTGCTGCTGGTTGCATCGTTACGATGGTACCACTGGACGATGGTAATATTGTATCACGCAACTAGAAGTGTTTCACACTTATGTACGAAGGGGGCTTCAGCTTCTTCAAAACAATGCACGCGGGCACATTTGTGACGTCGCCATAGCAAAATTCGATAAGTTAGAATACGAATTGCTTCCGCATCCACTACATTTGCCATTATTCGCGATTATTTCCTATTTCGGAATATGAAAAAATAGCCCGTCGCAAAAAGATTTAAGCCTATTTTACAGGATTGGAGAAATCGTATCCTTCTTTCCATTTTGAGTATTCTATTAACTCCGTCGCAACATCACTCGATATCCGAGAATTGAGACTAGCAATAACTGGAAATACCCCGCCACAATGTTCAAAATATCTTTCGAACTTTATGATCTCAATTAAAAGTGGTTCCACTCATATTAGCAAAAAGACAATTTACTTCTTTTTTCCTACGATTTTCGCAGTTAGTTCAAAGTTCAACATCTGCAGACAAGCCAAGACTTATAGAAAAATTACCGTCGTCAACGTTAACTTTATTCGATATACACTCCTCGACAAAAAATTAGACGCGGTAAGATGTTTTACGGGTTTTAAGGGTTACAACATTTCTTTGCGAAACTAGCAAGATATCTAATTAAGTTTTTATTCGTAAAAGTAAAATAAACTTAAAAATATCTCTTCCAGTAATATATGAACTAAATGATAAATTATTACTCCGATGTTTAAACAAAAATTCTTCGACAAAAATTTAGACGCTCTGTTGCAAATGTAAAACAAAAATTAACAAACGAGTGATCAGTAATGCGTAGATCCTCCATTGTTCTTAATCACTTCCAATAGTCTATTATTAATAGATTTATATAAATTTAACGCATAATTTTGAGGGATATCTGCCATTCAGTCACTATTGAAGTTTTCAGTTCCTGCACCGTGAAATATTGACGGCCTCCGCCATAAACGCGACGTGCCAATTCACCCCACATGTTTTCAATAATGTTTAAGTCTGGTGACCGTGCCGGCCGCTGTAAAGTTTTCATCTTTTTCCCTTTAAACCATTCAGTAATGGTTTTTGCTTTATGAATTGGCGCGTTATCTTGCTGAAAAACAAAATTGCGCCCGGCCCATTAGTTTCCAAAACGTAGAAGATTCTCACGCAATAACTCTTTATACGTCACAGATGTCATTTTGTTCGTGCAAAACACTATCTCACTCTTATCGCGAAATCCAATCGCTGCCCATATCATGACAGATCCACCCCCTAATTGTCTGGTCATTCTCACTTTCGGTTCCTTTCTCAGATCATGATAATAATGCGAGTACCCATCCGGTCCGTCCAAATTAAAACGTTTCTCATCGGGAAATATAACTTTTTCCCATTGTTTCTTCCAGCATGCGTGTTTTTCAGCAAATCTCAACCTCCGTTCTTTGTGTTTCGCCGAAAGTGGCGGTTTTCTCAACATTTTCTTCCGTGATAATACCGGTGACGCCTTTAAAATCCTTTGAACATTACACAAGTGCGTTTGTACCCCCGCCTGTTCTGCAATAACTCTCGCCGACGCAGAAGAATTGGATGCACACCGCAATATCATGCGTTTATCCCGCTCACTTACAGCTTTCGGTCGCCCCTGGCCTTTTGGTTTGCCGTAATTTTCCGGATCTTTTAAGAAATTTCTAACGCAATGATCGCTTCTTCGTAACCGACGAGCAATTTCCTTCTTACTAACATCATCCTGGCGCCAGGCTAGAACTTTACCTCTTTCTATCAAGGATAATTGCTTTTTTCTACCCGTATTGCAAACACTTTATACAATATAATTTCTCGTGGTGAAATGTGTACACTTTACCAGCACAACCGCTGCATATAAAGAGAAGTATCAAATTAAAACATTTTCGCTTATATTAATGTAATAAATGGGTCTAAATTTTTGTCGCATTTAAAATTCCTATTTTGATCTGGGAAAATCTCAATTACCCCCACTAAAGCAATAAATACCCAGAAATATCTATAAATGGACTATTTACATAACAAGTATTAATAACCCCCATTTACATTTTATATAATTTTTATAAACTTTGTTTGGTAAATAGAAACGATACCGCGTCTATGTTTTTGTCGGGTAGTGTAAGTAAAAGCGCAGTTCCTGTGGGATACAGCGCACCAACAATATTAACCGTTTAACATTTTAACAATAACAACAAATTAACTTCTTCGTAATTATTGCGCAATAAAAGTAGCAGCATCTATTCCATCCATTCCAGTAGCCACCAACAGCGCTTGCAAAAACATTGTAATAATAATCTACTTCATAACTTCTCCATCTAGGCCGATTCATTTTTGGCCCTCATTATGAGAATTTCGATTATTATTGGAGATACAGGATAGGGGATCGATCTTCTGCTCATTGGTGTGTTGTAGGTGACTTTTCGGCCATTATCGAGTTTTATATTTCTCATCCTCGCCATGTTGGGTGTGAATACCGTCAGACAGCTTATTTTTCTGATTTCAACCATGTGTGACATGTCGATAGAAGGTTTTCATGTTATTAACTTAATTCTAAATTAATATTTAATTCCTGTCCATGCAACTGCTCATAAAGTACGCAATTAAATAGATGCTAAGGTTAGGCGGTTATTTTATTGGTTTATTTTCAAATTGTGGGCGTTTAGAAACCCCGTTCCAATTTCCTAATAAAAATGGAGATTTCTTATATAGTAACAAACCGTTCTTTTTTTACACCAAAATGTATTTTAAAATATAAACGTGCATGACCACAAAAAGAGGGGCGTAAGTAAAAAAAACCTTTTAAAGATCTTACGATTGGTGGATATTTAATGTCTTTTTATGATTTTGTAGTAGAAACCTTAGGATTGTCCTCATTGGGTAATATTTAAAAAGAAGGCGTGTTATAAATGTATATTTGTGATCCGTCGGTCTGCGATGGTTTCCTTGTACTTGCAAGTGGGCATGTTATAAGTATATGCGGAACCAAAACAGCGTTCGACATGTAGATGGCGCATCAAGTCCAATGGGAACCGAGATTTTCGACTCCTATAAAATGGAGCTCGTTCAGTCTCTCTTGAGCTAGCGTATTGTTAGCATCGATCCGGTTTAATATAGAAATTCCTGAAAGATAACTACCGCGAATCATATGTGCGTTTATGCAAATTGCTTCAAAAATAATAAAAAGATAAGAATATAAGTTTTTTCAAATTTCCTGTGAATGATGGGAATAGAGCGAAAGGGTGGATGCGAAATTGCGGCATTATTATTATTGTAATGATGGACGTCAATAAGATAAGACACAAATTAATCTGCGAGAAACATTTAATAACCCCCATTTACATTTTATATAATGTCTATAAACTTTGTTTCGTAAATAGAAAGGATACCGCGTCTATGTTTTTCTCGGGTAGTGTATTTTCTTTATTCTTACGATAACATTTACAAGCTCCATCACTAAACCTACGCTCCATGGTTGCCATCTTCAACGCTAATATCTCCTCACTACTGCACAATCATCAACCCTGTCTAAAGGAACAATCTATCCTCTGACTTTGGCCCCTAATAGTGGAACCCCTTCATCGTAAAACCTTCTCAATAACCTTGACCTATTTTATTATTTAAAGACTTTGACCTTAGTGGTGACCTAGATCTCGATATTGGCATTGGCCTTGACCTTCACTTTAGCATTGTCCTTGACCCTGGTCGGTCACAGTCGATTCTGCAACCTCCTTATGGACCTTGACCCATGGACATGCAATAATAATCCAGCAAAATGAATAATTAAGTTACCAATTTCATCTTATTTTGGAAGAAAATGAAAGAAACTAACTACTGCTTTTAATATAAATACCATGACCTCATTCTAGCACAAAACGAAAAATCTATTGAAGTGCATTAACACTGATGTTCGTAGATCAACTATTATACATCCCAGTACATCAATATTAGCTACAGCTCTTGGGTATTTTATCTTAACTATTAATCGAAATTCCTTCTATAATTGTCAACCTCTTCAACCCGAAACATTATCGAATCAACAATTTCGTGTTTACCCACATTAAAATTTGAAACAGGAACACCCTCTGTGTGTCTCCACTTTCTGCCATCGGGAACGGTGAGACAATAATGGCAAACTTGTTGATTTAGTACGCAAGTTCATCCTCCCACATGTCCACACGGTTATCCGATATCCCAATCTCAATCGTCGCATTGGTCTCCACATATCCGCATTGCTAAAACTCGAGTACTTACAGTATCGTACAGATATTATTGACTACGATTTTCTTAGTGCGTACAATAATATCTGCTTTTCAGGGACACTCTATAGACAAATGGCTTTGGATGAAAGAAATGTGTTCTTCAATAGCACGTTTATGAGAGTAGCCATGCTAAAATAATCGCTAAGAGAGTTTCGAGCAACAGAAATTTGCCCCTTCAATCCGGACGTTTTTATCGACGAAGATTTTGAGTCACAGCAGCATTGTCGATAACAGTAAAATTACATTTTTGGACGCCAGAAAACACGAGAAGGCAGATAGAAATTCTAGTTCCTGAACTTCCAGCCCCGCCATTAATTCTTTTGTAGAACAAGTCGTTTATTTTTCCCTCAATTTTATATAAAGTTTACTGTAGAAAAGGTCCTGTTTAATCCACAAAGTAAATGAGATTTCCCAAAATATCACTAAAATTTCCGATTATGACCAAACCTAGAGGCTTAAGATATACGTCTAGCACTGTACATCCAACGACAGGCACTTCGTCAACTCGTATAGACGAGTAGCGAAAATATATTTACCTTGACGACACGCCGAAAATTTCACGCCAACTTGCTCCTAATTGGAGGAACAAGAGACAGGACCGAGTCGAAGCCCCGGCAGGTCGGGCGCTTGGCAAACACTCGACGTGGAAACGGCAGCTGCTTCTGTAGAAGCAGTCAGGCCCCGTGGCCGGCCAGGACTGCGCGTCGCCCTGTTTTCTCTCGGGCTCGCAGCCCGTGAAGGAGCGAAAGATGTTCGCTGTGTCAACAACGAAATTGTGTTCCTTTTTTTTCTTGCTTCCTTTTAGGCTCATCTTTGGAAGAAAGTCTATCCGTCTGGTTTAGCGAAACGCGTAAAAACTTTACGGAATTAAATATTTACACGAATTTCTTGTCCAAACAGCGACGATTCTCATCGGGCAAGTTTGCTCATCCGTTGACAATTTGTAAATTTGTATTGTTAGACGCGAGTTTTTAGGTTTTCGTAAATGGCGAGTAAAATAATTGAAAGATAGCTTAGGATTGCTGCGACAAAAAAGATTGTATGCGGTTGAAATTGGAAGGTAGCTTGGTTTTGTTGTTTTCTTTCTTGAGCAGATTTGTATAAGCTCCAATAAAACGATGAGATTGATTCTGTGTAATACGTGATATTTGCTTTATCAAATAAAGTGTAGAAAAGTGAAATGATGATATGGTATTAGCTGGAGAAATTTGCAGAAATTTTTATCAGCTTGGGAAACATACCTTGTTACTACACCTCTGACTATTAATAATATTACGTATAAAACTTTTACACCTGTTCACCGAGCTGGCAGCTTAGAGCTTAAAACCCGGTTCCCTATGCACGACAGCTATAGATATATACTTACATCACATCAAGTATTTAGATGATTAAAATTTGCTCTCCTCCACCGTCGTCACATCATCACCCGGCTTTATACTTACTTTAAAGTGTTGCGAAATTTATTTTCATTAGAAGAAAAGCATTAACATAATACCTATAGCCTAACTTCTCTCTCTCTTTTCCTTCCGAGGATGATGGCAAGTTAATGCTGCGAAATCCACACCTTTCCCGCTTAATTCCCTTGATACTAGCGCGCCCCCTCGCGGCTATATAAGTAATATCTAATGTAGGAGTGAAGAGCAGCTTCTCGTGCGGCTTTACGATGCGCCTACGGTTATTTACAATCGATCCAACAGCGCATATATTGTGTATATATGTATTACTGATACGTGGGGATGAAATCGCAGGAAATACGCTTTTTTCACGGAATAAAATCTAGTTGCTGCGAGTTGTTTGAATGAATACATTGATAGTATCAGTAATGAAAAAAAAAACAAATCCAGTGACATACGCCAGGAAAATTCGTCCCATTTGCACATTTGCTCATTGTGCATCTCATTACTCCCGCTTTCAGTTCGGTTGTTGGCTTTAACGACCCAATTGTCGCCTCTGTCTGTATTTGTTTCGTTGTGCATCATAATTGGGGCTGAATTATCTTGATCTCGTATCAAAATGATACAAGACTTATTGCAGTAATGGCGTTTGTGGTAGTACTGACCTGTCTCTGATGGTAAATCAGAACGCAGCACGATCTTAGCTTCTGTGATAGTTTTGTGCTATTAACAGATTCTCTTGTATCATTTTTACTGAAGAAGCAGCCTCAGAAAAGAACCCAATTTATGACATACAGTTGGTACCGCAAGCAATAATATTAGAGGCACAGCAACGAAAAGTTCAGTAACGACTCCAATAGAAATAGGTAAATGCCTAAAAATCCATGAATAGCTCCCTTGAAGGCTTCCAAAACTTCCTTTTCTTCCTCCTCTGGGTCAAATACCTCTGACAAATTGAAACTAAACGTGTTGCGGGTTTGAACCGTGTCATGTCGTTGGTTAAAATAAAACTCGACGTTTCGCCCACAATCGAGTTTTATTTTAACCAACGAAACCAAACCCGGAATACGTTTAGTTTCAACTGACTCTGGCCGTGGAAGCCTAAGTTTTTACCTTTGACAAATTTTTCATGAAGCCCAGCTTTATATGTAAGGGTAAAATAAGAGCATCTTTTGGGCTCGGCTATGACATTTTTCTCGCTAGAGTTAAGATTTCTTGCAGGCCAGTGTACTTCAATTGGAAGAGTTCACTAACAGCCTCCATTCAGTAGAATCATGGTTCGAATTTAAACATTCTATCAGGTCATTAACGTCGTGACAAAGAACTCAAGAAAAGGAAGTAGATCCCTCTGATGTTGTCCGAATAGCGGGTAGAAGAATCGGGTGTTGATGTGTTCCTCTTTTCTTCATGATGAGTTTGTGAGAGAATGTTTGGAAGCTCTTGTATGTTGATGAGTGTTGTTGGATTTATGGTTTTTAGTGGAAGTCGTAGAAAAATGTCAATCAATCAATTATATTTTTACAGGAAAAGTCGATGCATTTAATCAAAGCATCTCAGAAGAAATTATTATTATTTGAATTTCAATCGAAAAAAAAATTTTCGTTTTGAATTCGAAAAATTCGGAATGGAACAACTATTCCAAATATGCCAAAGAAATAAGAAAACTTATAACTGCTTTTTACAGTCGTTTCGCTGATTTAAGCAAACACGATAAAGTACTTGAAATATATTCACGTTGATGTCGAATCGGCTGCAGAAAACCTGGAAACGGAACTAATTGATTTGCAGTGCAACGATGAATTAAAAAGGCATTTTTCAAACATCAGAATAAAAAAAATTGATTTTTATAACATTTCACTTATGTCACAAAAGAAAAGTTTTGTAATTTGGGACATCTGGCACAAAGAATTGTGAACGCTTTCGGATTAACTTGCGACATCTGCGAATCGTCCTTTTCGAAAAATAAATCATTGTTGGTTAGCCACCCCTGATTTAGATTATTAAGTTTTTAGCTTACTTCCGTTACTAATTATTGAAAATGCTGAGAGTTCTCGCTTAAATCGATATTGCTTCTTCATTCACCTTTATAGCGCTTTAGAAATGGTCTTAACACCGAACCCGTTTATTTGTGCTTAAAGACGCTCGCTCGATTCTTTTCAAAAGTGGCGTTCCTAACGAGACCCTAATTATTTAAGACCCTAATAGGCGTTGTCCAGATCCTACCGCCAGATAACTCCGACAACCTCCTTGTACATACCTACTTAGATCCATCTCTCTTATGTCGGAGGTTTATTTTCTTCCGAGGTGTGTTCCTCGTGTGGGGTCCCGCCGGCCCCAGGTAGGTATGCGCGAGAGAGGGCCTGTCAACAAACACGAGATTAACAATTGTACTCTTAAACTGTTTGTAATCGATACGAATTCTGAACGGGTATTATGCGTTTCGTACGCACGATGTACCGCACAATGAACGCCCTTTTACCCGTGTGTAAGTGCCACAATGGGACCGAATATTGGCCATTATTACTTCGGCCTGTAACCGTACGAGGCTGGTGAATGCGGATTTCGAGTTGATTGACAAATACATCGTTACCAGTTGCTGTTGTTGAAGAAGAAATTGTAGATTTTTTAATGCACTGCTCAAAATAATTTTCTTTTTTCTGAAGTAGATTTATATCTAATGTTATAGGTTAGGTTTTAGCCGTATAAAGCTTAAAGTTGTCGAGTAAATAATTGTTGAAAAAAAAAACTTGTTCACTAACCTACACTACCCGACAAAAGCATAGACGCGGCATTGTTTTTATCTACGAAACAAAGTTTATAAAAATTATATAAAATGTAAATGAGGGTTATTGATACTTGTTATGTAAATAGTCCATTTATAGATATTTCCGGGTATTTATTGCTTTATGAGGGGTAATTGGGATTTTCCCAGATCGAAATAGGAATTTTAAATGGACAAAAATTTAGACCCTGCGCATTTATTACATTAATATAAGCGAAAACGTTTTAATTTGATACTTCTCTTTATATGCAGCGGTTGTGCTGGTAAAGTGTGCACATTTCACCACGAGAAATTATATTTTATAAAGTGTTTGCAATACGGGTAGAAAAAAGCAATTATCCTTGACAGAAAGGGGTAAAGTTCTAGCCTGGCACCAGGATGGTGTTAGTAAGAAGGAAATTGCTCGTCGGTTACGAAGAAGCGATCATTGCGTTAGAAATTTCCTAAAAGATCCGGAAAATTACGGCAAACCAAAAGGCCAGGGACGACCGAAAGCTGCAAGTGAGCGGGATAAACGCATGATATTGCGGTGTGCATCCAATTCTTCTGCGTCGGCGAGAGTTATTGCAGAACAGGCGGGGGTACAAACGCACGTGCGTAATGTTCAAAGGATCTTAAAGGCGTCACCGGTAATATCACGGAAGAAAATGTTGAGAAAACCGCCACTTTCGGCGAAACACAAAGAAGCGAGGTTGAGATTTGCCGAAAAACACGTATCCTGGAAGAAACAATGGAAAAAAGTTATATTTTCCGATGAGAAACGTTTTAATTTGGACGGACCGGATGGGTACTCGCATTATTATCATGACCTAAGAAAGGAAGCAAAAGTGAAAATGACCAGACAATTAGGGGGTGGATCTGTGATGATGGGCAGCGATTGGATTTCGCGATAAAAGTGAGATAGTGTTTTGCACAAACAAAATTACATCTGTGACGTATAAAGACTGATTGCGTGACAATCTTCTACGTTTTGGAAACCAATGGGCCGGGCGCAATTTTATTTTTCAGCAAGATTACGCGCCAATTCATAAAGCAATAACCTTACTGAATGGTCTAAAGGGAAAAAGATTAAAACTTTACAGTGGCCGGCACGGTCACCAGACTTAAACATTATTGAAAACATGTGGGGTGAATTGGCACGTCCCGTTTATGGCGGAGGCCGTCAATATTTCCCGGTACAGGAACTGAAACCTTCAATAGTGACCGAATGGCAGAATATCCCTCAAAATTATGTGTTAAATTTATATAAATCTATTAATAACAGACCATTGGAAGTGATTAAGAACAATGGAGGATCTACGCATTACTGATCACTCATTTGTTGATTTTTGTTTTACATTTGCAACAGAGCGTCTAAATTTTTGTCGCAGAAATTGTTTAAACATCGAAGTCATAATTTATTATTTAGTTCATATATTGCTGGAGGAGATATTTTTAAGTTTATTTTACTTTTACGAATAAAAACTTAATTAGATATCTTGCTAGTTTCGCAAAGAAATGTTGTAACCCTTAAAACCCGTAAAACATCTTACCGCGTCTAAGTTTTTCTCGGGGAGTGTGTGTTATATGTTTTTGGGTTCGTAGTAGTTGTCAATGGCGATTATCTACAATTTTTTGAAAAATCTAGACGCACCCCAGGCAGGTAAAAAAAAATTAATTTTTTTAATATGTTGCAACTGGAAGGGCGCCATAATTTTTTCACTAAATTGATATCCAAACAACAGATAAAAAGCACAAAAATTAGACACTCTCATTGAAAAGTCCTCAATTCAAAAACGAAGAGTAGGTACAATTATCCCGACAAACACATTACAAATGAAAACATCAGCGTTCAGTGTCCTCTGTCGTTACATTAGAAATCGTTAATATGTATTTTCTCTTAACTCGGACCTACATACACATACCCAGCAATTAGTAAACATAACCCATATTTCTCGTACCTACGCGCTTAGTAAAAATAAAGAAATCCAAATAGAAAATTGTAGGACACGCCATATGTACCTACAACCTTCTCGGTACATCGAGGGTCAGCTATATACGAAGAACACGTCGTCAAATCATAGGTTAGCTACGTGCGTCTGTGTGTTAGAAAGGAGGGTGTAGTGTTTGCTTTATGTAAATCCATTAGGACATTAACTAAACGGATGTGAAACTAAATACGATGTACATGGGACCGTACACGTTGTAAAATGTATTTAAAAAGTCGTAAAACGATATGAAAATTAATTGATACACCTATGTGTATTGTATAACGATGTACGTACATCGTCGTCGATGGACGTTGGAAGATATTTTCGTACAATGTGCCGTGGTAAATTTAGGCGAAGAACTATTTTACGTTTTTTGGGAAATAAACATTAAAATTGATGGAAAATGTTGGAAATTCTTTTCATCTAATGAATTTAATGAAGTTTCTCGTGTACGGCGTGCGGATTTTTAAATTTTAAAATTTTTAAAAATCTTCAGCGCATTTGTGGTAAATTTCCATATAACTGCTACCAACCTATCTCACTTACTTGTCGAGGAAATAATTTCTATAAATTTAAAGAATAAAGCAATTATTATATTTAATAAATTTATTACAACAATGAACTACATTTATTAAATTGAAAATTGTTTATCAATATATCAATAATAATAAATACCCGTTTATTAGTGGAAATGTCTTTCCGGTGTTGCCGCGTACTTGATGTTTGACTTGACGTTTCGCTGATCATGCTGTCAGCTTCTTCAGAGGCTGGTGTTGTTGTTCCTTGCTCCTCGTGGCTGTAGGTCTCCTTGTTGCGACCTGGAGCAAGAGACAACAATACCCGTCTTTAGAAATCTTCTGAAGAAGCCGACAGCATGATCGGCGAAACGTCAAGTCAAACATCAACTACGCGACAACACCCGAAAGACATTTCTATTATAGATTACGGTCGTGAAAGCCTACGCACAACTATTACAAGCTTATTAACTTACTTTGTGACAAAACGAAATAATCTTCAGGGACTTTTTTAATTAATTTTTTAATTAATAAATGTATTCTTTATATAAATAAATCCATTTATTGTAGATAGGCAGCCATTTTTTAAAATGTCACTTTTTCATTCAACGTAGGTACATTACACGAAATATAAGAATAGAATTTCGCTTTTTATTTTTACGATTTTAACGCGGGGGTTAATCGTGTTTATCAGTTCAGCAAGAGAGAAGCCAAAAGAAGGAAGCACTAGCGGGGCTAATGAATCAGCTTGCTGGGTGAATCCTTCGAAGTGAATTTTCATCTAACAATACGATCAATTTGAAGCGGCTGTATTGTATATTTACGTATCTGCGTTTTACATACAGAGGTAGGATAAGCAAACGATTTTTGTTTGTGCAGTTACTGATTATTATTTTTTTTTCTTTTAATTTTGGAAATTTGCATCTGTTCAAAAAGCTCCCTATTTTCGTGTTCAATATACGATAAACAGCTCTCAGGAACAAGTAAAAAAAATACAATCAACAACCGCCTTTATTGCTCCTAAACAAATCATCACATGAACGATTTCCAGATGAGAACCGTATTCTTCCGAATTAGCGGGAATATTGAAATGCTACGTGTACTATGGATGTTAATAACGGCCTATTCACCTTTTCGAAAAGTGTGTTTGTAGTTCGTGTTAGATGCGGTCCTCTGTGCGGGCTGTAAAGCACGAAGAAAACATCGAAAGGAGCTCCGAAAGGACCTTAATCCCTTGGTGTAACACGCATCGTCAAGTCGAATTAGATTTTACTTGCAGGGCCACCCCAGAAAGAAAGAAAGAAAAAAAAAACGCGCACATTCACTGGTACGCATTGAAATTAAAGTATTTAATGGTAAAAGTCAACTGTTATGATTGAAAGTTTTTGCTTTTTTATTTGAGATTCGCGCCTAAAAATCATTTTAATTAATTATTTTCGATTGGACCTTAACAAGGAAGATAATGACATAAGCTCTATGAATACGTGTCGATTTGTCAGGGTTATCGGGGTTGCCCCTGGTGATATGTACCGCACTTCACATTAGCATCCCCTAATTTTAAATCCTTAATAGGTAACAACCCTATTCGTTAATGGAATATTTAGTTTGATAGAATAAATTGCAATAATGCCAGATTGTTAGGTTTAGTCACTTTTAGTTGTGGAAATGTACCAATTTCCATGGAATACTCCGTTATATTCTTTTTAAACCTGTCAAACAAGCTCTTCTAGAATGTTTTTTTTTTAATATTTATTTTAAGAAATTAAATACCTGAAACTATACAGCACGTAAGCTTTAAGCGCTTAGAGAAACAAACACGCAAGGAATGTTTGGCGACGTTAAAGCGCAAATTAAATGATTTTTGGAGTCGATTCATGGATCCATCGCAGCACGCCACAGATCAAAGAACAATTCAAACAGTGGGTTTTTCGTGGCCAAACCGAGGCCGAGGAAGGCCAAAGCCGCTTTATCGGCCAACAAGATCATGGCCACAACGTTGATTACTTTGGAAAGGACAAAAGAATTAATGGCGAGTATTACGCCGACTTAATGGATCGTTTCAACAATCCTGTTAAAGGAAAACGTCGCCATTCGGCGAAGAAACAAATGCTATACCATCTAGACAATGCACGCGTGATATGAACTGCTACGCACCCAACATATTTGCCAGATTTAGCTTCCAGCGATCGTTTCTTATTTCCAAATACAAAAAAGGGGCTCGGCGGAAAAAGATTTGGCCCAAATGATTGCAGAAACGAACACTAATTGGGATACAAAAGATAGAAAAACATTGGGCTAAGTGTATCCACCTCAAAGGATACTACGTTGAAAAATAAAATGAACCTTACACACAGAAATGCCTTTTCTTGCATGTTGCTCAGTCTCCTAATAATTTTTGTTTGAAAACCATTTCTGTACATTGCTTAAGAAGGTACACTGCCGTTCAGAGAAATTCGGTCGGTTGGTAAAAAACATGAAAAGGTTACACAAACAAACGAAACTAAAAACAAAATGCAATTTTATTGTATGTACAGGTAAAAAAGACAAAAATAAATAAATAAAAAGTTATTCTGGCCTAATGTAACATACTGAACCTTATATTTTTTTTTCATTGAAAAAACCTGCTTTGCTGTTAATCACCGCTCGAACTATTCTAGGCATTCTTTCGATAAGTTTTGTTAAAACGGATTGTGGAATATTAATCCATTCATGTTGCAGAATATTCCGTAAATGTTCTCGTGAAGTTGGGCATATTTTTCGGATCCTCCTGTCCAGTTCATCCCACAACAACTCTATCGGGTTCAAATCTGGGCTTTGTGGGGGCCATGTCATTACTTGCAGGGTGTGCTGTTCTTCTTGCTCCTTTAGATAGTTCTTACGCACTAATGCAGTGTGTTTTGGGTCGTTGTCATGCATGAATGTAAAGTTACGGCCTATTATACGCAATCCTGATGGCACTGCAGGATTCTGGAGTATTGCAAAATAATTTTCCTTCCTCATTACACCCTGCACTCTACATAAGTCTCCCGTCCCAGCAAAGGAGAAACATCCCCACACTAACACAGAACTACGCCCTTGCTTCACTGTTGGCACAATGCAGTTCGGGATCACTTTTCGGTTTTAGATCTTCGGACATAAACTCGTCGATTTTGCCCAAAAACCTCAAACTTAGACTCGTCACTCCAAAGCACGTGTTTCCAATCATCTAACGACCAATCTAGATGAGAACCGGCCCACTGTAGCCGTTTTGCTCTGTTGCCCCGACGTAATAAGGGTTTTCAAATGGCAATGCGCCCATGAAGGTCCGCTTGTTGAAGTCGACGTTTTACCGTACTCGCCGAAACTTGTTCTTCACGGCCGCGATTGACTTCGGCTGCTATTTGTGGCGCTGTTAATTTTCTATTGCGTTTGCTTAATAATACAATTCTCCAATCTTCAGCTTCTGTTGTTTTCCTAGATGCTCCGGGACGAACACGATTTTCTATAGTTCCAGTTCTCCGATATCGCTTTATGATGTCATTTACTGTTGAACTTCTCATATTTATTTTCTCAGCAACTTGTGCCCCGAATATCCTTCTTCGAACAGCGTAATAATGCGTGAACGTTTTTCTACACTGGTAGGCTTGCCACGTGCCATTTTGAAATAAATTTTCTTAAAAGTTTCGCGCAAAAACGACAGATGCACACCAACACACGTTTAACAGTAAAACGAAGCAAATTTATATCTTTACGCACGTGATAAATGAATAAGAATGATACTGCGGTATATTTCCTAAATGTATCGTTCGTTAATAATCCCCAAACGACCCGTTTCAAAAGATCGGCACTTCCGAGAAATTCTTGGAATGATAATAAAAGGGACTTTATTGTGGTCGTCGCAATATTTCTACTTTACATAATAATTTATGGCTTTAATCCCTTAGAAAAGAGTGTATGCTTAATATTTTTCTAATTTCATGTATTAATAATTGTATACAGTGTGATACAATAGATTTTTATTGTGTGACCGAACTCCACTGAACGGCAGTGTACATACGAACACGCTGTATAAAAGGATTGATAAAAACGTTTCAAATTCATCGTGAAGATGGCGCCAAACAAATAATCCCTCAAATTGATTGTTATTTAGCCACCTCCTTCTAAAATTCAAACCCAAATTAACAAAGACATGTTGTCTAGTAATCAAATTGAATGCTGAAAGTCGCACAGAGGCTCACTTCTCCCAACATTACGGAGAAAATAAAGTTACTTATTACTTATTATGATCCACGTTTAACATCCGTACACATTTTCCTTCGCATATATGTACATATGTACGGACACAATATATGTAATACGCTCTGCATTGTACTTATGTACCAGATGTGAATTTAGATTAGGCTTGCAGGGTTCAGCATCGTAAAAATAATCCTCTCTCTCTTAATCTGCACGCCGGATTTAAGTTTTTCAATAGCACGGCCGATCAATGCGTTTGACAGTTGTGATGTAGGTCATCTGGATTAACAAGACTAAACGCTATTGGCCGTACATGGATGCATACCTTTGCCGGGAAGGATGTTTGAGAGGTGCGTCGTATATTACAATGCGATTTCTTATAATTCGATAATCCATCTCGTTTTATTCGGGGGAATATGTTTCAATTACATCTTTTTAATGCGTCTTTCGTACATGGGAGCCATTCAAAGTTGCACGTAAACAAAATAGGATAGGGATCTTTTTTTAAGAAGAAAAAGAAATATTTATTCCTTTTTTAATTTGGAAAATAAGTCCAATTTTCTTACTTTAAAACTTTCTATTAATAATTCTAGGCATGTTACTTATTAATTCTGATGCATCTTCCTTGTGCTGTGCTCGTGGTTTTCCGGATCCTTGTCCTTCCATCTCCAGTTCCATCAGGTTGATGATCTTCCTGGGGTCCTCGGTGTTTGGTCCTCGGAGTCTTCTTCCTGGACTCCCTCCTCGGTTACTAAAACAGAAAAATATGCGTTAGTATGGCACTAGTACACGCTATGGTGATACCAATGCCAGCCTATTCAGGTGATCGTAGGTGGTCTTGTGCCTCGATCCTGAAGGGGTTCTTCGGATGGTGGCGTTCTTCATTGCGGGATTCTCGCTAGTTAGCGTCTTCCCGAAGAAGTTTTTATTGAGCCGTGCCAGTAATTCCTGCAGCCGCTCAGTCTCGCTCAGGTGTGTCAGTGTTGCCAGCGAGGTGCCTTGGAGTACGATTCTGTACAGTCGCAAGGGAGGTAACGTGGGTGGGTGCCGCCGTGACCCAGACGGGACTGGCGTAGGTAAGGATCGGGCGTGTGTGCGTCTTGTACAGCATGACGCCCGTTTTAGGGTTGAGGTGGGAATTTGTGAGGATGGGATACAACTGTCTGGCTGCATCTAGTGCCCTGTTTCGAGCTCCGCGAAATTCAGCCTTTCGTCTAGGATCATTCCGAGATACTCGATCGTTCTGTTCCAATCGATCTTCGTCGCTCTATCTTTGATCTTGGGAAGCGGACCGTGTTGTTTCCAGGCGAACGCAATCGCTTGCGTCTTCCTGGGGTTGACCGAGAGATTTTGGTCAAATGCGCCTGAGCAAGTTTGACCGCCAACTCGGCGTTACGCGATGTAGCCAGGAGGATTGCTGTGTCATCTGCGTAGATGGCGTTCAGCACTCGTTGATCTTCCGGTTTTTGAATGTCCATGACGTAGATCGTGAACAGGACTGGGCCTAGCGCCGATCCCTGTGGGACTCCAGATATCATGCTCCTCTCTGAAGATTCCGTCCCATTAACCATGGTGTGGAATCTTCGGTCCTTGAGGTATGATCTGATAGTCTTAAAGAGTCTCGGCGGAAAGCTGGCCCCCTTCATCTTCAGAAATCTTCCTTGTGAAGCAAATTTACCGATGATATAGCATAATTCTGTACCGGATCTTTGAATATAGGGCTTTCCCCTTCTTCCGTGTAAGTTTTCTTTTACCTTTTAACTTATTTCGACTTCAAATTTGTGATACTTGTGTTTGATATTTATAATGGTGATGATCTATCATTGTCTTTGGTTGTTTTACATGATTTTGATAAGTTAATCTACATGACATTATACAGGATGTCTCTGTATTAGTTTACCTTTAAGAAATTGTGTTGGGTATTTTTTTTTGAATGGTTTCTTTTGGTTTTAATTTCTATATCTCCACGGAAAGGCGTAGCGGGTGACAGACTGTAATAGGAGCTGCGACAGCTCATTTCTGCGTAGTCGCATGATTACAACTGGCGTAAAAAATATTTATTGCTGGCGACAGTGGTTCCGCTTCAATATTTATTTGCATGCACAATAAATTATAAACAACCAACGTTAGCTAAACAGGTTCGAAATCTTTCCAAAATAAAATTTACTACTAATCTAGAACGTCCCTTTTTTCTTATTCTTAATCCGAATAAAAACGAACCGAGATGGCAATTGTATATACATATACCTGCTTCTTTAAGACTGCTCCAGCAAAACGGCTCCTTTTTTAATCACATCTCGGAAGGCTACCGAAAAAAACCAGATTCCGTTGACAAAAACGAATCTATAAAAAGAGCAACAATCTCTCCCGCGCCATTCCTTAAGAAGGCTTAAGAAAATGTCTAATCCTTAGTATAGACGAAATAATGTCTAATCCGAATGTTCTTTCTATATTACGGTTCTTTTTTTTTGTGAGCTTGAAGAGTTATTTGTGACAATCGACACGAGTACAGTTAGATTCAATTTTTTGCTGTATTTACGTGTAACCAATTAAAGTAATGTATAGGCGTGTTGTTTGCTATTATAAATTGTCAAAGCCTTTCTCCATTTGCTTTTTGTTTTTTTCTCTTTTCATGGACTGCAATGTTATAATTTCAAAAGGAAAATAACTTAGATAGATAGATAGTAACATTCGGTTCGCCTCATTTGCCTCTACTTGGTATCTTTACCAATAGTAACTCACCTTTCCATTTTAAAATTAAAAAAAAACTAAAAAAAAAGAGTCAAACGACGCTACTTAGAGCTTGATTAGAGAAACATGTGCTTTAATTGAATAACGTTGTTTCAATCTTCTCAAATTTGTCTTTAAAACGAATCCAAGTTGCGCTTTCTAGCGGCCAATTCAATTCAGCACATTAAAACCAACCATTTTTGCTGAGATAAAGCCGCCGTCCATCCTTAAACGGACACCCGGTATATTATTGCACTGCCAAGTTACCTTTGGCGATGGAACGGTCAATACACACAATTTACACATTGAGGGTTCCTGAGGTTATGGAAAGCATTAGAAAGCTTATGCGCTCCATTGGGCTATCGCCAGATGTTTCAATATCGAAGGAATTGAGGTTCGTCAAAATTAAATTTATGGGTTCTCTAAAGGTGGGCTTCGCTAGAACTAGTGTTTATGCAAATAATTTTCTTGTTCCATATATTGTTTTGGTCGACCAAATCAAATCAAAGAACCCATGAATTTTTGTGTAAGCATTGCTCCCTCTTGGGGAATGGCTTGATGTAACACGTCTACTAGTGTCTATAGTCCAGTTCACCTTTTAAGGGAAGTATTAGCTCTTATGGACTATAAGCATCTTTTTTTGTTTTATACCTGTGTGCATGTGTCTGTCTTTTTTCATGATCGACACTGTTGTCAGATTTTGGTGATCGTTGGTAATGATAATCGGTATCATTCACTGTCTTATCACCTTTCACATTTGAGAAAATTGGGAAGCAAGTAAGGTTGATGGACCGTAAGATAGCGCCATGATTATTTACGTGTTATTAAAAAATAACGTAGCGAAGGGAGAAACATTGTTTTTACTGATGAATCGTGGGTAAATGCTGAACACTCTGTAACAAAAGCATGGACTGACAGCACAGTAAGTTCGTCTAGACAAGCATTTCTCCAAGATTTAAGTACTGATCTAACAGCACCAAAAGGTCTTGGCCAACGTTATGCATTAATTCATGCTGGCAACGAAAAAGGCTATATTCTGGATACTGAATATCATTTTCTCTACAAAACAACAAAAAATTTATCGCTGCGCAGAGCGACAATATACGAATAAATTAAGTACCTAAATAGATTTGGCAACGTAGGGTACGATGTTCATAAGACCAATACTTCCTTTAAAAGGTGAACTGGACTATAGTATGGAAATTTTTTTTTGGGTTCATGTAAAAATTTCCAGTTACAGAATCATCCACATCAAGATTGCCCCCCACTATTGGATAATTGTACAATTGTGTGGCGCGTGATGTCGATAGGAGTGGAAATTTTCACATTATTATCGTATAGCACGATGTGGGTACTTTTCTGAACTTGTAAAATTTAATTTAAACAATTGTTAGTTAAAATTTTCATTAATGCTATTTAAAGAATTAATTTCTGTAATCAAGGATTAAAACATTTAATTACAACATTTGTTAAAGAAAAAAAAAACAACAAATCATTCTTCTGAACAAGACGATGCATTTTTTTTTGTTGAAACGCAAATTAATTTTCTTTTTTGCCCTATTCCAATTAATCGCTGAAATTAAGAATTCATATTTTAATTTATTTATTATTATTCATGTTCCTATATTACTTATTTTTAAAAATATATTCACCTGAATATAGCGCCATCTGTATATCACTAACAATATTACATGACCTTTAGAATGGGTATTACGTAGCGATAATGTCGATTTCTGTAGATTTCTAACTTAAATAATGTAGAAATCTCTATTAACGGTTCTATTATTAAATAAAAGCGGTAACATGTATTTATTATTTCTAGCAATTTTAACAATTCGTTCAATTAAGATATTTCGATCCATTTTTCCCCTATATTGTAGATATTCTCATCTTCCCTCAAACCCAGCGATTTCCAAAACTCGTGCGCGGCCAAACGTTTCGTACTTTTCATGGTGATATCGTCAGGTCCTTTGATCGATAGATACTTCAGATTGCCCGATTTTGCGACGGGTTGGAAATCGACGTTTGGTATCTCGGGTTTCCTGTAACGCGGACGTTAGTTAATTTAGAAAATCTTCATTAAAATTACGTTTTATCATCACCCCGTTTTTGCAAACGACACCAACATATCCAAGAGGATGTCTTTCATTTTAATGTCGTTTTCGTCTTCGAGATTTTTGAAGCCACTCGTGGACGCGTCGTAGTAAAATCTGCCATCGGAACCATGACCAACGCCTAAGACAAAATTGTCGCATCGAATGTTTTAACATTAAATGTTAAACGTCATGGCTTTTATAGATTAATTAAGTTACCTAAATCTGGGTTCCAAATCGGTTGATTAAAATCGGTTGCACCGCTGTAACCCGTCAGTATGAAATATACCGGAGATTCTGTAGAATTTGCTTGCATTTTTGCTACCTTTTCAGCGCCTATGTGGAATAAACGATGGGTACATAGCTAGAATCATGCATTACCAAAGTTAGTAAATAAGGAAGATACCAAATTCTATTTTTTTATCACTTATTACCTTTACAAAGGTGCCAAAATTTTCTTTTGTGAGATCTTCACCTTTAAAATAGAATTCTTTAATCTCTTTGGATATCTTGTCCTTTTTCTCATCGTCATATTGGTAATATTCTAATAAAAGCGGCATCCAGTAAGTCCAATTGGCATTTAATTCTTCTATCCTGTTGTAGAATACTGAAAAGATATATTTCAATTTTTTTTGCTATGTGATGAAATTAGAAGATATTTTACTAGCAGCTGGTAAAGTCCCTTCTTCAGTGGTCATAGACATCATAAACGGGATATGGTGAACCTGTTTGGACCCTAAATGCAAATAGGGCATGGCATTCAAGAAGGCGGCCGGTATAAAAGTTTCTGTAGTCGGCCCGAAGGGTACTAACGGAAACATGTAGTCCTCGTACAATTTTTGAACAGCATTAACAATCTGCAGACCAGATCTCTGCTTCATACACCTGTAGGTTATTTTTATGTTGTCATTTAGGCATCCAACCTCTGAAATTACGACCTTAGCGCTCGGCCAAGGGTCTTGCTTCATCACCCATGGGTTTAAAGATACCCCACTCTGCGCAAAACCTCTGTGGAACAAGTCTGAAAGCAAGCCAGCACATTTTCCTCGTATATTTCTCTGTTTCAGCATATACCTTTGGATATTACTGAGAAGTAATGAAGGTGAACGCTTGCTCCCCCAGCCGAAATCCCAGTTAGGGTAACAGAGTCTTTGTTACCACCAAATGTTTCGATATTCTTCTTTACCCATTCTAAAACCATGACTTGGTCCTTCAATCCATAGTTACCATGAAAAACTATGTCTCCAACGCTTAAGAATCCTTGAAAATTTTATGATTATCACATGGGTTAGAATCTGAAACCTTCATTTTACCAAATGGTCCTAGACGGTAGTTAAAATTCACGTAAACAACATCTCTATCCATTATATAAGCGGGACTTGACATCGTAGTAGGGCTGCCCATCATGAAGCCACCTCCGTGGATATGGACGATTACGTCTAATTTTTCTTCTGGATCGATCTTTTCACGTGGTACGTAAACGTTGAGGTAAAGACAATCCTCTTGCCCTAATTGGTAATAAATCCATTAAACAAACGAATACCACGAAAGATAAATATCCTCACCAAATGCTCCATCGACTCCGAGTTGAAGACACGTATAAGTCATGGTTGCTTCTAGAACGCCTGGCCATGGTTCTATAGGTTCTGGTTCCTAAAGAAAATTCCTCAGTATCACAAAAAGGTTTTTTTTCCAATCTGAAGCATTTACCTTGAATCTCAATTTCTGTAACGGAGGTTTCGCGTACGGGATCCCTTCAAAGGCCATGTACCTTCTTCCGTTGAAGGATTTCTTGAACGTGCCACGGATTTGGCCATCGGCGATTGAAATTCGCGGTCTATCGTCTTCGCCATTTACAAAAACTGCAGAATGAACAAGTTTTCCGTTAAAATTTTATGTAATTTGAGCTTTACTTCGTGTCATAATTTTTTTAAAGGAACACCTGTATTTAATTAATTTCCAATCAAGCATGTGCGTCGAGTAACCAGGCGAAAACCAAATGAAAAATAACAGGTCGTCTCTCCTCTATATTTTCATTAATAAAAAAAATAAAACAAGAAACTTACCTGCAATTGAAATTAGTCCCGTTCCAAGCAACACGAGTAATTTTAACATTTTAATTTACGATAAACTTAACAGTAAAAACATACAAAAACTGAGCCGATTTGATAACTAAAAAGGGATGATAACGTTATCAGTTAAGGCTGATTCTTTAATACATCGATTACGTGTACTTTATAATCTCTTGTTATTTTAGTATTTTTTTTTAAGATGATTTATCGAATGGATTGATCAAGACGTAATCTAGCGACGTTATCTCTGTTTATTTATGCTTTACTAATTTTGCATAGAATAAAAATTGGAATTGGGACAGATGTAGTTGTAGGCTTAAAATAAATAGGTTGGTGAAAAAACTGGTGATGTAAGGATACGATTAATATCATTTTTATCATTAAAATCGCCATCTTTTTATATTGTTTATTGTTTCTTTAATAAACAAACATCGATACAAAAACATAACATATGCGATTATTATCATCTTCAACTTATCATAGCTACCTTTACATCGTCAAGATTATCCCAAAAATCATAATACTGCTGGTTTGACCTCCTCACCTCTGTTATCATCCGTATATCAGTAGGACCATAAACCATGAGATACTTAAGCTCCCCGTTCTTGGGGATCGGTTCAAACTCAACATCTGGAAGGGTTGGCTTACTACGGAATTAAAAATAATAACAACATCCGCCAACGTCGGACTTTTTGTGTTTACTAACCCGGTTTTGGCGAAAGACGCCAACATGTCCAACAATATGTCTTTCATAGCGTCCTCCTGCGAATTTGATTCGCTCCTTTGAATAAAAGGAGCGTCGTAATAGAATTTACTATCCGAGCCGTGCGCTATACCTAGGGGTTCGCAGAAATCAGTTATTTTAAGCCACCAACCTCAATGAAATTGAACTACCTAAGTTTACGTCGAAACCAGCCGTTGAAACAGGACGAAACTCGCCAGCGTAGCCCATCTTCAAGTAGTAAATATTGGAGTTGACAGCGTGCGGTTGTACCATGGCGGTCTTTATAGCACCTACGTGGTAGATACGGTGGGTGCAAGCCTGCAATTTGATGTAATAACAGTATTTATTGAAACACTATTAAGACTACTTCACATTGTTGCCATGTTGTAACAAGGAAAAGCTTTTAAAATAGTTTTTCCGCATGTGGCATATATCTGGGAACACGATGTGTACAGTATTGGCAGAGATATTCTATCGTCGAAGCTGTTTAATTGCCGATTTGAGCTCAGTAAGCCAGCAAAAAGAGTTGCGCTTCAGGAAATTACCAGAGCCCAGACAGATTCGTGTTTATTCGTCTCATGAGAATGGGTTTCCCCGAGAGTCGACAAAACGCGAGTCTGTCTAGTCTCTGCTAATTTTGTGAATCGCATACTCGTTTTTGCAGGCTTAGTACTTAGTTCTAAAGAAGACGAGATATCTTTTACACGTGACCACAATTTAGATTTTTTTTTTTTAATGGCAATCTATATCTCGCGTCAAATCTGAAAAAGGTTCTCACAGAAACTACACCATGGTAATTGTTCTTCGCAATCGTCGCATTTCCATAATAGAGTTGTCTCACGCTCTCTGATATCTCGTCCTGTTTGGTTTGATTGTACAGATAATAATCGAATAGTATCGGTGCCCATCGCTTCCAATCTTTATCCACCTCATCAATCCTGTCATAAGTAACTGGAAATATTCATCTTACATCTACGATTAAGTGAAAAATAGATCAAAAGAAGTACGCTTACAGGCAGCTGGTATTGTACCATCATCCAAGGTCATCGACATTAGAAATGGTAAATCGGCTATCTCATTGGATTTTAACGACCAATACGGTAGCTTCGTCAAAAACGCTTCGGAAGAATTTTTTTCTATGATGGGGCCGAATAATACCAGTGGTAATAAGTTGACACCTATGTAAAGGCTTCTTAGAGCGTTGGTGAGAGCGACGGCCGATTTCCTCTTCAGACATTTGCGAGCCTCTTTGATAGTTTGTCCAAGGCAACCTACAGTCTCCGCCAATTTCTTCGAATTGTTTACGTAATTCTTTCTGACAGCCCAAGGATTCAATGCCAAGCCGCTTTGAGCGAAACCCTTATGGAAGAGACCTAGAAGAAAGATCTAAGCATTAACTGGGTGATCGTTTTCCCATCATTAACCTAAATGTTTAATGTTCCATTAGAAAGAAAGGGAACGCATTTTCTTTCGCAAGAATCTAAAATACCTTAAATATAATTGATATTGAAGTAAAACCTTGAAAATACCTTTTGATAAAGGTGAGAAATAATGAAGGTGAACACTCGCACCTCCAGAGGATAAACCCATCAACGTTACGGAGTCCTTATTCCCGCCAAATTTCTCAATATTCCTTTGGATCCATTTCAAAGCCATCGTTTGATCTTTTAGACCATAATTGCCGGTCCCATCACCAGGGCTGTAAAACCCTAGAAAAAGAATTGAACGGAATTTGCACAACTGGATCTAGAAATAGATTTACCCAACGCTCCCAAGCGATAGTTGACGGACACGTATACAACATCCCTGTCCATTATTTTGGAAGGTCCTGAAAGAGCTGAAGGACTCCCTATGGCGAAAGCACCAGGATGAATATTGAAGATGACATCTAGATCCTCTCCCGGCTTGCCGTTGATGTACGGTACGTAAACGTTCAAATAAAGGCAATCTTCCTGGCCTAAACCATCGAAATGTAAGATAAGACGAAGATTCGTGCGGCTCTGTCTACCTACCTATTGGGATGAACAGAACTTCGAGTAGTGTCAATTGAATACATATATATAAGCGGTTGGCTTTTAAAATTCCTATCCATGGTTCTGGAAGTTGCGGATCCTAAAATGGCACTCCTTCAAACATTTTTTGGCTTTCGAGAACATTATTGAAATGAACATTTAAAGTGTGACTCATCGATCCGACGTTGCCAAACGTGTTTCGTTTTCTACAGTAAATGTTATAATATTGGAAATACTAATAATGATAGCAAGGACTGTGGCGTAGTATGGTAAACAACACATAAGTATCGGCACCCTCCGCACCGCATAAGTTTAATTAATTATATAGTAATATAACAAATAGTCCGGGACGGCCGTTTCGAGGACACGAATGGTCCTACCCTACTTCTACCCTACTCTACCCCTATCCCTACTTCTTAGAACAGATGTTCTTTACAAGTGCCTATTTCTACCTCCTGCACGCCTTAAAGCTACGACGTGCGAAAAATAACATGCACGAACTATCCCTTCTTCCGAGAAGAAATATTGTTTTACAAGTGCCTATTCCACCCTCTACGCGTCTTAAACTACGGCATGCGAAAAACACGGCCAGATAGATGAGAAGATCTCTTTTATGACCCAAAATATAAACAAGCGCCAGCCTACTGCAAAAGGTCAAAAAAGACAGAGTACGACAACGGTCCGTTTTCTCTGTTCATCAGATTTTTATTACTTTTTATGTAAACTGTCTCGTACGCGTCTAATTCTCGCGGCGACGTTACGTTTTTAATCAATTTTAAGTCTTCTAATTTAATACTATGCCCGGTTTCATTTATATGTTGTGCCACACTCGACGCGTCCAACCTGCCGTAGCGATAATTTCTTATATGCTCTTTGAATCTAGTTTCTATCGCTCTTTTCGTTTGACCAATATAGGCTTTATTACAGTAACTACATTCAATTTTATAAATGCCCGACCTTTCTCCCATTTTCGGTTTATCTTTACGATTACCGAGAAGATTTTTAAGTGTGTTGCGCGAACCGAAGCATACGTTCATATCTTGACTCTTCGAAACCTTACTCACGCCTTTCGATATGCCGCGAAAGGGGAGTTTCACGAATTTCTTGCTATTAGTTTTTACCGGGGTTAAGGTCGTGGAATTTCTTACACACACATTGGAAAGTTTAGAAAGTAACATTGGAAAGTTTAAAGCGCGAAATTTAAATTCAACATAATTTAAATTTAAATTTCAGGGAAAGGCTGACTCCTTGTAATTTTACATACGGCGGTAATTTGAGATTCTGCATTTTCATTGTAGTTTTCAATCTTTACTCCTTTCATAAAGAAAAATTGTTGCTTAAACGTGATTTTACGATGACGCTAAAAAAACCGCTTTAACTAAAAAACGCTTTTTCGTATACTTGCCTCGAATCTTAATTCATTAACAGGCGGCTTTGCATAGGGTATTCCTTCGAAAGCTAGATATGTCCTATTGTTATAGGATTTCTTAGCAAATCCTTGTACCATACCTTCTTCCAATGAGATAATTCCATTCTCAATTCCGCAAATATCTGCAAGAATAGAAGGAAACCAAAGCACCAAATTTTCCATTTTACTTACCGAAAAAGAATTGAGCTGAAACGATACACAGCAAAAGGATCATCCTAATGACAACTATTATGAATAAATACTGACTTCTTAATTTAATAATGTTAATTAAAAATTATATTATTCTCATTGTGATAACCTATTCGATGGACTTTTGGCTTTTGGAAGCGCTGTAAAGGTCAGTGGCCCATTTCTGTCGTCTTTTTATGTAAAATTTAGTTACATGGAAAATCCAAAAGTAAGTTTTATTTTATGTACTGGGTATTGGACTATGTTGCGATTAATTCATTGTTACTGACGAAGAAGAAGATGTAACGCTGTTTATGTTGATCAACATGATCCCACACAATAAATAATAAAATTTGTCGTCCTTTCGAGACATCCCGATGTTAAACATATGAAGCAATTTTTCCTTTTGGAAAGTGACGAAGTATCAAGAGGTTTTGGACGAATTTTTGCAACCGTTCAAAAGCATCTCTCAAAATCGATTTTCCGAATTTCATCTGTTTTTTTCATAGGAATGTTAACTAACGACATTACTCATTAAGTAAAAATCAACTTTATTTACTTTATTTTGATGAAAATTCATGGCGATTCATTGAAGAAAATGCTTAAATAATAACAACATGGCTTATTCTATACCCAGCGAATCCCAAAATTCATGCTCGCCCAACCCATTTCCATTTCTAGGGGCGATATCGTCAGGTGCGGTCACGAACAGATAGTCGAAATCTCCCGAACTTGCGACAGGCTGGAAATCTACACCTTCTATATTTGGCACACTGTAAAAATATCTCATTTGCATTGAAGTGACTAATCCATCCCGAGCAATACTAACCCAGTTCTTGCAAACGATACCACCATATCTAGCAAAATGTTCTTCATTTTAGTTTCTTCCTCGTCCAAGCCTGGTGGTCCCATTGGGAAGTCGGAGAAGTAAAATCTACCATCCACAGCATGATCGACACCTGCCAATTAAAAGAGATTTATTTCATTTAAGGACAACGAAGAAATCATTCTTATTTTAACAAGCTTCTTGCACTTCAACGCGTTTGGTGTACTCACCGAAGTGGCTTAGAGCTCGACCTGCGTATCCTATTACCAAGACGTAGACGTCACTAGTAGTCAAAGAACCTTGTAGTTTGGCTGATTTCGCGGCTCCATTGTGGAAACCACCATCAGTACAAAGCTGAATAAAAACAGTAATAATTGGTTAATATGGTTTTAAATTAAAAGAACGTGAAAATTGTGAAATTTGATATTAAAGAATTACCTGCAACACTTGGTGAAAAGTTTCAGCGGTAACAGGTCGATCTTGCAAATAGAAGTCTCTAAGTTGCTGCGATATTTCATATTGCGTTTCTTGGTTGTTATACTCGAACAACACTGAAAACACATCATTCCAATTTTCGTCCAGATATTCGAAGAAACCGTATAACCCTGGAAATTAATTTTAGTGAAAAAATTTCTCGAAAGGAATATTCAACTTACAATCGCAAAACACGGTTCCGTCCTCTGTGACGACGGACAAAAGAAGCGGAACATCCAAAACTCGATTGGTCGTCAATATCGAGTACGGCATCTCACTTATAAACGAAGTAGGTGACTCAGGCTCTATAGTCGGTCTAAAATCGTGGCTCATACCACCCGTCTGAATTATAACGATTAGAAACTGCGCGGCTGGTATCGTCTTGAGGCATTCCATATCTTCCCATGGACAACCAACACCATTGGCTATGATTCTCGCGTTCGCCTGCGGATCTGTTTGAATTATCCACGAATCCAAGGCATTCCCGCTTAGGGCGAATCCTCTATGGAAGAGTCCTCTGGAAAGTTGGGAGAAATAATGAAGATGCACGCTAGCACCGCCAGCTGATAATCCGGTAATCGTTACTGAGTCTTTATTGCCACCGAAATTACGTATATTGTCTTGGATCCATTTCAAAGATAACGCTTGGTCTTTCAGGCCGAAATTTCCATTGACGCCATGTCGGGTACTGTAGAAACCTGTTATATAATTGAGGCATTACCATGAAATTAAACGTAAAATTAGGTTGGTTTACCGAAAACTCCGAGTCGATAATTCATCGTGACGTAAACCACATCCCTATCCATAATCAGACCAGGTCCAGCCATAAATGCAGGGGAACCCACTACGAAACCACCACCATGGATATGTACCACTACATCTAGATTCTCTTCCGGGTTAATTTTATCCCGTGGGACGAATACGTTCACGTAGAGACAATCTTCTTGGCCTAATAAGAACATATGCGTTAAGGCAATGAGTTTGAAATAAAGATCCTGCGATTACAAACCTACAATTTGTACACCAGCAAATATTTGCGTGCAAATATAACTAGTCGTGGCATTTAGGACATCCGTCCATGGATTCACCGGTTGGGGATCCTGCAAAGAGGTATAGGAATCGACAATTTGATTTTGTTGGGAGCGGACTTTACCTCGAATCTAAGGTTCCCTACTGGAGGTTGGGCGTATGGAATGCCTTCAAAGGCGATGTAGGTCCTCCCATTATACGATTGCTGGTAAGTACCGCGGACTGGACCATCTTCGGTCGACACCACCGGATCTTGGCAGTTAGCACCAACTAGATTTAAAATAAATATATTTACAGCTACATCAGGATTATTTATCTTGCGCTTTCTCCAGAGAAGAACAATTTACTTCTGCAGAATCCGTTTATTTTTTAATTTAATTTTAAATCACAAAAGCAACGGATCATCGTTATGATAACTAATTATAGATAACAGTAACAGTGATCTGCTTCTTATGTAATTTATTAGTGTTAATCACTTCAACTTCTGATAAGATAATATTCCTAATTCGGAGCACAACTCGATTTTTTTTCTACATGTAAACTGGGAAAATCATATCCGTCTGCCTTGGAGGCTGTGGCTGTGCGTCGGAAATTTTTTAGAACGGGTTTTTCCATGGGCTAGATTTAAAAGTATATTGGCACCTACAGGTGTCTCACAATAAATAAAATGTAATTCAGAGCTATTATCCTAAAATTGAGCATTTTACGGTTATCAATTTTTTTTTTTGAAAAAGTGGACATTACAGAAATCGTTGTAGACTTCCGCAGTCCTTGTTTTCTTTTAAAGAATTTGGGTTTCCGGGTTGAAACCGCGTCGTAATTGCGTCTCAATTGTATGGGGCTCCATACAATACAAATTCTTAAAAAATTAATTAAATTAATTAAAAAATTACAGAAGTGCCTATTAAACAAATGTGACTTTTCGGACCTTGATCAGCCATAAAAGAACCTAATATACACGAGCTTGTGCTGAATTGCTAATAAGTTGGTACGATATATTTTTTTTTTATTGAATTTTGGCAGTGCTCTAAATTAAACATTACCAACCTATTAGTTGTCCAAAATTAACCATTTTCTCGTGACCTGCGGATATGACTTGTCCTGAACAAATAACAATCGAAGTAAAAAAAAAAAGAAAACATTTTAATGTGACAAAAAAAAAATTGTTTGTGTTTTGTAGACATGATATGACAATAAATTAATTAATTAATAGCTTTAGAAAATTATTCAATACTAACTTACCTGCCAACAAGTATAAGACAGCTGCTTGTAGAGTTAATTTCATTTTTGGGATGCGAAGCTTCCTTACTACGATGAGAACTAGAATTTATAGCATTTTCTGGATGATGAAATAGAAACTGTCGATTAGATAACAAATAAATACGATTTTGCTAAAGGTATGTAGATCTCTGTTGAGTGGATGGTCCAAAGAATAAATAGAGTTAATAATAGCTTAACTGATTTGCAAATTTAAGATAAGGTCAATCGGGGATCTTTTCTCGTTCTCGTGCGATCTCTAGTACGTACGATAAAGATTTGATTTATCGCATTTAAAAGCGGGGTCTTTGGTTCTCTGAATACGTAATTATGAAGAAGAAGCGGAAACACCTTTCTATATCAAGGCTATAAATCGAGTAGCTTGAAAGTACAAAAATGTTTAATCCGAATTAACTAAATGGAACGCGCAGTTACTGTAAATCCATGAAAGTTCTTCCATATAACCACTAAGTGTAGTTGTACATACAGTTCCACGGAAATTCTCACCTTGCGAGGACTCCAACGCCTGAGATTATGCGTGAGGATAACGCCAACCTATCTACGTTTACGCAAACGTTTCTCGCAGCCGATGATAATTTATTGAACAAAATACTTATGTAACAACAGCATCTCTTAGTCTGTAGCCCAAGGAAGCCAAAATTCAAGTTCGTCGAGCGTTTCTCCATTTCTAGGAGTGGTATCTTCAAGCGATGCCACAAACAAATAGTTGAAATCTTCAGAATTCCTTCCACCTTTATCACTTTACAAAAATATTTCACTTTAATTGAAGCCAATCTCCAGTCTCCAATTGGAATTTACGAGAATCCATCGTTTCTTCAATAAAGCGGCAAACGTAACGAAAGGAGAGAAAAACATATACTAACTCGCGGACATGTTTCTGCCTAGCCGGCGTTATCAACGTGGTTTCGAGAGTATTTTTTATCTTTACCTTCTGTCGCTGTTGCCTTTCAAAACTTGCAAACTCGACAATTCTTGGCGCCCTCTAGTGCCAAAGAAACGCGTGCCTGCCGTTCAGGATGCAGCGACATAAACTGAGGATTGTTCCCCAAACCATCCCTCGCGCAGCTCTCTGGCTGCTTAACACGAGATAGCGGCGCAAGTAGCGCTTTGGGAAACCGCACATGTGGAATTATTCCATCAATACCGTGAGGATTATTTTTTTGGTTATTTTTTCTAGGCATTTTCTGATGTGTCCTGTTATAGATACGATTTGCTAATAAAATTTAATTTTTATCAGCTCTAAAAAAATTCTACAATATTAACTTACCTACCAATAAGTATAAAGTACCTACTTATACAGTTAATTCCATTTAAATTTAGGTGGAATTGGAATTTTTAGTCCATTTTTTGAATGGTTATAATTAAAAGTGCCGATAAGATAATAAATAAGTACATTTTGCTATAAGTATGTCGTTTTTAATTGGACATGGAATAAAATGTGTTAATATTTTTCCAAATTTAAGGTATCTCATGTAAGAAATCGATGATAACTTATAACATAGAAAGTAAGATTTTACACTTGAGATTAAGATTATGAACATCGAACATCTGTAAGATATTTTAGAGTACTAACATTGCGGTGTTCATGGGAGGTGATCTTATCTCATAGGACTACAAGTTGCTTTCTTGTTGGAAGAGCAAATAACTCAGGATGACCAAAATTGTATTCTATAGTAAGCAAGGTTTATTGATGGAATTAAAATTTATCATTTGCTCAGCCAAAATTAGTTAGAAAGTGCTGAAAAAAATTACTCTGCCATTTATTGTAATTCTTTGTACAACTGGAAGAATTGTACCAGTTAACATCTGGAGGTGTTTTCGAATATTTAATGACCCCTCCATAAAAATAGCCCAGTAGTATGATTTCCAATTATTCCTGCCCACACCTTCACTTTTTGGGGCAACTGCTTATAATATATCGTTTGAGTAGGTACAACTGTGGATACTGGCGCTGGTAGTACTTA
>LR737422.1:863356-964284 GCA_902655005.2 Marronus borbonicus
CCCGTTTTACATTCACGTTATAAAGTTTGAATTTCTGCGCCAAGAGAATTTTTAATATATTTCAATGAAATAATTTTTTTTTAAAATTTGGAATCATGAAATTTCAAATTAAAACCAATAGCTTTTCATCTTTGCACTTGAAAGCACTTGAAGTCTTTAAATTAATTTTTTTTTTTAGTTAATTTTAATAATCATAAAAAATCGCAGATAAAAGTCCAAAGATTGTATTTTTGGGAAAAAAATGAAAATCGTTAGGTTCATTTTTTAATTAGGAAAATAGATGCAGCGTGCTTCATGGTAATTAGGAAATTAGATACAGTGATTAGAATGCGTTACGATTTATTGAACAAAATGATTAAATAACAACATATCTTTACAATCAGATTATATCCCTAACGAATCCCAAAATCCGAACTCGCCCAACGTTTCTCCATTTCTAGGGGCGATATCGTTAGGTGAGGCTACAAACAAATAGTCGAAATCCCCTGATGGGGAAACAGGTTCGAAATCTACACCCTCTATCTTTGGAACCCTATAAAAATATTTAATTTCAATTAAATAACCAATCGCAATAACTCCTGAACAATACTAACCCAGTGCTTGCAAGCGATACCAGCATATCTAGCAGAGTGTCCTTCATTTTGAGCTCGTCGTCATCGAAAGGTGGTAACCCCATTGGCATGTAGAAGAAAAATCTACCATCCGCACCGTGACTAACACCTGCCAATCAAAACAGATCTATTTGCTCTAAGAGTAAAGAGAAAATCGATTTTTCTTTTGGCGACCGGCTATTTTTTAGCATTTCCACGCCCCGGATTTAATATGAAAAAGTTTATACTCACCAAAGGTGGTTTCAGCTTGCCCTGCATATCCCATCACTAAAACATAGACGCCAGAACTAGTCAAGGAACCTTGAAGTTTAGCTGATTTTGCTGCTGCTCTGTGGAAAGATGCGTCAGTACAGAGCTGAACAGAAACAGTAACATCGTATAAATATTAAAATATTCAAGCAGCCCAATATAGTTTTACCTGCAAGACTTGACCAAAGGTTTCAGCTGTAATGGGCTTATCTTGCAAATAGAAGTCTCTAAGCTGCTGTGCTATTTCATCTTGTCTTTCATGGTTATCAAAGTCGAGCAATATTGGTATTATGTAATTCCAATTTTGTTCCAAGTATTCGAGCTGATTATATAACGCTAGAAATCAGCCCAAGTTAAAGTTTATATCTTTCCTCGAAAGGAACATTCAACAAAAACCTACATTCACAAATCACAGTCCCGTCCTCAGTAACTACAGATAAGAGGAGCGGAACATCAGTAACTCGATTGGCCGTCAATATTGAGTTTGGCATCTCGCTTATAAATGAAGTGGGTGACTCCGGCTCAAGGGTTGGCCCAAAATCGATGCTTATACGCCCAGTAGGAGGTAAAGCAGTTAGAAGTTGCGCGGGTGGTATTCCCTTGAGGCATTCTATATCTTGCCACGCACAACCAACCGTTTCTGCTACGATTCTCGCGTTGACCTCTGGAAATCTGCGAATTGCCCACGAAGCCAAGGCAGCTCCGCTTTGAGCAAAACCTTTATGGAAGAGTCCCTTGGAAAGTTGAGAGAAATAATGAAGATGGGCGCTGGTAGCACCAGCTGAGAATCCAGTGAGGGTTACTGAATCTTTATTGCCACCAAAATTACGTATATTGTCTTGGATCCATCTCAAAGAAAGCGCTTGGTCTTTCAAGCCGAAATTTCCATTAGAGACGCCGTTTCCAGTGCTGTAGAAACCTGGGTAAATCGTTAAGATATTAAAGTGCAAGAGGAAATATTTAAGTTAATTTACCAAAAATTCCCAGTCTATAGTTCATACTGACGTAAATCACGTCCCTATCCATAATTAGACCGGGGTGAGCCATAAATCCCGGGGCACCAAGTAAAAAAGCACCGCCGTGGACGTGCACTACGACGTCTAGATTCTCCTCCGGGTCAATTTTATCCCGTGGAACAAATACGTTCAGATACAAACAATCCTCTTGACCTAATGAGAATATTTTCGGTAAGGCGACGAATTGACGAATCTGAGATGCGCTCGCTACAAACCTATGACCATCCCGAGTGACTGCACGCAAAAATAACTAGTCGTGGCATTTAGAACATCTGTCCATGGTCTAGCTGGTCGGGGATCCTACAAAGAGGTACAACGTAATAGATCTAAGCTTGTTGGGAATAAGCCCTACCTCGAATCTAAGGCTCCCTACTGGAGGCTCGGCGTACGGTATGCCTTCAAAAGCGATGTAGGTCCTCCCATTATACGATTGCTGGTAAGTACCACGGACTGGACCATCTTCGGTCGATACCACCGGATCTTGGCAGTTAACGCTAACTAGATTTAAAAGAAACACGTTGGAAGCTACATCGCATTTGTTTTATATTTTCTTCTGTGAAGAACAATGAACTTCCGCGTAATCTTTTGTTTTTGCATTTTAAAGTTATATATAATAAAAAAACATTTATCGATGAAAAATATGTGATTTGCTTGTTATGTAATTAATAAATAAATAAATAAAAACATTGAATTTCTGATAAGATAAAATTCCTAAAAACGACATGACATGGCCCCCCCACGTTTTTGGGTGCCCCCTTCAGTTCATGAATTGAAATAATTAGCTTTCGCTGTGTTCGTATCAAATTTTTATTTTCTTATTTTCACTATTTATTATTTATACACGCTAAATAGTGTATGTTTAGGAAAATAATGGTTATTTGGAGTAGATGCTGAAATTGCAGCAAAAAGGTAACTTTTAAAGATTAGTTTTAATGAATATCTTTAGAAATTTTAGGAATTGCGAAGATTTTGTTTCTTCTATTTTCTTTTACTTTAAAATCTTTTTCTTTTTTGGAATTTCCAGTTTTGGTTTTTTGAAATAAAACTGTTACATGTTGTGTTATGTTTTAAATTTTGTTGTTCTAAAGTTTGGAAGTTCACTATTCCTTCTTTTCTTTCAATATGGTAAATGTCTGCGTTAGTTTAATTTTTTTCCCGCCTCCCCGGAATGTTTGGAGTCAATTTTGGTTTCAAGTTTATAAAATAATCGTTGATTAATTTAATATATAAACAGAAACGAATCATCAATCACGGTGTACATTAAATTGATCAACGAAAACCAAAATTGGCTCCAAACATACCGGGGAGGGGCAAAAAAATTAAACTGACGCAGAAATTTACCATATTGAAAGATAAGGAAAAGAGAGAATTTTCGAAAAATCGATGATGTACTTCCAAACTGCGTATGAAAATAAAATAAACGGTACATTCCGAAACGTAACATAATATGTAGTAGTTTTATTTTATTAAAGAAACAAAAATCGGAAATCCCCCCCAAAAAAAAAAAAAAAATTAAAACAAGTTTAAACATTCTTCAAAATTTAAGTTTACAATACTTACCCGCCAAGAAGTACAAGACAACTGCTTCTAGAGTTAATTTCATTTGAAATTCGGATGCAGAACTTATTGCATATTCCGAGGAAATCCAGAATTTATAGCAATCCTTTAAGTGGTTATGATACAAGGTGCCGATAAGATAAGTGCAGAAAAGAAACGTTTAATAATAGCTTAATTTATTTGCAAATATAAGATACCCATCTCTGAAATCAATGATGAAAAGAATGCTTTTTGGCGTTGCATGTCGTCCGCCTTTTACCTTCGATTTAAATAATTTTCATTTAAGCAAACGCTGATTCGCATAGATAAGACGGTTATTTGAAGCGCACGGATCGCTTGCTCTGTTTTTCGACAGAAAGCAAATCTTGATGGAGGGTATTTCATATTTCCGAATTAGATTTTTGCTGCGTCTGCACAAGAAAACGAATATTTCGTAATTATGTCCCGTAAATATTATAATTTCACTGAGGATTTCCCCTGGCTTTTAACGCCGGAAAATTCTTCAAATCTTTTCCATTTAGTTGATTAATCAGTAGCTGCGATTTACGTTTATACGCGTTTACCGCGCATATCGGTAATGGTTTTATTTTTCCCTTCTAGCTCCAAATTAACGCTATTTAAGTGACACGTCACATCTAAAAACCGGTTAACAATGCTTCATTCATCTAGAAAAGAGATTATCTCGGGTAGTAATTCTCGAAACCTTTCCAGAAACTTTTCCAGAAACGCGCTGGACTTCAAAGAGTCGTCGTTCACGGATCGAGTTTACGATTTTCGCAGCAATGTTCATCATGTTTAATGTTTTTCAAAGTTTGTTGATAAATGAGGTAATGTAATGAGAAAACGAAAAAAAAAATGGAAAGTTATCATTAACTCGATGCAATACAATAAACTCGTTATGATTGCTCCATCTGTTGTGATGCACACGGCTTTGTAAATCGGTAGCCCATAGTTCTTTTAGGAAATTTTAAAAAGCGTCGCAAATATTTTTACCGCGAGTTTTCTCTTTGTTTGTTAAAAATTCTTCTTTAGCCGATATATCACAAGGTATCATTCGAATAAAATGCGTAACTGAGCAGTATCTGCATTACGAAGAGAAGTATGTGCATTTCATGATATCATTTTTCAGTTTGCTGGCGATATCCTTGCGACAGTCGGACGAGATAATCGTAGCTTTTTGCACGCCTTCACGCTTCGAGAAATGTTTCTTCCACTACCATCCCCTCATCGAAGTTTTTGACCAGCACAATTGAACAGTTTTTGAACAGACAATTTTAAAAGACGCGATTGTTGCACCTTTCGGTTGTTCAGCTTCCTCTGCTCCCGAACTACTTTTTAATTTCTTAATTTTTTCATCTTCTTCGCTCTCTCTCTGCGGGAAAATCGTTTATGCAACAGTTCCTACGTTGCCGCGTATTTAGGCAATGCAACAGAAACTCGACAAATGAGACAAACGCACTTATCTCTGACCACGGCAAACAAAAAATCTTCCTCCCAATCATAATCGCTGCTATTCCTCGCTGATATTCCTCGTACCATTTGTTGACTAGCTTAAAGACGGCACCGAGAGGAGAACTTTTATCGACAGATCGGCAACTGTAAAGACACGACTCCGACGTGTCGGTCATTGTGAAAGGGTTGCGTTTATTTATATGAGATTTGATGTCCACCGTCGTCGGTGCCGTGCTGCTATCACGTCGGTGAATGTGAAAACGCCCAATTTTGTGATTGAAATCCGCTTAAAGACGTTCTGCGTACCTGTCAATTTTTTATTGATCGCGTTTGCGGCAATCGTGGGGCCTTAGCTTAATGTGTCACTGTCTTATTATTATTACAATGTGGCCGTACTAATGACCGAGGGAAGACAGTTATTTTCTAATTTCTCGAAGGCAATGTGGACATATTTCCTTCTTCGCGATCGACCGTATGAGCACCGCTAGGCTAGAATACACGGAAATGGGACTTCTTATCAAGGGCAACGGAATGCGCCGTCAGCAATACGAGGCCGAATCCTGCCAGGGATGCTACGTGCCCGTCAACGTTGCAAGTAGGACAGACGAGACAACAAGAGACGACTTCTGCAGAATGAGCGTTTGCACCGGCTTAGATACCCAGGTGGTGGGTAACGTAGCATTAAACAAGTTAAACACATGCATTGACGAATAAAATTGATATACACTGCCGTTCAGTGAAGTTCGGTCATACAATAAAAATCTATTATATCACACTGTATACAATTATTAATACATAAAATTAGAAAAATATTAAGCATACACTCTTTTCTAAGGGATTAAAGCCATAAATTATTATGTAAAGTAGAAATATTGCGACAACCACAATAAAGTCCCTTTTATTATCATTCCGAGAATTTCTCGGAAGTGCCGATCTTTTGAAACGGGTCGTTTGGGGATTATTAACGAACAATACATTTAGGAAATATACCGCAGTATCATTCTTGTTTATTTATCGCAGGCGTAAAGATATAAATTTGCTTCGTTTTACTGTTAAACGTGCGTTGGTGTGCATCTGTTGTTTTTGCGCGAAAGTTTTAAGAAAATTTACTTCAAAATGGCACGTGGCAAGCCTACCAGTGTAGAAAAACGTTCACGCATTATTACGCTGTTTGAAGAAGGATATTCGGGGCGACAGATCGCTGAAAAAATAAACATGAGAAGTTCAACAGTAAATGACATCATAAAGCGATATCGGACAACTGGAACTATAGAAAATCGTGTTCGTCCCGGAGCATCTACGAAAACAACAAAAGCTGAAGATTTGAGAATTGTATTATTAAGCGAACGCAATAGAAAATTAACAGCGCCACAAATAGCAGCCGAAGTCAATCGCGGCCGTGAAGAACAAGTTTCGGCGAGTACGGTAAAACGTCGACTTCAACAAGCGGACCTTCATCGACGCATTGCCATTCGAAAACCCTTATTACGTCGGGGCAACAGAGCAAAACGGCTACAGTGGGCCCGTTCTCATCTAGATTGGTCGTTAGATAATTGGAAACACGTGCTTTGGAGTGACGAGTCAAAGTTTGAGGTTTTTGGGCAAAATCGACGAGTTTATGCCCGAAGATCTAAAACCAAAAAGTGATCCCGAACTGCATTGTGCCAACAGTGAAGCAAGGGCGTAGTTCTGTGTTAGTGTGGGGATGTTTCTCCTTTGTTGGGACGGGAGATTTATACAGAGTGCAGGGTGTAATGAGGAAGGAAGATTATTTTGCAATACTCCAGAATCATGCAGTGCCATCAGGATTGCGTATAATAGGCCGCAACTTTACATTCATGCACGAAAACAACCCAAAACACACTGCGTTAGTGTGTAAGAACTATCTAAAGGAGCAAGAAGAACAGCACACCCTGAAAGTAATGACATGGCCCCCACAAAGCCCAGACTTGAACCCGATAGAGTTGTTGTGGGATGAACTGGAGAGGAGGATCCGAAAAATATGCCCAACTTCACAAGAACATTTACGGAATATTCCGCAACATGAATGGATTAATATTCCACAATCCGATTTAACAAAACTTATCGAAAGAATGCCTAGAATAGTTCGAGCGGTGATTAACAGCAAAGGAGGTTTCTCCGATGAAAAAAAAAAAATAATGTTCAGTATGTTATATTAGGCCAGAATAACTTTTTATTTATTTATTTTTGTCTTTTTTACCTGTACATACAATAAAATTGCATTTTGTTTTTAGTTTCGTTTGTTTCTGTAACCTTTTCATGTTTTTTACCAACCGACCGAACTTCTCTGAACGGCAGTGTACACCGAAACAAGTCAAAACGTATGCATGAATAGAAATACCATTTGAAAGGGGTTTTGACCACATTAAATAAAATCAAACAACCCACAGTATTTGCATACAATATTATTCTCATAAACCATCGCACTGATTATCGCCGGATTATCTTGATACATTCCAAAGAACGTTGTAACAGCTTATTTTATAAAAGAAGGAATTCTACCGAATCCAAGCAATGTTCTAAACGACTGAATAAATGTAATAAGCCCTCCCCCGATTATTAAATGTAAAACTTGTATATGCAAGCTTGCTGCTAAGAATTTTAGTCTTTAATCTCCTGATAATGCTGCAAGGCATCTTCATAAAATATTGTGGAAAAATGTAAACCTTTCTTTGTTTAATTCTTTGACTTTCGCAAGGTCAATCTTCAATATCAATAAATCAATGCGAAACCAATCGCGAAACACGAGTAGATATGGCAAGAAGCGTTATCAAAGGTACTAGAAAAATTGAATAGCGATTTCATGTTCGATATCCCAGATTGTGAAACTGTAAAGACGCTAATGGCGCCTTAAAAAATAAACGGGAATCCACTGCCGTTGTAGGGAAAGGTAGTAAATAAAGAAAAATATCAATATAGGATTCTTTAATTAATGTCTTAGTATAAGGTACAATTAGCTTCTCGTAAATTTAACATCTAAGCAACAAGATTCTCATCTTCCTTCAATCCCAACGAATCCCAAAATTCAACTTCGCCCAGCGTTTCTACTCTTCGCATTGTGATATCGTCAGGGGAATTCACCAACAGATATTTGAAGTCGCCAGATTTCGAGACAGGCTCGAAGTGTACATCCTTCACATCAGGAGTCCTGTAAAAACATTTCATTTCAATGATCAATCCTCAATTTCAAGGTTGCATGCAAAATACTGGCTTTCTCAGGTGGAATTAATTTTAGAAAACCTAGAAAATTGTTAACATTCAATGGTAGAAGCAAAAGAAATTATTTACTCACGATTATATATTTTAAAACCGATGCCGATAGTTCAAACGTCTAGATCAATACTCACCCAGTTTTTGCAAACGATACCAACATATCTAGGAGGATGTTCTTCATTAGAATTTCTTCCTCGTCCAAATCTGAAGGTCCCATAGGGAAATTTTGGTAGTAGAATCTACCATCCGTACCATGACCAACACCTTTCAAAAAGCAAAGGAATTTAGCGGTGTTTTTTGGGTATTTTTAGTCATTTGGGAATATAGACCTCATATCTCTTACCAAATTACTTTGTGTGCTTACCAACATCGGCTTTAACCCCTAACATAGATAACGCATCGCCTCGACCTAAGTAACCTATCACCATGACGTAAACATAAGATTCGGTAAGTGGAGCTTGAAGTTTAGCGGATTTTTCTACACCATTATGGAAAACTCGATCACTACACATCTAAACACAAAGAATTACATGTTATTCATAAAATAAATTTGATCATTAGAGATTCTGATGCAAGAACCAACATGGGTTGCATTTAGAAGAAATGTCTCCATATTCCTTAAAGATCAACATTTAAAGATCTATTGGTGCAAAAGAATCATTTCAGCTGTCAAGTATTACCTTGATTACTTTGCCGAAATGTTCAACGGTAACAGGTTCCTTTTGCAAGTAAAAGTCTCTAATTTCCTTTGAGATTTCATCTTGCTTCTCCTCGTTGGAATAATCAAGCATGCTTGGTATTATATGGTTCCAATTTTGATCGAGATGGTCAAACTGGCCGTACAACGCTAAAACGAAATAAACTCCATCTTTAGATACTTCACTGTTATATGGGAATAGTGATGTTTCTATTGGTAAGGATGTGTTAAAGATTCCTTCACTCCTCGTTATAGAGGACCTTATTTCACTAGAATATTACAGAAAAGCATTACTTACCACCGCAGGGTATAGTCCCTTCTTCAGTAACCACGGAGAAAAGCAGTGGAACATCTACAACTTCTTTGGTTTTCAATTTAGAGTAAGGCATCTTGCTCAAAAATGAGTTTGGTGACGCCGGTTCAATTGTAGGACCAAAATGTATACCCAGGCCGTTGCCGTCTTTTAAAGTGCCAATAATTTGCACGGCTGGCCTTTGCTTCAGGCATTCTAAGTCACCCCAAGGACACCCGACAGCTTCTGCGAGAATTTTTGATTTAACTTCTGGATTTTTGCGTATCGCCCACGAAACTAGGGCTGCTCCGCTTTGAGCGAAGCCCTTGTGGAATAATCCTTCGGAAAGTGGGGAAAAATAATGAAGATGGACACTAGTCCCACCAGCAGACAAGCCTGTGACGGTCACGGAATCCTTATTACCACCAAAATGATGTATATTGTCTTGGATCCATTTTAAAGCGAGCGCTTGGTCTTTCAATCCAAAATTTCCATTGGAGATGCCGTTTCCGGTGCTATAGAAACCTGTTATATTGTTAAGGCGTTATAATGGAAGAGGTGAAAGCAAGATTTAGGCTGCTTTACCGAAAACTCCCAATCTATAATTCATTGTCACATAAACCACATCCCTATCCATGATTAGACCAGCGGCAGCCAGGAATGCAGGGTTACCCATTATGAAAGCGCCTCCATGGATATGTACAATGACATCTAGATTCTGTGATGGGTCGAATTTCTCTCGGGGGACATATACGTTTAAATAGAGACAATCTTCTTGACCTTGTAAGAAAATCCAAGGTAACTAATTTGAACCAAAGACCTATTAGCTATTACAAACCTATGGGTTCCCCACGAATTATTTGCATGCAAGAATAGGTTGAAGTAGCTTGTAGGATGCCTGTCCATGGTTTAACTGGTTGAGGATCCTAAACAAAACCCGGTTCTAAATCTTGATCAAAACTAGTTTTAGGTTTTTACCTCGAATCTAAGATTTTGTACTGGGGGCTGCGCGTATGGTATACCTTCGAAAGCGACGTAGGTCCTTCCTTCATATGATTGCTGGTAAGTACCACGAATTAGCCCATCTTTAATTGTAACCAATGGTCTAGGATCATCGCATTGTACGTTAACTAAGGGGAATAAACAAAAAACTCTGATAATTTAAAATCCTGCGAATTCGTGTTTCAGGGGCAACTTATCTTTGTTTAGAATATTTGGATGTGAATACGATAGAATCAAATTATCAATCGTTTATATTAACGATGAAATCTAGTGGCAGATAACAGCATGTAAATTGTGATATATAAGATTTATAAACATATTTGAACTTACAGCAGTATATAATATATTAGGTGTAATTGATAACAACATGACTTGAAATTTTTCAATAACGAAGACGGTTCCTATGTATTAAGCCTGCAGAAACGAGTGCGCTCCACGAAATTATCAGAGACTAGACAGACTCGTGTTTTGTCGACTCTCCTCGGGAAACCAGTGGGCAACACGAACCCATTCTCGTGATACGAATACACACGAGTCGGTCTAGCCTTTGCTAATTTCGCAGGCTTACTATGTATTAGGCTGTTTACTATTAAGATTCAGAAAAATTCACATTAAGGATTGTTTAGTATCATAGCGACTATTTCTTTGCAACATGACAAAGAAACATGACAACATGACGGCCGTTTCGAAGATCCCGTACATCCTCGAAACGGCCGTCCCGGTTAATTAATGTATTTAACTTGTGCGGTGCGCAGTGTGCCGATACTTTCCTGTGTTATTTGTCATACTACGCCCATAGACCTTCCTATCATTACTTGTATTTTTTAAAAGCTATAATTCAATTTAAGCCCCAAACATTTTGATTTATTATATTGGTAGGACGATAATTCAATTTTAACGGTAAAGAATTAAGAATTTAACTTTCACCTTTTATACTTTTGGATGACACGCCTGATATAATTAGAGTAGCGACGTTGCGTGCAGTTTGTCATTGGCGTTACGTTCGGTGGCAGGCTAAGCCTCGTATGCCCCGTAGGAGATAGGCAGAGAGCGACAGCAGTACTGGCCAATGAAACCAATTTACAACGAACAATTTAGAAAAATACATCATAGTTAATTAACAAAATACAACTTTCAACTTATCTACGCCACTGCATATACCCGATCGACGCTTGCTTGACTAACACTCGCACCGTCCTTCACTACAGATATAACCACTATATTTGCTATTAACACAACTTACCTGCTAACAAAAATAAAAACGCTGTACAAACACGCAGATTTAATTCCATTTCAACTGAATATAAGAGCTAATAACTAATACGTACTACAATGACAGCGCAAATTATATATTTTCACGAACGGTTGTACCGCAACATGCCGATAAGATAATATACTTGTATTTTATATAAACACATTTTATTATATAAACAAATTTTAAATAAAGAAGTAATATTTACAAAACCAAATATTGCTTTTAGAAAACAATAAACGTTCTCATTCTAACTACCTACTTCAATAAAAATTAAACAAGGAATTAATTATGTAATCAGTAATATAATTATTGCCTCAAAAGATTAAATAAATTCCTTTCATTTCTAGGAACCGTTCTAGATACCTGTTCCCGCTCACCATCGCAAGTCAGCAAAACTAAACCCTGTAGAAAGAAAATTAATTTCATTGAGCTTCTGAACTGCAGAGGACACGTACGTGGATCCTACAGCGTCAGAGCACCTTGTGGATAATGTGGGGCAATCCACTGCTTGCGCAGCCTTTTGCCCGTTTTATCAACTAGACATGCCTGAATTAAGTGTATTCATCATTATCGAACAGATGCCATAACAAATACTCCGTTGTTTTCTAGCAAAAGATCCATTTATAAATGTATCAAAATTGTATTTGTAGATCATGACTTTCTCTCCCACGAAGAGAATATCATTTTGAAACTAATTGTATAATTTTTGGGCCCCCTTCGTTTGCATATATTTGTTAAACTCAAGAGGGCGTTAACGTAATTCATTGAAAATAATAAACTAACAGCTTGGTTTGTTGGTTTAATAATTGAAATTTTCCAGAGCCGCACCTAGTAAGCATTAAATTTTTTCGTGCGTTGTCGAATTTTAAGAGTTTTCAAAGATAGACTTTGCCACTCGTCTAATTTCCAACAGGGGGAACTCACTGCATTGTTTTTATCATCTTTTTATATTCTTCAACGTAGATATGTTTTACAACTTCACACAACCTTAACAGGCGAAAATGAAAGAGGGGGGGCCCCCCCAGTTATTTTAAAAGTGAAATATTCTTGTGAGGATAACGTAAATACCAGTTTCAAAACACTATTATTTTATTAAATTATTTAAATTGTAGATTTGTTTGACTACGAACCACAAACGATTCGATTAGCTATAAAAGAATCTGGGAGACCTCTTCCCGTTCACCAACGCAAGTCAGCTAAAATCTAAACCTGATTAATTTCGTTGAAGTTTCTGAACTACAGAAGGTCGTGTACGAATAATCTACAGCGTTAGAGTAATATAAGGTAATCCGCTGCTTGCGCCGCCTTTTGCGCGTTTTATGAACTAGAGTTCCACTATTGATCATTTTCGAACAGATGCCACCACAAACACCCCATTATTTTTCTAATAAAGGGTCCATTTATATTGCTTCCTTCTGTAATTTTAAATCAGCATGAGTTGGATATTCAATCTTTCGATACCCCTTTACTGTATGACGTTATACTTAATACATTGCAAACCACCATTTTTGGGTGCTGCGTAACTTGTTTATCGAACAAGCGAAGTCTCCAAAGCGGCAACAAGCATCAAATTTTTTTCAAAGACGGGCTCACCTATTCGCAACGGGAATCCTATTGCGTTATTTCTCTACAATCTTTTCTTATATTCTTCAACCCTGGATATTAATTAATAAATAAAAATGAAAATTTGAATTTCTCGTGTTTTACCCTAAATCCTTTTGATTCTTCGGCGCAATGCAAAGGCTTCAGTTACATGTTCCATTCGATTTATTGGCCTCATGTTTTGTTCTATTTGTATCCTCGAAACGGCCGTCCCGTATTCATTAATTAAACTTGTGCGGTGCGGAGGTTGCCGATACTTTTGTCTTGTTTACCGTGCTACGCCGCAATTAATTATTAAATTTGGCAGGTCGAATATTATATTCGACCTGCCAAATTTGATTTAAATAAGTGGCAACAAGTGCTACCAACTTAAAATTCTACAACTAACCTAATATAACTACAACTTCGTGCGTGAAATGTTTCCCGCGTTTCTTCACGCACTTAGTTCGTAAATAATTATTACAAATAGGCAATTAAATGCTATTATTTGGGTACATTTTTTAGAGACGAACGTGCCCTAGCAGAGTACTAGGTTGTTCTTGTTTATGGCACTTTAGTTCGGGAACATAGCACTAGGGGGCGCTAGCGTTGTATTTGTAGATTTCTATATCGTCACCCGTGAATTCAACGGAAACACAACTAAAACAATTTGCAACTAAAGAGGGAAGTTAAATGCATAGATAAATAAACTTGTTTAAATCCCGCTATTTAGAAAGACCGTAAACCTGAAAAAATAAAATCACTACATTTTAAATTAATGCGAAGATTTAGCACGAATATATCGATAAACTGATTTTATAGATGTAACCGCTATTAATGATGAATTTATTTAAAAAAAATGTTTAAATTAACATTTAGGCCAAATTAAGATTAGAGGTGGCGTATGCGCCTAACGTTAAATTAGGACATAAATCAATAAGAACATGATTTTAATCTTCCATTTTTTAAAACTTCTGCGGGAAATCTTTAATTAATCAAATAATTCAAATCGATTAAATCTAACAAATTTCATTAATCTTTTGGAATATTTTAAATCATCCATGCCGGCATGAAACTTTCAAACGGGCCTATATTTAATCGTAGGTAGGGGTATTCAAAATGCATTCGACGGGATCCGAGTTAGCTTCGACGACGTTCAACGACATTTCAGTTTTCCGTCTCGCTCCAAACGTAGAACATCTCATTTCATCAACATGGCAGACATCTCGAAAGAGGATCTTCGCAAAGAAATTACCGGTAAGTGTTGATATTTCGCCCGTTTCAACGACGATCGTTTCGAAAAGCGGAAAACTAAGCTCGCGAATTTTTTTCCCGCAATTTTTCTCTACGTATTTTCGTCGGTTTACAGTCGAAATCGTTGGCTTTACTCGTGTCTGCCGATATTCAACGTAAAGGCTTACCGTATACAAACAATGGCTATGTGACGCTCTTATAGCGGCCATGTATTCAACGCTACCGAGAACTCGAAATATCTCCGTATTTACGCCGTTATAATCGAAATGCCGTTAACGAAATCGTCGTAACGAATTTTTTCCGATTTACGTAGGACCTTATCTCCCCGGTTTTCGCCCGATTTAAAGAATTTTTCCTCGTAAAACGTAGCCTCGTAACTTTGGCTTGGCTTTCTTTGTAGGTATACCTTACGTAGCCTATGCGTTGAGTATTTTCGGCAATTTCGTACGAATTTGTTATTGTCACGGATCGCATTTTTGCATCGTTATAATCCGCGATGTTTAAGCAAGGTTTTCCCAGATTTATTTTTCGGTTAAAACTCGCTATTGATGCGGGAAAAAATATAATCGTTAGGCATGTTCCCTGATATACGACGGCATCTGATGCATACATCATCCTACCGTGCGGACGATCGCAAGCGTACCTTTGAATTTAAACGGAATGGCGCGCAAGTCTCCCAATCTTCTAATTTAAAAATTTAGAATTTCTTTCCAAGCTCCACGATAATTTTAACGAGAAATATTTGATTTAGCCATTCTAAAGGATGCAGATCTAGCATCAACTTCTGCGAAGAAGGTTCGACAACAACTAGAAGAGAAATTAGGATCCAATCTACAATCACGTAAGAAAGAAATAGATGATTTAGTCATGGAACTTGTTAGCTCGAAGGATAATAAGAAGAAGGGCAAGAAGGCTGATTCCGAGGAAGAGGAAGAAGAAGAGGAGGAGGAGGAAGAAGAAGTAAGTTTCTTTTTAAAATACAACTTTATTACGTGATAAATTTTTACGTTCTCTAAGGAGGAAGAGTCCGAAGAAGATAAGAAACCGGGGAAACGTGGCTCGTCCGGAAAAAAACCAGCTAGTAAGAAAGCAAAGAAGGGCTCTGATGATTCCGATGCCAGCGAAATGTCAGAAGGTGATTCCGAAGAGGAATACACGCCAAAGAAGGCAAAGCCGATCAAGACACGCAAGCTACCACCTAAGAGGAAGAAGGGATCAGAGTCTGACTCTGACGAGGATTGGGGAAAGAAGAAGGGCGGAAAGAAAGGTGGTGGCGGCGGCGGCGGCGGCGGCGGTGGTGGTGGTGGTGGTGGTGCTGGTGCCGGTGCCGGTGCTGGTGCTGTAAGTATTTTTCTATCGTTTTAAAATGTTCATTGTGAAATTGGTTTTAATCTCATATTTAATTAACAATCAAATCAACTATTTTGCTAAAGATTTTACGGACATTCATATTCGACATATTTATTTTGGTGATTTCTTTGTTGACTGAAATAAAATCATATCTGATTTAGAGTCGAAGATGAATTTTTGTCCCGTTTAAAAATGTAAGTTTGATTTGATTCAAAATTATTTCGAGACAAGTTCTGCACAACATAAAACTATGTCCAACTATACAGCGTGTTCGGTTTCCGTTACAAACGACATAAGTTTAGTTTTTAAAATGATTTGAATTTTAGGTGTATTGCCAAAAAATATTCAATCAAATAAAATTTTAATCTCTGCTCTACTTAAGATACTTAAGATATATCATATGGCGGAATTTTGCAAAAATATTAAATTATCTCAAAAACTAAGATGGATATTGATGAAACCACGAAAACTCAACAACGTTTACTAGGGCATAATTTTGCTGTTCAAACAAAACATTGCTAATATTTTTAAGAGTCTTCTCGCCAAACTTTAAACGGACACGCCGTATTTTTTTTTTTTTTTTTCCGTTTCAAGATGTCTTAAATAACAATTTCAGAATAATCTTCTTTTTGTTTTAAAAGCAGGGTGGTGGTAAAGGTAGCGGAAAAGGCTATACGAAAACCATGAACCTATCGCCCGAATTGGCAGCACTGGTTGGCCAGGACGCGATGGCCCGTCACGAAGTCGTCAAGAAGGTGTGGTCGATAATTAAAGAACGCGACCTGTACGATCCGAAGAACAAACAATTCGCCATCTGCGACGACGCCCTCTTTAAAGTCATCGGTGTAAAACGCTTCCGTACGTTCGGCATGATGAAATACCTGAAGAACCATTTCGTGAGTTAAGCGGAGCAAGATCTTTCGTACATTTCGGGATTTCTTGCCTAACAATTACAACTATTATTATTATATATTTACGACTACAAGAGAAAAAACAAAACAAAAAAACAGGAGAAAAAAAGAAAATTATCCCATCCTCCTCCACCTGTTAGCGCCATTCCAGTTAATAATAAACAATATTTACACCGTTTTTTCGAGTATAGGGAAAATAAGCGATATTTCAGGCTTTCGTTTCAACTTGTTTCTTTATTCCGTTCGAACTTTTATGTATGTTTGTATGATATCTATTCCTCCTTGTACCGTGTATAGTATAACAATCGTAACGACGCCCTCTATCGGACGGTTACTTAGATTTTAGTGTTCATATCGATATATAAATATGCGATATTGAAGAAGAGTAAGTTTTTATTGTAGTGAGACTAAAATGAATCAATTTCATGCAAAAGATGTAAGAAAATCAAAACAAAAAGAATAATATAAAAAAGCGCTAACGGGTTGTGTTCTCTTATTTTCTCTTTTTTTAATAAATTGTTTTCTTTTTTTTTGTAAAAACTTAAATGTTTATATGGATATAAACTTAAAACTTTTCTCTTTAAGCTTTTCTGAGACTTCTTGAGACTACGATAATGGATGTATTTTTTAGATTTAGGTTCTTTAGTATCCTTCTTCCTTCTCCATTTTCAATCAAAATGTTTCGTTTGCTCTTCTTAGAAATAGAGTTTTACTTTTTTTTTATTGTAAAAGAATCCCCCATAAATATGCCCCATTTTCTTTTAAGTATATAAATAGATATATTACATAACGTAATACATTTCCTAAAATTCCTATCTATCTCCCTCAGTTCCCTTTGCTTCCAATTTTCCTTGTTGTAACCTTCCCAAAAAGAAAATTATCCACGTGACACCTCCCACTTACAAGATATACAGAATATAGAATGTGTTGTATTACCTTCGTGCACATCGCGTTTCGAAATTTTGTTCTTAAATGTAACAAAATGTACAAGTAAATATTTGTAACCAATAAATTTGAAAAATTTAACACTGCTGTTATTATTTCGTATTTTTGTAGTGCAGTTTTTAATTACGGATAAAAATCAAAGTATGGTATCTCGGATACGGAAGTCAAACTGTAGACTGCGTGTCAGTACGGTGTTGGGCATTTTAAAAATCCCTACCGGAGGTTGGAACAAAGGTTATAGCAATCGGCCAATAATACAACTTTGCCCAAGAAACGGAGCGCCAAATGAAATATTCTGCGTTCTGTTACTCTAAAGCAACATGTCTAAGAATCAAAATCGCCATTTTTCTGGATTTATTTTAAACGCACAATACGAGTCGCTTTGATAATATAATTTATTTGACATCTTCATCAAAATAATCGCAAGAATAGAATGTATACAGCTGAAATAAGCTAAATAAAGGATACCCGTCATCGTTATTATTCCTCAACTGGTCTTGTCAATGTGATGATGAACTGTCTGTCGTCTTTTCTGCCTCTCAAACCGAATATGTAATTGGATTGAGTCGGTACGTTGCTGTAATTATCCTTCTTGGTCTGGTAACAATGATCCTTTGTGAAGTGTGTTTGTAATCTGACCGAATTCCTGTTGTTGGAAAGCATAGTTTGAGTCGAATGGGTTGTGCGTCTAGAGACGTTGGCCTACAAGAAATATATACAGCGTCTAAAGTTGTCTGTTTAAATTAAGTAAAATAAACAGACCATTGATAAGGCTCTACGTTTCAAGTCCCATATATTCCACATATAGTCGGGATTCTTCGTGACAGTAGGGGCATGAATATCAGTCTGAGTGTCTACTTCATAGATTATTTTTTTGTCCACGGTTACTGTAACTAATCTATCAACGTTTTTCAAAGAAAAAATTTCTTTAATCGACATTGCAAAACTTACTGCTTAATGCCTATCACAGCCTCCAACTGGTCTAAAACATGTAAGAAATTCGCAAGTTCTGGCTTCCTTCGTACAATATCCAATGCCTCATAAATATATCTAAAGAAAATATCGACTTTACAGGTAAAATTACAAAAGATCCATCCTATCCTAAAAACCTTTTAGGACTTATGAGGAATGCATAAGCCGCTTTACGACTGCAGAAGACGTAGAATTTCTTGTCGACTTCTATGACGCCGAGGTCGGGGTTCCCTGGAATCAAGGCACCTTGACTTTCGACGAATTCCCATATGCAGAAACCTAAAAGCTATTAAAAGAACTAAAAGTGGTCAAATCTGTTTATAAACATGGTTTAGGGCCGTAAATAAAATAAACGATGACGTTTAGTGTTACCTGCAATTGCACCTCCTCGAAATTCTCAATCTCCTGAGGTTTTTTAATCTCCCGAAGAAGCTCTTCGTTGACATCAACTTTGTCGTCTTTGACGGCATTCAACCTTTGGGCGTCGGTTAATATGGGACCGTCTCCGATCATGGTTTTGAGCTCATCGTCAATCGGTCGAACTTTCTTCACGTACGTCTGCAGGTTCATCATGATCTGCGTTATTTTCGAAAGGTAGATGACCTTGTTCTGCATATTGTGCCAGATCCCTGCCACTTTGTGGAATAGAGGCTGGAATTTCGAAAATTTGACATTTTTTTTTGGATTGGAGAGGCAAAATCGCCAATCTCACATAAACTGCGCTTGCCGGAACTGCGGTCTTGTATTGGACGCACTGGTGGATCTCGATCAAGCACCATTGGAAGTCATCGAATACGTCCTGAGCTTCTTCTTCGAGTCTTTCAACTTCCACTTGCATTTTTCTGGAAAGAATAAGTAAAGAATTGACGTCATAACACCTAATACTACGGATCTTTGTGGAGCGGAGTCGGTATATAGGCTTTTCATCAGAGAAGGAATCTTGAAAAGGACGACTTCTAGGTTCCAAGCTGTATTTATTCTCATTACTTTACCAACCTGACATAAACCTCGTATTGTCTAAACAAGACCAATAGGTCCTTGGCGTACTCAACATCTGCGGGATTAACCATGGACGAAATTCGTAAATCTAAAACCAGGCGAGGCCCCCTGGTCGCAGGAACGAATGATTGGTCCAACGCCGACGTTAAAATATTCACATTGGCCATGACGTAGCTTAAAGTGTCTTGTAACTCATCGGAAGTTAGATCAATGGCCTGGGTAAGCAATACCGGTACTGGAAAAAATTACTTATAGCAATTTTAACGGAATTACTATCGCACTTACTATCCTCAATGCCCTTGCCCCCTTTATTACAATCCCTATTGAATAGACGCACTCCAGCTAAGAGGTAAGAATCTTCCTTTAACTTCTCCATCTTGCTGAATCGGTTCTTGATTGTGGTGAGCTCTTGGATGTCCGACTTGAAGAGTATGCTTTTTAGGGCTTGGTAAGCTTCTTTGTAGACCTGCAAGGTTTTTTTAACATTGGTTGCGATATAGCAGGACATGATGTACATTCAGCATGTCCACCTACTTCCTTTCTTGAGCTGATTAGAGAAGAAATTTTCGAGAAATTTTGAAATAAAAAATATTTAGAAACAAGTTCTACACAACACAGAATGATGCTCAAGTATGGTAGTAAATAAGGATGTTCAATTTTCGCCGCGCGCTTGCTCTGTCAGTAAAGTTTTTTTTAATGAAACGTCCTCTCTTTAATTCATTCTGACTTTCTTCAATATTCGGTATATCCATTTATCTAAGTTTTTGAGAAAATTGTAAATGTTTGTGAAATACCGCTGTACACTCGCACACAAGTAAAATGACTGCTCATCCGAGTATCTAATCACAGTCTACCGTTCGTGGATATGTGGATATTATCGATGCAAGTGAATGTACACGAATGGATCTAACTATGCCTAAACACTTAGGTACTTACCTCAAAAACTAAATTAAATAATTTAATAATAAATATATAATGCTTACACCCGTATCGGTTGGATCCCCCAAACCATAATAGAGCGTCATATAATACACGATCTTTTTAAAAAGTTTCTCGGCTAATTCTTCGTCATCTCTTGGAGCGGGAAAAGTAACAATCTCGGTTTCTAACGGTACGAGCTTCACCCTCAAAGCCTCGCGATGCTTGTAGATAATACTAGCGCTAGTATCGAAGCTACAATTGAAATACATCTGCATCTTCAGGGCGACTACGGAAGGTGCGTCTTCCTGCATTAAATGTTCCAAGGCGTGTCTTACCAATTTCTGCAAATCTATCCTGTTGATCTCTTCCCTGTCCAAGGAGATATTCCATTTCGGATCCAACAGTAAGAGTTTCATCTAATAATAAATACAATTGTTAGATGCTAAGAAGTATACGGCAAATATTTACGTAATAAGCGCTGAATTTCCGGCTGATTTTGATCCCTTTATTGTGACATTCTCGCATTATTTCGTGGCAGATATTCCTGAATATTACGTTGTCCATACTTGCACCTGTTAGGTCGATATCCATTTTGCCTGCGCTAGGTTTTCGGGTAAAATACAAGACAATGACGTTAACAATTTCTGTCAATAATGAAAAACATTAAAATTAGAATTTAGAAATGACAAATTGATATTTCAATATTGGGGATGATATTGGATATTAATTATAAAAAAAAAATTTAACTGCCGCAAATACAAGGTAAATTAATAAATTGACTTTCATTTAACGAATTACATCCATTTTTATATTTCATATTTAACTGATTTATTCACTGCTTTATAATTTTCAAATTAACCGCCAATACACGCGCCAAAATAGGTCGGTATTACAGAAATCTATTTGTATCATAATACAATTTAAAAGATAATTTTCTCCTTAATTTAATTATTTAATTATAATAAAATAGCGTGCATATCTTAATGCATATTACGCTATAAATTCTCTTAAAATTTCTATTCTCTTATTAAATTTCACTAAAAGAAAATTTCGCTGAATATCAGCTGAACGCTGTTATAACAGTTTGTTGATCAATCTTCTGTCAAATTCGAAAGATTGTGGTTAGAATCACTCAAATTCAGTTAAATTTGAATAAAACCTAATAAAATGACTACCATTCCCGAGGAGGAAAGCGAAACTGCGGTGGAAATAATAGAAACAACCGAAGATATTTGCATTTCGAACGAGTCGTACGAAAATTTCCATTTGATATGTCGGTTTTGCTTAAACCAGGAAGATGTAAAATCCTATCTCGATATGACCTACAGGGACATGCCTATAAAAAACCTGATACTCGACTGTATCTCGTTGCAAGTAGGGTTTGTAGAAAATCTTTTTCAATTGTACAAATATCGATGCTGCTTTGCAGGTAGATTCCGAAGATTACCTACCGAAGCATTTGTGCACGAAGTGTTTAACTGAACTCATAAGGTGTTATAATTTTAAAGAACGTTGTCTCGAGGTTGAAAAAATTTTACTCGATGCCTATAATAATCGGAATTACAATAGAAATGAGATCGAGACTGATATGCCTTGCGCAGATGAATTTTCAAGTGATAATCAAATTATTAGTGTCGACAAAGAAGAAAATGCTCCAAATGAAAACGACGAGAATATGAAAGAAGACGATATAATAGATGATAGTGGTAATTTTTCCGATTCCTCAGACGATAACGAATTGAAACATAATACAAGAAATGCGGCAAAGAACAGAAGGAAGACATCAAAATCTGTTGGAATAAAACCTCAAATACCTCCATTCAAATGCAAAGTCTGTCAGGAATGTTACGATACCAAGGAACAATTACAGAAACATCGGAAGGATACTAAACATTCCGAGCCGAGGAATCACACATGTTCGATATGTGAAAAGAGTTTTACCAGAAGCAAATTGAAACAGCACATGCGAGTTCACACCAAAGAAAAGCCTTACGTCTGTGAAATTTGTTCACAAGCATTCAGCATGAGTGGCAACCTTAAACGGCATGTTATGACGCATACAGGTGAACGGCCACATGTTTGCGAAGTTTGTGGTAAAGGTAATAATTATTTTTTATTTATTGTTCAATCAAGTGAGATAGTTCTAGTTATTCCTTTTTGTCATCAATTTTTTTTTATAATTCTCCTAAATCTTATTAAACATCTTTCCAGGCTTTATCCAGTCAACAACTCTCCAAATCCATCGGGGCACACATTCACCACTAGCGTACGATTCCTTGGAATTTCGTACATCTAAAACCCACATCACATGCGAATTTTGTGGACGCGGCTTCAAACGGGCCGGCAGATACAAGAACCATCTCCGAAAACATCTTCCCGGGGACGAAGTTCAAGAAAAAGAAACGAAAGACACTCCGCAGAATGGGAGGATATTAAGTGAGCACAGTTGCGACATCTGCAAGCGATTGTTCAAAACGAAACACCTCCTCAAAGCGCACAAATTGACGCATGGAGAGAAGAGCTACCTCTGCAGCGAGTGCGGGAAAGTTTTCACCACGAAAGCTTGCTTGCAATCGCACTTGAAGGTGCACACGGGCGAAAAACCTCACACCTGTACGGTTTGCAAGAAATCTTTCGCTCACGTCGGTAGTTTCGAAGCGCACATGTTGATCCACACGGGACAGAAACCGCACAACTGCCAAATGTGCACGAAATCCTTTACGCAGTTAACGCATTTGAAGTACCATCTCAGGGTTCACAGCGGGGAAAGACCGTATAGCTGCAATTATTGCGATAAGAAGTTCGCTTTGAAAGGGAATCTTACGGTGCACGTGAGGATACATACGGGGGAAACGCCGTACCTATGTCCGGTTTGCGGAAAAGGCTTTTACGATTCGAGTAGCATGAAGAAACATTGCAAGGGCCACGGGGAGGCTTTCAGCTCCAAGAACGAAGTGGAAATCCTCAAGGATGACGGAGAAGAGAAATATGAGACTGTACAAATAAAGGTGGAGTGATCTTGGTTCTTTTCAAATATCACGATTAGGGCTAGGGCATTTCTCGGCACTTTTCGGTGTCCCTCGACCTTACGCTTACCGTACGTTCTCGACGGTGTTTTATAATTTTTATCGCGTTGATGAACTCAAACGATCGTTGTTTATTTTTAGATAAATACTTGAATATGAAGCAAGGAAATTCCGGCTGTACCGTGCTAATGAAAAAGCTATTAGAGGTGTGAATACATCATTTATCAGAAAAACAAATAAAGAGGCTCAATAACCAGATATTGTCGTTAGCGTAAGTTGCTGAAGACATTTCAAAAGAAATTAGCGACTAGCCGCGATTGATACAAGCCTTTACTGCCTACTTGCCGTTACTGCAAAATGTCTTCGCCTTAATCATGATGTCCTTCATAATTAGACAACGTTGCTTCTTATGAGGCGCATAAAATCGATTAAAATGCGGCAAATATTTGTTAATTTTATTTTACTTATTGTGTAAAATGGAAAAAATAAATTTTATCTTGAATATTTTAGAAATAAAAACATCTTTTTTATATCCTTGTCAATCGTTTATCGCTTGCTATACGCGAATCATTCTTCATTTATAATCTTTGGTAAACATCCAAGAATAAAGGAGTTGGTTTTACCGATAAAACTTGACGGATTCTTGTGAAATATCTGTAGTTAAGCGCTAAATAAATATAGGTGAATTTCATGAATATTTTTTCGTATAATCAATCGGTGCTTGCACATTTAGAACTTATCGCACATGATTCATTCGACATTCGGCTGATTCATTCGCTCGGTTATGTAAATTGACTTTAATTGTTTAAATTAGTGCTTTATCGAGGTATTTTCCTCTAAAAATAACGCTTCGAACATGCCACGATAAAAAAGATCGATAGAAAAACATATACATAAGCGGGATTTGCTTATACAATGCAATATGAATTCTTTTGTCGCTTATCTTTAACGATACACAATAAATCAGTAGATCGTATAGATCCTCTTTTATATTGATTTAAACGAGAAATATGCAATTCTTGTCTGTTTCGACAAATATTTCGATTTCTTCGATTTAGTACTTTTTGTTTTTTTTGCGGATCTGTCAATCACAGGACTTAGACGTTTAATCCTTCGTCAAAATCTGAGGTTTAAAATTAAAGAATTAAATCTTTTATTTAAATAATATATTTTTAAGTTACATCATTAATGTATGTACAATGTTAATATACTTTTTATACATATATTATATACAAAAAAATCACATAGAAATAATACAAAAAAGTACATTTTATCAAATCAATTAATTACAGACGAAACAAACGAGGGCATTTAAAAAATTGAAGCGATTTAAAATATCTACAATATCGTTTATAGAAATCCATATCACATGGTTAAGTATTCCTTAAAAAAAAAGAAAAACTGGCATATACTTAATATATTGAGCTGTTCGTGTAAGGTTTTATAAATATAATCTAGTTTTATGTTACGAATCTCATTGGACGAATGATTTTTGATGCACGATTTGAGGACCTTCGTATAAATAAACGTCATTCCAATACCAATTTGGAGGTCTCATCTCCGTCAATCGAAATAGCTTCCCGCTTAAATACTCTAGCACTTTAAAATACGTGCACTTTCTGGAGTTAGTAGGGTTCTCGTGCGAACAATACGGAGGTGATAAGATATCAAGGAAAGCGGCCGGTCCATCGACACTCTCGATCTCGTGTATATTACGCTTTTTAGGATCTAATATGCACGTTTGCGAGGCCGTATCCAATATTTCATCGGGATGCTTCTCGGCCGTAAACGTTAGAGGTGAATCGCTCGCGTACACCATATTCGGATCTTCGTTCATGCTAAAACTCGTCACTTTGATCTTCCCGGTAAGCACTTTAATAAGTCCGTACATCTCCGGGTGGTCGTGTAACGGCAGTTTCATTTGGGGGCTCAGTATAAAGATGCCCATTGTCAGCAGGTCGCTCTCGTATATACCGATGTAGGTGACCGGGGCTTTGTCCGGTTTTCTCCAGAACGATTCGGTCGTAAACTGCGGGTGCAAATTAACATCGGAGGCCGTAGTTTTGTCCAGGAGATGCTTTAAAAGATCCAGGTTAGGGCGAAACATCTCACTGCTACATGTAAATGTGATTTTAGCCTGACGTAGGACATTACTTATGTGATTCAGCACCATTTTTACTGACGATCGAACTGAATTCGACTAAATTGCAACGAGGAAAGGCTTAGAAATAAGACTTATCGCAGTCTCGAATGTTTTGAAATATAATACATACTGCAGCACATTTTGATAAGGTGGAATACCAACTGTGTACAATTGAAAAATTAAATTTAACGTATTTTACATAAATGGGTGTCGTAGATCCAATAACCTATAAAAGAATTTATCTATATTAACGTAAAATAGATTTATGACAGGAAAAACCTTTTATTAATCGCTTTTATAATTATTTAATAATCCAAAATCAACGTATTTAGCTATTTTCCACGTTAGTACCAATCCCTGAAACAAAAAGTACCTATTAGAAACATTTTTTTTCCAACTTTTTTTTATAACCTATTCTTTTTTAGATTTTGCAAAGTTGCATAATAATACGAAAGGTAGAAAGCTCTTGCAAATACGATAAATAATACATCGCGTTTCATGTCAGCGTTTTATTCCTGAATCATTCTCCCACCAATTTACGTAATTGGAAACCCTGCAACCTGTATATGTCGTCTGCAGTTTTGACAGTTAAATGACAACAAATTTTCGTATCTTCTTCTGACACGATCCTTCTTTTAAAGACATGCAGATCATACGTAATTTTTAAGATATGCGCCGTGTAACCATGAAAAAATATGGATATTATTAGTGTAAGAAATTCGACGTATAAAACCTTTACGACCTCTTGAAAGCATTTCACTAGCAAATCCCGTTTTCGAGAATGGAAGAACCTTCAGAACAGAACATCAACGTTAGCGAAGATGTCCAACCACCAGACAGGACGGACGAAGAAGGATCGCCAATTCCAACATCGAACATCGCAACGACAACCTCGAAAACCGTCCAGCAAGAAGAAGATTCACCTTCGAAGATAGTTCCAGTAAAAAGCAAAGAATCAGCCAGATATTGTTGGGTATGCTTCGCTTCCGACGAAGATGATTTAGAAGCGGCTTGGGTACAACCATGTAAATGTAGAGGGACGACGAAATGGGTAAGAAACTGTTTTGTTGCTATTTCCTTTAAGGTTAATAACGCATAAGTATCGGCACCCTCCGCACCACACAAGTTTAATTTATTATATTACTATATAATAAATTAAGCTTGTGTGGTGCGGAGGGTGCCGATACTTATGTGTTGTTTACCATACTACGCCACAGTCCTTGCTATCATTATTTAAGGTTAATGTCAAAAAAATACAGGTACATCAAGCTTGTCTCCAACGATGGGTAGACGAGAAACAAAAAGGCGGAAATACCGGAAAAGTAACATGTCCGCAATGCCAAAGCGAGTATATAATAGTTTTCCCGAACATGGGCGTCTTAGTACTCCTACTGGATACCGTCGATAGTTTTGTATATAAGGGTTGTCCGTTTTTAGCAGCTGGTATTGTAGTTGGAGCTATTTATTGGTGCGCCGTCACATACGGAGCAATTACAGTAATGCAAGTAAGTTCTATTTTAATAAATAACATTTTTGCGATTAACGATTATATTCCTTATCGCAGGTAGTTGGACAAAAAGAAGGTCTTGCTGTTATGGAACAAGCGGATCCTCTTGTCTTATTGATAGGGCTTCCCGCAATCCCAATTGCATTGATAGTCGGTAAACTAATCCGATGGGAAGATACAGTTTTAACGTTTATAAGGAATTATCTATCACGAGTGCCTCTAATTAAATATGTTTTACCGTTTAGGTGAGTACCTTTTCAAATTTTATTTTTGCTTGTAAAAGATATACCAAGTAAAGTTTAAGTTAATTTCAAGCAATTTTGCGATTTCTTTTTAGCAAAGATAATTTGTTTATTTGGCTTGAATATTAAAAAAAAATTTTAAAATTAAACTAAGGATTGTTTTAATCCTTGAAATAGGTATTGTACTATAAAATGAGGTCTGTATACAGGGTGTTTAAAAAAATTGCACATTATACCGACGCTAAAGTTTTGTTTGAAATAAAACTGACAAAATTCGCTCCGACGAACATTTCCTACTGGTCAAACATCCACGTAACGCCAGTATACATAAAATTTTGCATTCAATGGGTGAACTTTGCTATTCAAAACCTTTCGACACTTGAAGTAAACAAAACAGTCAATAACACGCTTGATAATTACATTTAAATTATTTTTCGACAGGATCGACGTAAGTCCGAATTTTACACGGGCCGACAGCGACTTACCGCCACTAACAGATCCGTTCTCCGCCACCAGAGTGCTCTGCGGGGCACTGCTGATGCCGACAATCGCGAACATGTTCGGCAAGTTCTTCTTCGATTCGGTCAAGTCGAACTTTCACAAGACCGTGTTGGGAGGACTGACGTTCATCGCGATCAAGGGTTGTCTGAAGATTTACCACAAACAGCAGCAGTACATCAGACAATGCCAACGCAAGATACTCGACTATACAGAATCGAACATTTCCACGTATTTGAGACGTAATCCTAGAGAATAAGCCATATACATGTTGAAATATTACGTATGCAATTCCTAGAGGAGATTCCTATCCTTTCTTTTTGTATAATAATAAATAATATAATATATGAAAATAGTTATTTAAAGATGGAAACAGAAAATTACATTTATATATATTAAAAATAAAGTTGATGTCGGAGGCTTTTAAATATGGGAGACATTTTTTGTATATTTTTGTTACGACAACCACACGACTATTTTTAGTACTACTAGGTATCTATTATTATTCTAGTAATATTAAATATTTAAGGTTTAACAGGCTCAGTTTTTGAAGGATTGTGCACTATTTATAGTCCGATTTAAACTATGGAAGAAGTCACAACTTGACTATAACTATTTTTTAAGCGTTTCCGCAGTTCTTGAAAGTCTGTGATTTGTTCTTGTATAAAAGTAAATAAATAAAAATATTTCAGAATATACATTGTCCTTTTGCTTTCCGTTCCTTTGAATTTTTCACCGAATATGCAGTATATTTGTTAAAAGGTAAGTAAAAAATTCTTTCATAAGTTTTCTAACCTAAAGCTCTGACCTAATGGGTCAGGGGCGAAGAACAAGGACTTATTTCGTTTACGCATTACTCCACGAACAATTTTAACAGCTCCTCGAACAGCCTGAACATTTCTCGGAATAACTTGGACAGATCCCTGAATAGCTTGAAGAGATCCCGGAAATAACTTGAACAGCTCCCTGACACACTCCCATTTTTCGGAGTTCCCTGCCCATTCTCGAAATTTTGTTTTCTACCTCCGTTTTATATTTTTCCCCATACTCGATCGTCCGTATCCCTACAGAGGTAATAACAATAAGGGCCCGAGATTGACCCTACCACTTAATTTTGTCGCGAACCGCCACTGCTCTCTTCCTGTTTTATAGTGCGTAATATATTGTAATGCCACAAATTTTTACATTCATAGTGGCTATCTGTGTTTATTCCGGGACGTCTCGTCGCAGGTGAGGATTTTATGTAAAAAAAAGTTTCCCATTCTTCTTCAAATTGAGTTCGAAGTAGCTGGCAAATGCGTGTACTCATTTGATCGTCATTGAGCAGCTTTGGAACCAAAATGTTCATGCTTCAAAAGGAAGCGAAGGCTCCTAATCGAGTATTGCCCTCCTTCACTATTCAAAAAACGTATACATCAATGCATCTCTCTTTGTAATGATCAAATTACTTGTCATCAATGATGATTCAGTTGTCAAAAATCCTTTTCAAACATTTCAAATTTATCTAATCTCACGATGAATTCCAACTATCGCAGAGAAGAACGAAATAACAGCACTTATCGTAGTTTAGCTTTATTAAGAACCAGTTTCAGGCAATGGAAAAACTTCTATCTGCACCAGAAGGATGACTGGAGACTAATAATTAAAGCAGAAGTACACTACAATTTCCAATTACAATTGAAAACCCTCAAGAAATGGCAGCTGTTCCTCTTGGAAAGGTGCAAGAAGAAGTTACGACAGAAAATTTGCGAAATCTTCTACGAAAAGAAGATAAAATTGATATACTTTCTAAGATTACGAATTTACATTAAAAGAAGATTATATCGCAGGAAAATCGAACAAATTCTTGTAATTCAATTGATTTTCAACTATTCCCGTTTGGAGGCATTAACTTATGGTCACGTCCTCATAAATTTAAGGACAAATTTCCTGGCTATCAATTACGATGTGTGGAAATGGAGGACCTATCATCTAAGGAGTTATTTCACTAAGCTGTTGAACTACGTCAATCATCGTATTATCAAAAAGAATTACAAACTGAGAGTTAGGTTATTTCTGGAAAGCAAATATGATATCGAAGATTTAAGACCATATTTTCAAAATTGGATCAAATTCACCAATTATAATCTTGCTACGAAGAAGAAGATTGATGCAGCCTACAAATTTTATACGGAAAAAATATTACGGCTTTCATTCGAGCAATTAGTCAAGTATAAAAACTACGTACAATCAAAGAATGAAAGGATTATCTTAGCTATGGAAAAATATGAATACAAAATTAAGAAATACGCAATGCAAAAATGGATTAAATACACCAACGGCAGATTGCTAAAGATTAACAAGATTACGGCAGCAAATTTGTATTACGAACAACAGTTAAAGCATACGGTATTCACAAAGATTCTCGACTGCACAAAATATACACAACACCAGAAAGAAATGTTAAATTTTGCCGAAGAAAGATATTTTGGAAAATTGATAAAATTTTACTTTGGAATCTTGAAAAAACATTGGAAACATCGTCAAGCCAAGAAAACTAAGTTAGAAATGGCCAAGAGACATTTTGACAACCACTTGAAAAGATATTCTTTCCAAAACATCCAAGACTACTGCCATCGAAAGAGACAAAAGCAAATTAAGCAACGTTTCATCTGCTCCACATTGGAAGGACGGAAAAATATAAGAACATTACGATTTTGTTTCGATACATGGAAATATTTCATAGTGAAATCTCGAAAAGACAAGGAACTTGAGCGCCGGTCAGAAATATTTTATTCGGTTATATTATCTCAAAGAACTTTTACAAAATGGCGAAATTACATTCAAACCAAGAAGTATCTGAGAGAAAGAAACGAGAAGATAATGAAACGACTCACATTGATCAGATGGAGGAATTATACGAGAAGGGAAGTGGAATATCGAGACAAACTGGAGATTGCGAAAGATATCCATAAAAAACGATTATTGTCTAAAGGCTTGGTATTCTTATTGAAGGCTGGATACGAGAAGCAACTTCGCAAGAAGAGAATCGCGTTAAATTTGTTCGAGAAAGATTTCCAATTGGAAGTGAAATATTTTCACATATGGAAGAAGAAGGCTTTGGGAAATATTGGATGTAATCAGTTTAATGTACAAAGTTATTGGGGAGAGGAGCACATTAAGAATAATTTCGATCAAGAAGTTTTCAAGTGGAATAGTGTGTGTTTTCAAGAGCCTAAGGTTCCGGAAAATCTTAGCAGCTTCTTCTTTTAAGTGCAGCGTATTTTAAAACAATTTATTCAGAATGTTGAGAATTTAGATAAGTATTACTGTAGTTTACGTGTACTTATACAATATTTGGTATTAAAGTTGGATAAATTAATAATAATTCATAATTAACACGAGCCCCAAGACTACAAGTCTGGGGACTGCATGAAACATAATTTCAAACACAAGACGAGATACTAAGATCAATCCAAAGCCTTTTAAGATTATTCGATCAATTGCGAAAGCCAGAAATAATTATTATATAAACCATTCAATGAAATTTATTATTACTTAACGTAAAATGAAATTAATCTATCGAAAATATACATTGATAAGAGATCATCTTCCCTACGTCTTTTTCCTGTTCTTCTTGCGGTCCATTGCGTTAAGTTCAGACTGCTGCAACGAAGCCTCCGACAGCAGCTTGTTAACTTTGGCTTGCCGTTCCATGTCGCTAAAATTGAGAAAATGTAGATGACACGAGAGAAGTACATAAAATATCGATACCTTTGGATTTTCTGATTGATTTTGATGCCCGATAGGAATTCCCTATCCCGTCTAATCTCGCGTAAGGCCCCCTTCCGTTCGCGTTTCAATTTATGCAGTAATTTATCGCGTTCTGTCTTCTCTCTCGATTGGATTTTGCGTCTCTTGGTGTCGTAACTGGAAGAGAAGAAAACGAGATCTTTTATAAAAAAACTAGTTAATTGTTGAAAAAAAATGCTTACACTTTCTCAATATTCGGCTCATATAATCTTAACGCCTTCGGCTTTTTTGGTGCCAACATCAGATACTCCATCCTCCGATTATTTTTCATAGTGATTATCTCCTCCATTAACAACGTCCATTTCTGTTTAACTTTCTTTGGATAGTTACCCATCGGCACCAATTCTAGGTACTTTAAAACCGCTATGAAGATTTCGTAGCTGGATTGCAGGTCCATAAAATTCACAGCGAATTCCTCCAGCAAGCTCAGACACAAATGAATAGCCCTGATTCGAAATTCATCATTGATCTCGCCTTCTAATAGATAACCTACGCTCATCGCTAGTTCCATGGTTGATTCTTCGTGATTGTTGCAAAGGACCAGCTTGTTGCAGGAAATTTTGAAAGGCGGGGAGATTTTGATCAATTTTACTCCGGTTTTTGGGATCGCCATGTGTAAGATGCCAACCAAAAAATTGATCGCTGATGGTAGAAATCTTTTTGTCAATGAAGTATACTAGAAAATTGAAAAAAAAACAAAAAAAAAACGGATGCATTAAAAATAAACAGATGCGTTAACTCTGTACTTTCGATAATATTTAGCCAGTCCTAACCTCAATAAATTATGTAAAGCAAAGGTACCCTCAAAAAAAAAGACTTATTTCACAATTTAACTAGCTTTCTAAATACTATTTTAATTCAATACCTCTAGCGCCAACGTCGTCAGAAATAATCCATACGCGATGTCTCTCCTTGTCCTAACCCTACATTTATTCAACATCTGATCCATGAAGGTAATAGCTGGAGTTACCACAACATGTCTAAAGTCCGAGGTCGGAAATATACAACTTACGAGCTTCAAAAACAAAACGACATCGTTGCCAGGATACGCTTGCTTATTTTTCCGGTAATCTTTCTGCTTCTCTTCGATCACCCCAATCATAGAGGTATGCGCGTTGAAGGAACTCATCTGCGCCAAATCGTAGAGGTGGGGTGTGATATTAGTGAAGACACGGAAGCATTTGTTGATGTCCTGAATGTCTTTCGCTTGCGAAATATCGTTTATATATTGTAATAGGTAGGCGAACAACAGATCTAAATTTTCTTTGTTCTTTTCCCCTAAACTTGGATGATGGCACTTGATTAGTCGTTCGAGGATAATGAATTGATGTTCGCTGGGTTGGGGAAGCAGAAGTGAGTGTAATTCTTCATAATTTGAAGGAAAATTGTACGAGTAAGGCAATTCCTCCCTAGCGTTCTCCATGATTGCTTTACGTTTCAATAAATCTTCTCGAATTTTATCGTCATAGCCAACATACTCAACTTCACTTTCGCTTTCGGATATCGAATCTTCCCCTTTTAGGTCAGATAACTTATCTTCATTATCGCTTTCTTCTTCACATTTTTCAGGATTTTCGTCATTTCCAGATTCACTACTACTTTCGTTATTCTCACTGTTATTGCTCTTACTATCTCCGCTTTCCTCTGGGACTATGGTCTTTCCATTGATTTCAGCTTCTAATCTGACATTTGATATACCTTCTTGATTGTAAGATAACGTTACTTCCGTGTCTGAGTCATATACGAAATTAACGTCTAAACCGTCGGCACTAACATGTTTCTGACTCTCATTGATTTTACTTATAACCCCGTGCATTCTTTCAAGACGTTCCTTCTCTAGTGCCTCTAATTTTTCTTTTGCCTCTCTTGCAATTTCATCTTCCGTTTTTAATCTATCCGATGGTGTACCTCGGGCTTCAAATTTCAATTGTCTCATAACTTTATCGTAATCATCCGCTTTTTCATTTTCAGGTACTACATTCTTCGATTTACTTTTATTAACTAAAGGTAATAAATCTTTCCATTCACTGTCTAATTTCTCAGTTAATTCAAGCGTTTCTTCCTTTAATTTTTGTTTTTCAGCCTTGCGTTTCTTCGATTCAGTAATTAATTGTTCGATTAAATCTTTATGACTTTTAGCACCTTCGATACCTGTCTTTTTTAAAATACCACCTCCAAAATGCGCTTCAGCGACGAAATCTGCGTCTAGCCTACCGGACGTATCTCCATCTAAACTGTCACCATCATCGGACATCACATTCTCGAATTTTTCAATTTCACTCAACGTCTGACCTTTATGCGTTAGAACCTCTTCATCGGCTAAGTTAAATATTGACTTTTTATGTCGTTTCGCCTTCAATTTCGCGTATCGTGCGATGAAGCGATCTTCATCAGTCATATTCATATTTCTTTCACCAATTCGCTTGTCAGAGAAGGTGTTAGATTTATGCTGTAGTTTGAATTCTTGTTGTAACGTGGACTTACGTTTTCTAAGTGCTTTCTCGCGAGATACTCCGGGCAGGCCTCTATCGCTTTTACTCTTCTTCCCGAGCACTTTGAGTTTTTCTTTATTTATGTGAACTTCGAAAGGGTTTAATTTTTTCTTTGCTTGTTGTTTTTGGCTCTGATTCGATATTTGGTTGCGTTTATTTTTTGGCCTCGCCATAATTGAATTGCAATATTGACTAACTGGAATTTATTCGAATTATTTGTTGAAATCTGTAACTGAAATTATTAATGTTAGGTTCAAGTTTTAAACACGAGTTCTATGTGACATTTGATGATTGTTGTTGCCAACTTCATTCTGTTTGTTCTTGTTTTGTTTAAACATGTTGTTTTTATAGATATTTATGTTGGCTGGATTGGAAGCAGCATTGAACTGAAGAAATGGAGGGATTTACTCATACATATTTGTCTGGATTAATAAATAAAACACTTTATTAACCATAATTGCTAAAATCGTTCCCATATTTAAGATCTTACCTTGACTTGTTTCAATAATTCAAAACTTAAAAAAATCGATAATGATAGCAAGGACTGTGGCGTAGTATGGTAAACAACATATAAGTATCGGCACCCTCCGCACCACACAAGTTTAGTTTGTGTGGTGCGGAGGGTGCTAATACTTAGGTGTTGTTTAAAAAATCGTTTCAACAATTCAAAACTTAAAAAAAAAAACTTAAATATGGACCCGCAGCTCGATAAATTTGAGGATCCATTCCGGGGGTGGTAGGAAAATGAAATTTGGACCCTTTACGTAAGGAGTTAGCATCCTATTTCTTCCGGTTCTGGCCCTGAAGGACGCCAAAGTCGAAAATCAGCTAAAATAGGGTCTTTTAGAAGGACGATTATACGGTTACCGGGAGAGACTCGTTTTCCGCTCTTTGACAGATTCTCCCCACGTTCTTATACTAGGGGGAAGCTCCATCGAGGGGTCTCGGAGTGGTCTTTAGGGTGCCTAGCGTCAAAGCCTAATTTTTCGCTGGTGGAACGCAATTTTTTGAGGGAAAAAAAGCTTTAGTCCAAATCCGACGATTTTATCGTATTCAGCGTGATCAATTACATATATACCCAAATTTGAGCAAAATCTAACGATCTTTGCAAATCGTCAAAAATTTTGAAAAAAATTTCCAATTTCGCCCAAATTTTGGTCGAAACGATAAAATTGTCAGATTTGGGCTAAAGTTTATTTTTTGGCCAAAAAAAGGCGTTTTACTAGCAAAAAAATGCAGGCAACTTTACTTTATTATTTTTATAAGCGATTTATAGCATTAGCATTTCGAATATTCCCGCGTACATTTGTTGTTAACTATTAGCCAAGCTAGGTAGCGCTCAAGCACGAGCTTAGTATTGAGTATAACATTTACCATCTTCACCAGGTTTTCTATGGTATTAAACATTTAGCCGTGGATTTTATGACTATTTACCAACAAGAATTGAAGCGATTAAAAGCAAGTGTTAGAATGAAGTTATCCTTTTATTGAGGCATTTACGGCTTTGCTTCGCTTATCGCCAGTTAAACTTTTAGGCTTATTATCAAGCGGGAAGTATGAAGTTGATAAGAAAATCGAATTGATATGCCAAAATGAACACGTTGCAGTTCTCCCTTCATCAATATAACCAATAACACCATATTTTAACACAAGTTAAATTTGGAAGTAATAAAACGCAAATGGAATCATGAACGGAGATACAATTAGGAATTTATTAGCTATGACAGCTTCGATATCAACCTTAATACAGTTCTTATCAGGCCTGTAAGTATTGTATTAATAAATCATGTAAATAATGAGGTTACCTATCTTGCATTTTAGATTCATATGCAAGATGATTGCCAGGAAAAGGGGTACAGGTGACATGTCACCTTTTCCGTTCATTAGCGGACATCTATCGACTAGCTTATGGCTACGATACGGACTACTAATCAATGATTTCTCTTTAATATTTGTAAATACGATTGGTTCAACATTATTCTTAGGATACGTTGTAGTATTTTACTATTATAGTATTAAAAGGGTAAGCTACTCGACAGCCTTTTGTAATAAATACAAACGATTCCTTTATAGTCAATGATCGTGAAACAATTTACTGGATGTATGTTGTTGTTAGTGACTACCGTGTTGTATTCCGTGTGGTCCGAAGATGTTTTGATGGTGAGGAGAAATATCGGAACCCTATGTTGTGTGATAACCGTCGTATTCTTCGCTGCACCTCTAACTTCTGTTATACACGTTCTTAAAACGAAGAGTACGGATAGCTTGCCATTTCCGATTATCCTCACCGGGTTTATTGTTACAAGTCAATGGTATGCGTACGGTGTATTGTTAAAAGATGAGTTCATACAGGTAAGATAATATACTTTTTATAATCATCGTAACGAGCATTATATTTATTTTAAGTTTTGTTTCAGATACCGAATTTTCTTGGTGCCGTTCTAACTTTCTCCCAACTTTGTCTATTCTGCATTTATCCAAGCAAAAATCAAGATATCGAAGTTGTCTGATTGAGTCGTACGTCTTTTTAATGTTGAAAGTGTTTGATTCCATTATTTATTAATAGTTTATTCAGACTAATTCCATTCGATAGGCGATCTCTGCGGTAGATTGTAATTGTACAAAATGTTTAGGTGAATTTTTTTTTACTTTACCCTGCTTTTGCTGATCGGTAAAAGACGCCGTTTTAGTTATATAAGACGTCGAAAATAAATATTTGTTTCAAATAAATTTAGTGTTTTTATGGCAACGATATTTAGACCTTGTATACCTTGTACCGCTAAAAATAAAAAGATAAAGAGAAACCATTAAATTAGGGGAAATAATCAACAAAAGGACTTAATAAGTTATTTTCAAAGGATGACGGTTACAGGGAAAATAAAAAAAAAATTCTAGAGGAATAATGTGATCGGTTTAGCCAACCTGAACATATAAATTTATTATTTTGGTAATCGTATCTTGTGCATTCGATTATAAGATCAGGTGTAATAAAAAGAAACAAAATAGATAACATAAAAATTAATGTATTTTCCGTAAAATGTATAAAAATCAAAATAAAAGATGTACAACTTCAGACAACATCCTACAAGTATATAATATTCTCGAAATACAATCAGAACAATATATATAAAATTTCTCTATGTATAACAAATTACATATACGTACAACATATCCATATCTAAATTTAAATATTCTTTTTAAAGCTGTACATCTGAGAACTTCGTACTTAGACTTATCTTACCCTTTGATGTCCTACGCAGGCTACCTAAGATATTGAGCATTTCGTTCACCGCCTTGGGTGTCTCCCTTTCTTTCTTATTAACCTCGTTTTTCCGTTTTCTCAACGTGAACATACCGGATTTGATCTGGTTAATTATATCGTCGTTAACGCCACCTACCGGCTGTTGTTTTTTACCATCGTTATTATTATTCGTTGGGGAATCCCCATCGCTGCAAATAGTATTTTCGCCGTTATCGTGAACGGATTGTCGGAGTTTTTTAGTTCGCAATGGCGCGGTAGGCGGCGCTAGATTTTGTGGTGGGAGCGGCGGCGGAGGTGGTGGTAACGGTAGAACGGGCATCGCAGGAAGTGGGGGCGGCGTTGGAATTGCTGGAAGTGGCGGTGGTGTTGGAATTGCTGGAGGTGTTGGTGCGCTCGCCGCTAAGGCCTTTTCGGCTTCTTCGGCTGTTTTAAGAGCTCGTTCTAGTTCCGATTCGAGCAATTTAAGACGTTCTTCAAGGATTTCAGTGTGGGAATTGGTTTCTAGTTCTTCTAGTTTTTCCTAAAACCAAAAAATATTTTGATTTAAACGTTTACGACGATCGAAAAAAATTTCTCACCTGCAAAACCGCAATTTCAAGGTTGTGTCTGTTCCTTTCATCTTCCAAGGTTCTCTTAACGTCTTCGATTTCGAACAGCAACGTTTGATCTAGACCGCCTTCGCAATTTAGTCCTTGTAGTAAAACGGTGCTCTGATGCGCTAACACATTCCTTTCTTTCTTGAAATCATCCGCTTCTTTCCTATTTAAAATTAACGTAAATAATAGAAAACAAAACACGCTAGAAACGAGGAATTTTACCTCAAACGACAGGCGTTGTCTCTTTGGTTCTGTTCAGATTGTTTGCTGTCTTCTAATTCTTTCTGTAGCATCCTCGATATCCGCAACAGTTGGTCATTTTCCTTCTCCGCCCCAGCTATTCTATCCTCTAACATTTTCGTACGTTTCTTTTCAATTTCAAGATCCTATCCATACGAAAAAAAAAGAAAAGAGTTAATACACAGAAGAAACGTTATTTTTTGTTTATTTTTGTTATTTATGTTATTTTTTGAGAAAAACGAATCACCTGCGTGAGATTAACATTTTGTTCAGACGTTTCGAACTCTAACAACTTAGCGGCGTTCAATTCCGATTGTAGCCGAGCAATATCGTCGCTCATTTGTTTAACCGATTCTCGTAGATTCTCCAGATCGTGATCGTTGCCATTATCCCCAGCGTCGACACCTTCGTCGACTAGGTCCTTGTCTAAGAGTAAGGTTCGTCTTCTTAACTTTAGATTCTCCCTGTACCAATTCGAAGCATCATTCAATGCCCTGTGAGAGACAAAAAAAAAGATCAAGTTACCTTTGAAAATAAAAAAGTGATATAGTGACAATTCGCAACTGTCAAAAAGTGACGTATTACCAAACTTAATAATTATCAAGTGGGAACAACGACATTACTTGGGGAAAAATAAATTTTACTGTTGCCAGATAAAAAAAAGTACTAAGGAAGTAACTTAAGAACTTACATATGCATAGCCCCTGTTTCGGTTTCGTATTTGTTCTTCAACATATCGTATTCCTGGAATAAACTCTTGGAAACCGTTGTTAATTTCGCTAAGCTCTCGTTTTTTTCGAATAACTCCGTTTCCAGTTCTTCATTCTTCGTCTGAAGATTGTTGTAACGTTTCTCCAGCTCTATGTAGCTCCTGATATCTGTACGAAAGAAAAAACGACGTGTTTTGGATATTAAAAAGAGTTCACTTGGCAGTATCTGCAGTTGAAAACACAATCAATCATAGTTGCTATTGCAGCAACAAAAACTAATTTACGCTTTTGTTTTCCGTTATTTCTTCGTAAAAATATGAATCAGTTCAGAAGCTCTCGCGATATTATTATCGTTTCTTTGTGAGTCTTTGATGAAACGTGGTGAAAAGAATTTCATTCACTTGTATTCATTCGAAGGGAAAGAATTATCAGTTTGAAAGTTGAATCATTTCTTGTTTAGTAAGTTTTAATATTTATAGATTGTTCACAGTGGTTTACCTTAAACGTGTTCCGGGTTCGGACCGTGCTATGGTTAAACGATGTTTCGTCCACAACCATTTGGGGCTTCTTTAGGAGGTGGTGGAAAGGTGATAGGTAGCACGCCAGAGGCGAAAATCAACTGCAGTTTGCTTCTCCTGAAGAAGCTCCATATGATTGTGGGCGAAACGTCGAGCTTTCGTTTAACCTTGATACGGTCCGAACACGAAACACGTTTGGTTTTAAATGTTTTAAAATGTTCAAAATCTACTTTTACTTCGGAATTTACATTTTATTCAGGATCAATTAAATAGTTACAGTTAATGCTAAATGATGTTGCAACATTTAAAATTAAAAGATGATATTTGTAACAAGCAGTTAAAAAGGTAAGAACGAGTAAACTTACTAGATTTGTGAATACAAATTCCGGAATATAACATTTTTCAACGGGAATTCCCAACGAACCTCATCAAATGGCAATTTATCTAGACTATGGTTGTATATTTTGGTCAAAATTTGACTACTAACTGTCAAAAATGATGCGTTTTACAAGGTGCAAATGAGCACGGCAAGTGTATTCGCGCAACTACGCCTCAAATTCAAGCGAATTCGCAAAACCTATCGGAAAACCTGACGATGTACGTGCCGTAACCGCTCAATTTTCTAAAGAATTAATTTAATCCATGCTTTCCGATAAACTTTATCCAAATTAAAGCTTGCTAATAAGGCAAAACGGGAATTATGCAGATAAAATTTCTATAATAGAAGCATTACATCGATTGCCAATATACGAGGACGATACGAGAAGTACCGGTGTTTGGAGATAGACGGCGTTTTGCGTCGAAATCTGCATTAGCGACTGTGATGGCGTGGAGACATCACTAGATGGCGAAAACGAAAAGCCAGGCGGTAAAATCGGTTTTTCCCTAAAGAAGGTGAAGACGATTCCATCAGTTAGAGAAGTTATAAGGACGATGGGATTGGGATTCGCAAGCTATAATCTTTCTTGGTTATTTGGAGAAAGGAAGGACGGTATGCTGATCGATTCGACGCTGAAATAAGCAGAAAAGTCTCCACTTAGCGAAGAAAAGGAATTCTCTACCGTGACGATAAAATCCCAGATCAAATTAATCTAGTTACGGTACGAATTTTTTGCCTCATTCAGTATATTCGTCAGATTTCGCTCCTTGTAATTTTTTTCTTTTTTGAAAAAATGATTCGGCGGAAAACGATTCACGCCGAACGAAGAGGTAATCGTCGAGTTCGACAAGTTGTATTATTTCGATCGCTGGAGCAAGTGTATAGAGCTACAATCGTCGTAAAGGTTTGATAACCGTTTTTCTGATAAACCATTGGAGATAGTGCACGTTTGCGTGTAATACGTAATACGTCCATTTACAACGGACACCTTTATATAGCCTGTAACACGCGCAACTTAATCGTAATAGCTAGTAACAGCGGGTATATCCGGTGCTTTTACCTTAAGCGCGGCTAGGAATATAATCAGATAGTCTATTCAGGTCCGGGTACAAAGACAATTTATGAATTGGAATGAATGGCGTAGCAAATTGTTGCGTAATTATTTTGATTTACCGTTATTCATTGAATGCATACACTGCGCATATTACCTCCGAAAAAATTAATAAAATACAACGATTCTACAATTTAAGCAGGAGTTTCTGAGCATTGTAAAGACGATGAAACGAAATGGAAGAATACTGAAGATGGGAACATCCTTACGAAATCTTCGTCGAATTATACAAACAACGGCAGACTTCGGTAAATTTCCATTATCCTCCCTAATAAGCATATTAATACCAAAAACAACGCTTGGTGGAAGCAGGTTGGGAAACCCCGCTTAACGACTGACCATAAAAAAAAGGCTCAAGCGGACTAAATATTGTTATGTGGGAAATACCAAGGAAATCGGGGATTTCACATTTCACCGGCGGAAGCCAATATATATTACGAGGGTGGCTCAAGAAGTCGATCCTGAGGCTATTTTGACGCTTTTCCGTCGCAATCCCAACTAGTTTCTCCGTCGATACGTGACTATGGACGAAACATGGGTACACTACCACATTCCGGAGACTAAGGAACAGTCAAAACGGCGGGTTTTTGAAGGCGAACGGGCTCCGAAGAAGGCGAAGACGGTGAAATCGGCCGATAATAGTGTTACGTACGGTAGTTTGTAAATAGTGTTGTATTTCATTTATTTAATTTGCTATTTTTAAAAGTTGGACAATGATTTTTTTTTGTAATGTTGACACGTTAAGTGTGGAATAAATTCATTTTTTATATTGAGTATATCGCTTGAGTTGTTTGTCTTTGAGCCCCGACAACGTTTTTAAAGGCAGAAAAACGTTACAATTGGTGTTAGAAGTGGGATATTGGCGATATATTTGGGAATAACTGAAATTCCTAAACTGACTGTGTACAGTTGAAAACAATGACAAAATTCTGTAAATTAATAGACTTGAAAGTAGCAGACCTAAAAAGAGAATTAGAAGAAAGGGATGTAGATATAAGCGGGAAGAAGCCAGAGCTCCAGTTGCGGTTGAAAAGAGCCATGGAAGAGACTGGAGAAGATCCTGAGAAATACTTGTTTGAAGTGCCCGGTGGAAATAGCGAACTTCTAGCGGAACTTAAAGAAATGATGGAAGATAAATAAACGGAACATTCTAGAAGTATGGAAGAGAAATTAACAGAAAACTCTAGAAAGATAGAAGATAAATTAACAGAAAATTCTAGAAACCTGGAAGAAAAATTGATTGAAAGTTCTAGAATGGTGAATGAGGAAATCAAGAGTATAGAAGAGAAGTTAATCGAAAAATCCAGAATAATCGAAGAACTGGACGGGCGCATGAAGATGTTAGAAGAACAATTTCATTCTGGAACTATACCGAAAGACGAAAACACCGGAAATTCTACCAATACGCAAAGCATCCAAATGGAAGCAGGAAATACAGCGACCATCGGTACGATTCGAACAAAAAGTGAGCTGCCTATTTTTGATGGAAAGACGCCATTGGAGGACTATTTAACTCTGCTGGAGACGATGGCTAAGGTGTACGGCTGGACACAAGCTACACAAGCAGCCATGTTGTCAGTGGCTCTGCGCGGCGACGCTCTGAAGCTACTCCAGACTATTCCTTCATCTGAGCGACAATTGGTAATAAACATCTGCGGCAAGTATACCGCTCGCAGTTAAAAAATCATTATCCAACTTTTAAAAATAGCAAACTAGATAAATGAAGAGTTACGTACGGTAGTTTGTAAATAGTGTTGGATTTCATTTATCTAGTTTGCTATTTTTAAAAGTTGGACAATGATTTTTTTTTGTAATGTTGGCAGACGTTAAGTGTGGAATAAATCCATTTTTTATATTGAGTATATCGCCTGAGTTGTTTGTCTTTGAGCCCCGACGACGTTTTTAAAGACAGAAAATGTTACAATATGATGGCCTCGGTTTTTTTGGGACGCACGCGGGATCATCTACACCGATTACTTGGGAAAAGGACAAACAATAACGGGAAAGTATTATCGAGAAAAAACGCCCCCGTTTGAAAAAGAAAAAGATCGCCTTTCATCAAGACAATGCACGGGTGCCACCTGCGCCCAAAATTAGGCAATTAAGTACAACATCTATTGTATTCACCGGATTTGGTTCCCAGCGACTTCCTTTTATTTCCGAATTTGAAAAAAATAGCTCGCCGGGAAACAGGTTCACGTCGAACGAGGAAGTCGTGCCTATTTTGAGGACTATACGAAAGCCTACTTTTTGGAAGGTCCAAAAAAGCTGGAGAAACGCTTGGCAAGTGTATAGAGATCATGTTTGATCATGAAAATACCATGTTTTGCCTTTTGCTAAGGACGCCTCGTAACTTCAAATTACGCATACAAACTATGCACAATTACAAAATACAAGAAAGATATATAATTAAGGTTACGGGAAAAACCACAAGAACATCGAGACCGTGAAAAAAAAATACAAACGATGCACTTGAAAACAAGGATAATAATATCGTCGTCGGCAATTGTAAAATAAACCAAAAATAACTATTTCTATAAATATTACTCCAATGAAATTTATTATTATTATTAAGAAAAAATTGAAAACGTAAAATGTTTTTTTTTAATAAAAGCAAAAAAAAATGAATATCGCTAGAAATCCTAGATGAACATTAGTAACAATATAGTTACTATTAAATCCAAATGAATTGTATACCTATGTTTAATCTGCTAAAATTATCTGTTACTGTTACTAGTTACTTGTGCGCTATTTATCGACGTTTTGATCGGAAAATGGAGCAAAAACCTAATTATACCTTACGGCTGCGTTAGCAAATTGTTAAAGTGGTAAGGAGGTTAACTTTTGCAACAGATTGAGGTTAAAAAATCAAATTAACAAGGTTGGCATTCTCAATGTATTAATATATAATAGTAAACGTTGACAATTTTAGTTTGATTCGAAATATGTACACTGCCGTTCAGAGAAGTTCGGTCGGTTGGTAAAAAACATGAAAAGGTTACAGAAACAAACGAAACTAAAAACAAAATTCAATTTTATTGCATGTACATGTAAAAAAGACAAAAATAAATAAATAGAAAGTTATTCTGGCCTAATATAACATACTGAACATTATTTTTTTTTTCATCGAAAAAACCTCCTTTGCTGTTAATCACCGCTCGAACTATTCTAGGCATTCTTTCGATAAGTTTTGTTAAAACGGATCGTGGAATATTAATCCATTCATGTTGCGGAATATTCCGTAAATGTTCTTGTGAAGTGGGGCATATTTTTCGGATCCTCTTGTCCAGTTCATCCCACAACAATTCTATCGGGTTCAAATCTGGACTTTGCGGGGGCCATGTCATTACTTGCAGGGTGTGCTGTTCTTCTTGCTCGTTTAGATAGTTCTTACGCACTAACGCAGTGTGTTTTGGGTCGTTGTCATGCATGAATGTAAAGTTACGGCCTATTATACGCAATCCTGATGGCACTGCACGATTCTGGAGTATTGCAAAATAATTTTCCTTCCTCGTTACTCCCTGCACTCTGCATAAATCTCCCGTCGCAGCAAAGGGGAAACATCCCCACACTAACACAGAACTACGCCCTTGCTTCACTGTAGGTACAATGCAGTTCGGGATCAATTTTCGGTTTTAGATCTTCGGACATAAACTCGTCGATTTTGCCCAAAAACCTCAAACTTTGACTCGTCACTCCAAAGCACGTGTTTCCAATCATCTAACGACCAATCTAGATGAGAACGGGCCCACTGTAGCCGTTTTGCTCTGTTGTCCCGACGTATTAAGGATTTTCGAATGGCAATGCGTCCATGAAGGTCCGCTTGTTGAAGTCGACGTTTTACCGTACTCGCCGAAACTTGTTCTTCACGGCCGCCATTGACTTCGGCTGTTATTTGTGGCGCTGTTAATTTTCTATTGCGTTTGCTTAATAATACAATTCTCAAATCTTCAGCTTTTGTTGTTTTCCTAGATGCTCCAGGACGAACACGATTTTCTATAGTTCCAGTTGTCCGATATCGCTTTATGATGCCATTTACCGTTGAACTTCTCATATTTATTTTTTCAGCAATTTGTCGCCCCGAATATCCTTCAAACAGCGTAATAATGCGTGAACGTTCTTCTACACTGGTAGGCTTGCCACGTTGCCATTTTGAAGTAAATTTTGATGCACACCAACACACGTTTAACGGTAAAATTAAGCAAATTTATATCTTTACGCCTGCGATAAATAAACAAGAGTGATACTGCGGTATATTTCCTAAATGTATTGTTCGTTAATAATCCCCAAACGACCCGTTTCAAAAGATCGGCACTTCCGAGAAATTCTTGGAATGTTAATAAAAGGGACTTTATTGTGGTCGTCGCAATATTTCTACTTTACATAATAATTTATGGCTTTAATCCCTTAGAAAAGAGTGTATGCTTAATATTTTTCTAATTTTATGTATTAATAATTGTATACAGTGTGATATAATAGATTTTTATTGTATGACCGAACTTCACTGAACGGCAGTGTAGGTTAATATTATGTTAATTTAAATTTATATCTGCCATTCATGCGAATAAGAATCAATAACAGCATATTTTAGGTTATGTCCAGTGTTAATCCGACAGTTTGACAGTTTATAATGACGTATTTTTGACAGATTTCAAACAACTTACTTTTTTCGTTCTGATTCAGCAATCCTTTCCTTTTATTCTCCGAATCTTCGAATTTCTGCTTGAATCTGTCGATTTCGCGCTCCAAATTAGGCGAGTTCGGTACCAAAGACACGCTGCTGGTCTTGGGGGTCGGTGACGTTGGACCACTGTTGCTGCCGCTTCTGCTTAAGGACCTTCTCAGCGGTATGTTGGTGGTACCGTTGGCCATGCACGACGCCACCGTTCTATTGGTCGCTATGCTCGTCATTTTCTATCGGACCAGGCTGGAATACATCTGAAAAGCAAGCGATTTTTAATGGATTCTTGGAAAATTGAAGTTTGAGCGAATTTCGTCGAATGGTAAGCGACGATTTGGGATCATTGACGGTCCCTTAGCGTAGGGAAAGTTGCGGTAATAGATATTTACGGATACGCTACGCTATAATGCGTTCTTAGAAAACGTTTATCGCTTATCAATTATGTCATTTGAGCGGCGGCGACGTCGTTAATATTAGCGGACGTCGTACGTGATTTGCGTATTATAAAGATAGAGATTTCTGGTTAATTCTGTGGTATTGTTTAGGTTTCGTCATGTAAACAATGAATTTATTTTTTTATATTTGCTATTATTATCTTATAACCTCTGGGAAATACGTTGTAGTTGAAAGGCTTGAAAAGAAAAAAATTGTATTGATATTAATATTAATTAAATTTAATTAAATTTATTTAATTAAATTAATTTATTTTTTATATAACATATTAAATTAAAGTTCTTTTTAGCTCGAAGATGAGGGTCATTATCACAAACAGGAAACTTAAGCTCCAAAAGAGATAAGAAGCGTGTACAAGACTTAGATTAGTTTTTAGGCATATAAAAACGAGAAATGATTATATTTATAGGCGCATAAAAATAAAATCACGCTACTAATAAAATTCAACTTAACCTTTTGAACGGTTTGTAACGAGATAATTTGTAATCAATAAATTCTTCGATAACAATAAATATATCAATAATTACGGCAATTAAAAATTACATGCTAAAAGATAAACTTGTGTGTATGTATAATAAGCTTCTTGGATACAAGTCACCATCACTGCTATTTTAGCTTGGAATACTGTGGCGTTTCGAGTAAGGCTTAGTCACTTAAACAACACATAAGTATCGGCACCCTCCGCACCACACAAGTTTAATTTATTATATAGTAATATAATAAATAGTCCGGGACGGCCGTTTCGAGGACACGAATGGTCCTCAGCATCAGCCGCATGATGCGAGAAAATTTTTTTTTTCTAAAACAACATGCATGTACTATCCCTATTTCTTAGAACAGATATCCTTTACAAGTGCCTATTTCTACCTCTTGCACGCCTTGAAGCTACGACGTGCGAAAAATAACATGCGTGAACTATCCCTTCTTCCGAGAAGAAATATTGTTTTACAAGTGCCTATTCTACCCTCTACGCGTCGTAAACTACGACATGCGAAAAACACGGCCAGATGGACGGGAAGATCTCTTTTATGACCCAAAATATAAACGAGTGCCGGCCTACTGCAAAAGGTCAAAAAGGACAGAGTACGACAACGGTCCGTTTTCTCTGTTCATCAGATTTTTATTGCTTTTTATGTAAACCGTCTCGTACGCATCTAATTCTCGCAGCGACGTTACGTTTTTAATCAATTTTAAGTCTTCTAATTTAATACTACGCCCGGTTTCATTTATATGTTGTGCCACACTCGACGCGTCCAATCTGCCGTAGCGATAATTCCTTATATGCTCTTTGAATCTAGTTTCTATCGCTCTTTTCGTTTGACCGATATAGGCTTTATTACAGTGGCTACATTCAATTTTATAAATTCCCGACCTTTCTCCCATTTATTATACTTATTATATCATTATATAATTATTATTATATAATTATTATTATATAATAAATTAAACTTGTGTGGTGCGGAGACCTTAGTCATTTAATTATTCTTGACACCATTCTCTATCTTTGAGCCGTTTGTGTACAAGATAGATTCACCTTTAATGAGCGGGCCCTTCTTTGTTCACCATACCTCCGAACCTTTATCATTTTTGGGCTCAGACCCTACGTCACTCCACGAAATCTTTTACATTTGCCCAAAACAATGGTAAATTTATTGGAGATTTTATCGACGCAAGAGTTCCATGTAAGTCTTTGATGGAACCGTACTCTCGGGTATTTCGTTTCTTTGACAAATGGAATCTTCGCTCCTCCTAGCATAATTGGCTTGAAGCCTTGAATTAGGAATTTCTTTTTGGCGCTTCCTCCTTCAAAGATTTTTTCTATTTTCCTTACGATCGATTGCGTAATGGTTGTTCTATTAAATTGTTGTACATTGTTAAATGAGAAAACAAGACGACAGTAAAGAAACAAAAGACATTATCCAGTTAAAACTTGTAAATTCATCGTAATTAATATTTAATAGTAAAACGACCTCTACATATACAATTGCATTTATTTATAAAACAAGCACGGTCGACATTTCGATGTACATGCAGCAAAACAACAAGAAATAGGTTAATGTTAAACGCGGACAACCTTCTTTCTTTATAATTACGGGTGCGAGTTGTGAATCTGGAGGTTATTAACTCAGATGAAACATCTACCTAAAAATAAATGCCGCTCAGGTCACTTTACGAAAACGCTCGCCAGCTCAACCGTGAAGGAATAAACAGAGAGAAAAAAATAATAACAAACTTAATGTACGAATTAACCGAGCCGTTCGGGCTGGTCGGATTGGAGATTTGTTATCTAAACGCGTGGCACTCATCCCGGCCGGCTAACGGATTTACGAGTTTACGTTGTTGGGGAATTAGGCAATCGCCCACGTGAATATCTTCGGACGGAGCACGAAATTTCGTAACGGTTGTAAAATGCATCCCATTGACATTGGAATTTGATTTAAAATAACAATCGGCGCGTATCTTGGATATCGTCAAAAATTAAGTAAACGATTTACGGATATTTAGGATCGCTAAACGTAAACGACGGCTTTTCTGGGAATATTTCGAATACATGCTTATGTATTTTTTGAAGCGTGAGGATGGTGTAATAAATGCCCTGTTTTAAAGAAGACAACGCAATCGTTTCGTGTTAAGCAAATCAATAATAATAATCTTTCGTCTAATTGGTTCCAGGGTACATAGAATCTCAATCAATAAAATATAATAAATATTCAGAAAGGAAAAATCAAAAAACGTACAATAAGCCATAATAAACATTTTTTTTTAATCTCCCCATTCCTCACTTGAATTTTAGTCTTTAGCTAGTTGTTCAGTTTATAAGAAGACGTCATTCAGTGGTTCGATTTTCGACTATTACCATTGGTTCATTAGGCACTGCGATAAGTGTGTAGTTCTTTTGGAGTTTTTGTTGCTGATCATGACACAAGATTATTTCTTTTATATCGACTTCTTTAACGCCGTGAAAACCTTCGCTTTCTATAATTTGTGCCACCGTTACTATGTCAAAAAGAATTTAAAATAAATGGACGAATTCTTCCAACTTTAGGCTACTATTAACTCGAGCTGAAGAGATTCTTCGTCTTAAACGCTATGATTACTTCTTGATCAAAAGGTTCCAAAAGTGAAGCGGTGTTAGGAGGTAAAGGAGGTGAGGGGAAGTAAGGAGGTAGGAGGTAAAAATATTATTTCAACATTTGGATGATCTAGTTTTAACGATTGGGGATGTGCTGAAGGTTTATCGATTAACAACAATACTTGAAAAAGTATATCCTTGGATTTTAAGTAAGTTTGTACTTGAGTGTAGGCTTTCACGACCGTAATCCATAGTAGAAACGTCTTTCGGGTGATGTCGTGTAATTAATATTTTACTTGACGTTTCGCTGACCATCCTGTCAGCTTCTTCAGAGTCTTTAGAAATCTTCTGAAGAAGCTGATAGGATGGTTAGCGAAACGTCAAGTAAAATATTAATTACACGATATCACCCGAAAGACGTTTCTAATAAGTTTGTACTTCTTAAATGAAGCACATTTTGAACCAAGCGCTAAAGATTTCCGCATAGGTTACCCGTGCTTTATTGTTGGCATACTGTTCTTGTCTTTGTCTCCTAAAGGTCGGAGATTTGATGATCTGTATACAAGTAAAATAACCAGAAGCATTAGCACAAATTAATACCGTACGTTTATCTTTTGCAGCATTAAAACAAACCAGTTTCGTTTGGATTAAAGATTCTCTTTCTTCTATGAAACGCGGGAAAGTTGTTAGTCAAAATGTGGTCAGCGGGAGTCGATTCACTCACAAGCAAGAGAACTCAGAGGAACGTGTTTTCTTGTTTGATCCTCAATCCAAACATTTAATACTTTCTCAGTCTTCTCTAGCCTAACATGCCGCGATTAAGCGCAGATTTGGGAGCACCGTCTGTTATACCGCGGCGTACTTTCTTTTCGCCTTTTCTTATTTCACGGACGCTGGATTCGTTCATTTCGTAAGTCTTGGCACATGTTCTTAGTTTATCTAATATTTCAATCTTTTTTGGTAAGCCTTTTTCTTCGTATAATTTTTTTTTTGATCGAGGCGACAGATGTGTAAATAAACAAAAGAAATGTCTAAAGTAGGCGATTATCGAACGCAAAGCAAATTTGCACCAAATTTGAAATTCAAGTGTAGTAAGTGCTTTTATTGAATGTTATTCAAGCGGCGATTCGATATGTAACAAGTTTTCTTAAATGCACAAATACAATATGTAAGTGAAGACGGTTTTCGTTAAAAAAAAAAAAAGACCTCCCCGACCAGCATTCAACCTAATCGCGTTCAATGCCCGTATTCGGCAAGAAATATGCCCGACGACAAGTCTCCGCCCGTTCCTCGAATCAGGCAGAGATGGCGAAGAAGTGAAAACGGCGAAAACAAGTGCCCGATATCGCAGGAGGCAACACCGACCATACCAGACGTCTCCGATCTAAAAATAAAACCACAAGACTTCTCTCGGACTCGTAAACACCGTTCCGTACAAACAGTGCACGCAGTATCGTCGATGACTAGCTTAGTTATATTCGCCTTAGATCTTTTCGATTTTAATAGTTTATTGACTTCTCGCCGCTGCTTTTTTTCTTCCTTCTTTTCTATGCTATCACTTTAACACTATATTTAAAGCACTAATTTGAACTCTATTCACGATGTGATATATAGTCGTTATAGAAACGACAATTACAACAGTTTGCGTTAATTTTTTTTATATGAATTTTTTCCAAGTTGTCTGCGTAAAACGAAGAGGCTCTTAACCGCGTCCCCCATCTTCTCTAAGGAAGGATCTAAGGAAAGTGCTGGTGATTTATCTTTGTATAAAGCAGCTCTTGTAGGTGCTTTCAAGAACACTTTCTTGGTGTGACTAATTAATTAATTAAACATTCGGAAATTGGGTTTTAAGGGTTACAACATTTCTTTGCGAAATTAGCAAGATATCTAATTAAGTTTTTATTCATAAAAGTAAAATAAACTTAAAAATATCTCCGCCAGTAATATATGAACTAAATCATAAATTATTACTCCAATGTTTAAACAATTCTGCGACAAAAATTTAGACGCTCTGTTGTAAATGTTAAACAAAAATCAACAAACGAGTGATCAGTAATGCGTAGATCCTCCATTGTTCTTAATCACTTCCAATAGTCTGTTATTGATAAATTTATATAAATTTAACACGTAAGTTTGAGGGATATTCTGCCATTCAGTCACTATTGAAGTTTTCAGTTCCTGTACCGTGAAATAATGACGGCCTCCGCCATAAACGCGACGTGCCAATTCACCCCGCATGTTTTCAATAATGTCTGGTGTCCGTGATGACCGTGCCGGCCACTGTAAAGTTTTAATCTTCTTCTCTTTAAACCATTCAGTAACGGTTTTTGCTTTCTGAATTGGCGCGTTATCTTGCTGAAAAACAAAATTGCGCCGGGCCCATTGGTTTCCGAAACGTAGAAGATTGTCACGCAATAAGTCTTTATACGTTACAGATGTCATTTTGTTTGTGCAAAACACTATCCCACTTTTATCGCGAAATCCAATCGCTGCCCATTTCATCACAGATCCACCCCCTAATTGTCTGGTCATTTTCACTTTTGGTTCCTTTCTCAGATCATGATAAGAATGCGAGTACCCATCCGGTCCGTCCAAATTGAAACGTTTCTCATCGGAAAATATAACTTTTTCCCATTGTTTCTTCCAGGATCCGTGTTCTTCAGCAAATCTCAACCTCGCTTCTTTTGTGTTTCGCCGAAAGTGGCGGTTTTCTGAACATTTTCTTCCGTGATATTACCGGTGACGCCTTTAAAATCCTTTGAACATTACGCACGTGCGTTTGTACCCCCGCCTGTTGTGCAATAACTCTCGCCGACGCAGAAGAATTGGATGCACACCGCAATATCATGCGTTTATCCCGCTCACCTACAGCATTCGGTCGGCCCTGGCCTTTTGGTTTGCCGTAATTTTCCGGATCTTTTAGGAAATTTAACCGACGAGCAATTTCCTTCTTACTAACACCATCCTGATGCCAGGCTAGAACTTTACTCCTTTCTATCAAGGATAATTGCTTTTTTCTACCCGTATCGCAAACGCTTTATAAAATATAATTTCTCGCGGTGAAACGTGTACACTTTACCAGCACAACCGCTGCATATAAAGAGAAGTATCAAATTAAAACATTTTCGCTTATATTAATGTAATAAATGCACAGGGTCTAAATTTTCGTCGCATTTAAAATTCCTATTTTGATCTGGGAAAATCTCAATTACCCGTCATAAAGCAATAAATACGCAGAAATATCTATAAAAGGACTATTTACATAACAAGTATTAATAACCCTCATTTACATTTTATATAATGTCTATAAACTTTGTTTCGTAAATAAAAACGATACCGCGTCTATGTTTTTGTCGGGTAGTGTAGATCTATTGTTATCTATTTAGATAACCGAGCAGTACTAAAACATTAGATTTCACATACGCGAACGCGAAGTCAATTACTCACAACTTATTATTAAGGAATTTTTTAATAGCGCAAAAGTACTATAAAGCATTGAATAGACTTTGGTGGCGTACATTACCTACAATTGACGATCTTCAAATCCTCTCCGTATACACAAAAAACGGCTAAAAACAATTTATTTTCAAGCGTCTAGTAAGAAAAAACGAAAATAACACACCCGAATCAACGAGCAGCACACACGTCGCACAGTGTACTATCTAGAAAAGGTACACTCCATTACATTAATACTTCACGTATCGCTCTTAATGAGTACGTTTAATTAATTTAATTAGATAAACGTCATTCAACAACGTAGCAATCGACTTCCCGTTCAAGTTTAGGCTCTTGGAACCATATAAGATGTAGACACTTAGATTACAGGGAAAGGCTGGTACAGTTAGAGGAGTTTCAAGATTGAGGTTTTGTAATCTGTGAAGTTTATCGGATTTCGCTGGAAAATCTTATAATCGGATATTAATACACGTATTTGAAATGGATTTATTAGCTTCTCAATCGTTATACAGAACGAGAACGAAAATTTCAACAGCGGCGTGGGTCTTCCAAACTGTTTCTGCCAATGGAAGAATTTGAAAATTAATTTTGCAGAAATTAAAAAAAAAATGCAAACCTGCAACACTTTGTCAGTACTACTGTGGGCCGTGTAATGTTGTTCGAGTAGTGTTGCCAGATTCGTTGAAAATGAAATTTCTATTATGATCGATTTGTCAACACTATCATCAAAATAAATATGTCCAAGATAAAGCCGAGGATTGATGATTGATGAGTGAATACGGACTCCTGTTTGGTGGCAGGGTCTCTTCCTTGCCTCCCTCTTCCCCTATATAAGGAACCTTCATCTTGGGCTAAACTAGTCAAATTCTCGTCGTCTACAAAGTTTTTGTTTGGGCCTGAGAAGCCTAGGAGTCAATGGTGTCAGCACTTTGTTGACGATTTCTTCGGTTGCACCAATATTTGACTTGGAAATAGGACATACGCTACCACCATTCTCTGATATCCTTCGGGCTATTGTCTCCTTTCAAAAGAATTTTTATGACTGTTCAACATACAAATTCCTCGTTTCTTTAAACTGATAAACAAATGACAAATGTTAAGCGATTGCGACCAAACATGTTGATGAATTTGACATGTACACTGCCGTTCAGTGAAGTTCGGTCATTCAATAAAAATCTATTGTATCACACTGTATACAATTATTAATATATAAAATTAGAAAAATATTAAGCATAGACTCTTTTCTAAGCGATTAAAGCCGTAAATTATTATGTAAAGTAGAAATATTGCGACGACCACGATAAAGTCCCTTTTATTATCATTCCAAGAATTTCTCGGAAGTACCGATCTTTTGAAACGGGTCGTTTGGGGATTATTAACGAACAATACAGTTAGGAAATATACCGCAGTATCATTCTTGTTTATTTATCGCAGGCGTAAAGATATAAATTTGCTTCGTTTTACTGTTGAACGTGTGTTGGTGTGCATCTGTCGTTTTTGCGCGAAAGTTTTAAGAAAATTTACTTCAAAATGGCACGTGGCAAGCCTACCAGTGTAGAAAAACGTTCACGCATTATTATGCTGTTTGAAGAAGGATATTCGGGGCCACAAATTGCTGAAAAAATAAATAAGAGAAGTTCAACAGTAAATGACATCATAAAGCGATATCGGACAACTGGGACTATAGAAAATCGTGTTCGTCCCGGAGCACCTTGGAAAACAACAAAAGCTGAAGATTTGAGAATTGTATTATTAAGCAAACGCAATAGAAAATTAACAACTCCGCAAATAGCAGCCGAAGTCAATTGCGGCCGTGAAGAACAAGTTTCGGCGAGTACGGTAAAACGTCGACTTCAACAAGCGGACCTTCATGGACGCATTGCCATTCGGCAAAACGGCAACATTCGCTCAGAGCAAAACGGCTACAGTGGGCCCGTTCTCATCTAGATTGGTCGTTAGATGATGAGAAACACGTGCTTTGGAGTGACGAGTCAAAGTTTGAGGTTTTTGGGCAAAATCGACGAGTTTATGTCCGAAGATCTAAAACCGAGAAAATGATCCCGAACTGCACTGTGCCTACAGTCAAGCCAGGGCGTAGTTCTGTGTTAGTGTGGGGATGTTTCTCCTTTGCTGGGACGGGAGATTTATGCAGAGTGCAGGGTGTAACGAGGAAGGAAAATTATTCTGCAATACTCCAGAATCATGCAGTGCCATCAGGATTGCGTATAAGAGGCCGTAACTTTACATTCATGCATCGACTCAAAACACACTGCGTTACTGTGTAAGAACTATCTAAAGGAACAAGAAGAACAGCACACCCTGAAAGTAATAACATGGCCCCCGCAAAGCCCAGATTTGAACCCTACAGAGTTGTTGTGGGAGGAACTGGACAAGAGGATCCGAAAAATATGCCCAACTTCACAAGAACATTTACGGAATCTTCCGCAATATGAACGGATTAATATTCCACAATCCGTTTTAACAAAACTTATCGAAAGAATGCCTAGAATAGTTCGAGCGGTGATTAACAGCAAAGCAGGTTTTTTCGATGAAAAAAAAATATAACGTTCAGTATGTTATATTAGGCCAGAATAACTTTTTATTTATTTATTTTTCTCTGTTTTACCTGTACATACAATAAAATTGCATTTTGTTTTTAGTTTCGTTTGTTTCTGTAACCTTTTCATGTTTTTTACCAACCGACCGAACGTCTCTGAACGGCAGTGTAGATATATATATTTGTTTCGGTATTTGGCGAAGACACCTGTATATTTAGTCTGTTCAATGCGTACAATCAAGGTTATATGAGTTCGGTGTTCGGTTTGATTCGTCGTTATTTATTGAAAAATTCTATACGCGCGTCCGGTGCACAGCTGCGAGGTTAGGCTTAGTTTAATAAATTCACGATAAGTATTGTTTATCAACACATCTGATTGTCCGACGTAAGTGCGAGCGATTAGCCTTGACGTGCTTCTTCAATTTACAACTTCATACGGCGACGTAAGTGCTTAAGTGAAAATGTCGAAGTCTCGATAAACGGCAGTTAACAATAATTTGATAAATCGATGCAGTTGAAAGTCGCTTATTAATTGTTTATCACAATCGTTTTCTCTTATTGTTGCGGCGGCTAACAAATATCGCGAGAATTGACCGGTTTATTGGCCTTTCGCTCAAACTATTGATATTGATTTACTGTCAGTTTTAATCAAACTTTTGAAGGTGAAGTAATTCTCAATCTTGGTCAACATTTGATCTTTACGCTACGGAGCTGCGCGAAAGAAAGCGAGTGTTTCAATGTATTGGGAGTTTGTTTGCACTAAATTTTTATCTTAGTTATCTTCTATTTGTCTATTATCGGTATTCCCTTAGTTTGCACAATTACATCAGACTGAAAAACAAATCACGTCTATTGATTTAGAGCTCGTACATGACTTGTGTGAATCGCTAGAAGGGTAATCTGGTCTCGGTTAGATAAACATATAAAGAAATGAAGGTTTACTGAAGGTCAATGGAGACGCAAAAAATAAATCGAGAACATTATCGGATTGGTGACTTGATGAAAAAGTAATCTGTATAACTTAGGTCGAGTAAACGAACCTTGGCGTAGAAGATACAAATTACGAAGTGGAAACGGGCTAGAGTATGCGAGGAACTAGAGGTACTCAAGCAGAAGCTTTTCGGGGAGGATCTATTGGAGCCTTCGGAAGTACTGAAGTATCCACTGGGCAAGCGAATAGCTTTTATGGAGCACATTAACTTGTTCGAATGGAATTGAGAGTTTTAAGCTCAAGCCTAGATTTTATTGGACAGATATACCACATAATTACCTACAACTTTCTTCTTTATACATTCCTTTCTAAAGCCAACAATAACAGAGCTATAGGCACCCAACGAAATGGCGAAAAAAGTAAAAAAAAAAGAAAAGGCTCACTCAATCGAGCTCGTAAAACCGCAATTCCGTTTGATCGCCTCTATCTCCAAGATCCCTGTACTAAACGTTGGAAAAAAACGTATGCACTTAAGTACTTCTTACGTTAACAACGGATAAGAGATCCATTTTAATGCCGCACCCGATACCCTTCTGGAACTTATCCGAAACGGAAGTATCTAAACAAAGCTTCTCGGTTTAACGGTAAACAGGTCTTAAGTCGAGAAGGCAGATTGAAGCAAAACGACACTGACTCCGTATCTCCGCATCGTCGGTGACAAGCGGGGCCAGTGGGAAACCGCGATGTACAGCTGACTCATACCACATAATGTAGCTTGCAAGTATATGCACATACATTGTACATAAGTTAAAAATACACGTACGCTTTCCGAGATAATATACATAGATTATTTCGAGCTAAAAGGCGCCTCTTAGGCATGTTGATGCTTGGTACACAAAAAGAAACAGAGGTGAAATGGTTTTTTTTCCGATAAAAATGGAGATTTGTAGGTTAGCATAATGTGACGCTACGTAGATTGTTAATAAAATATCCAGGTTTTGCGACGTTGTACTCCAGATATAGTCTGTGCCATAAGGAGGATGAGCCCTTCCAGCATAACCTGGTATAAAGCTGGTCACCATCGCCAGGAGGGTCGCTACCCATAGCCGCCGTTATCACCAGGAGGCGAAAAGGCACTGCCCAGTGCCATTTCGGGCTAACCGATCGCACCCATAATCACACCTGGTCACCTATATGCTTTTGATTCTTACCATGTACGGCTTTCCCAGATATTGTTGACAACATTTTTAACTTAAATCGGAATAAAATAGATAACCCGCATTACATGTGACTTCTGCTAAATAAGCTTACAACAATGTCGCATACGATATTTTCACACACAAATGTTATTATTAATTACCTCTATTTCTAAAATTAAGAAGTAGAGGAAGAGGAAGACGAAGAAGAAGAGGAAGGAGGAGACGAAGAAGAAGACTAAGAAGAAGGAGAAGAAGAAGAGGAAGAAAGAGACGAAGAAGAAGACTAAGAAGAAGAAGAGGAAGGAGGAGACGAAGAAGACGAAGAAAAAGACTAAGAAGAAGAAGGGGAAGAAGGAGACGAAGAAGAAGACGAAGAAGAAAACGAAGAAGAAGAAGAAGAATGAGAAAAAAGTACACCCGACAACGGATTCGAACCGTATACGCTTATGACACACCCTGTACCCTTAATAAACTCGTCCACTCTAGATTGACCGCAGTCCGATTTATGTAATGGACACTTGATTTAAAATTTCAAATTTCGAATTCGGAATAAAAAAACTCTTCTTTATACAAGCATTAGCTTTAGCAATAATAAAATTCTAAACGCAAAAAATTGAACTACGCATCGCTACAACCTGAGTGCAGGCGGTCAGGTTGTCGAGGATCGCATCTTACCGTGAATTTCGAAGGTCAACGTATCGTAAAGCCTCTCCTTAATTCCATGCCTTTAGGCTAACGCGACAACATAACGCTCACCATCCCAGAGAAATTTTCGATGCGATATTTCATTTCTTTCTTTTCCCTTTACTTTCGTTCGCGAAAGTATTTGCATAAAATAGAGATTTTAATCGCGAGAAAAGTAATTCGTATCGTGCTTCGACGTTATCGGGTTAAACAACAAATTCGAATATTTGTGAAGTTGGTACTTCTCGCCTTCGATAGGGAGTTATCAGATCTCCTAATTTTTCAGGAAATCTATTTTCATCAGAAATCACGAGATACATCAGCGCTAAACAGATTTCATGTTGCGAAATGTTTTTATTCAATCTCTGAACTTTTCCAAGGCTCATTACGATGTTAGAAATCAATATTTAATGTAATGTTGTTTCTCTGTTGTGTTTTGTTGTTTTTTTTTTTTTTTTTTTTTTTCTAGTGGCATGTCTCATATCTATTTTGGTACTTGAATTAAAGCTGCTTCTTACTTACTTACTTAGTCCGCGCCTGCCTTAGCATTAAGATCGACAATAAACTTTGAACGCTCAACATTATAACTTGTAACCAATGTTTAATCTTCGTTACGAAATAAATGTTGAAATCAATCATTGCATTTTAATTCGTCAGTGATAAACAACATTATAAAATTTTGTAATAACGGAAATGTTGATAACGTGCAAGTCAAATTTGATATAAAATGCTGTTGTTCCAAAATTAATTTGACATACTTAAGATTCTCAGAAAAATATGGGCGTAAAGTTTGAACGCGTGCGTTTTCTGAGTCAGCCATGGAATTTCTAATAAATTAATGTTTAAATCGTTGTATTTTTTTTTATAAACAACATTTGTGCTGATGTTTAGATTGTAAACTATGCGTATTACTGCCGTAGTTCTCTTTTACGCTCAAAACATGCTATATTCAGCGTAAAACTGATCGATTGCACCGAATCGGATTGAAATAAATTTTATACGATGTCCTTCACCCCGAATTAAATGCCTTTAAAATGGTTTCGGCGAGTCTTATCAATACGTTGATAAACAAAATATAACAATCAGGGCTATATGTACAGTTCATATCGAAAACGCCAAAGAAGAATTTATACCAAATATTGGCTCAGATTAAGATAACGATAATGTGTATTCCCTTAAAAATATATATATACATGTCCTTACCAACAATTAGTCATTGGTTAACAACAAGTGACGCATGTACATGGTGAACAGAGACCTTATACATTCTCCTACAATCACGTTATTTAAAATTGTAGTTATACTTAAATAATTTGCCTGTATTTTAAAGGAAATAGTAAAAAAAATGAAATCAATTCATTTTCTTAAGACCACAAATTAATTGGCTTATATTAAGTTCACCACTTTCCGTGCGCTTCATGGGCTTCGGTGTGGCGGTGGTCGTTCGCGTGTGCAATTCGTCATATATGCGCAAGCGATCTTATTACATCCAATATGCATACGTTCAGGCATTTGAAAAATTTCGAGATTCAAAAAGAAAATATCTATTTAAGTATAACTGCATTCAGCTTTAAAGGAAATTTTGAGGTTATAAATTTTGTGCTAATTTATTTCGAGTAAGGTTCGAAGGGGTTGTAAATGATTTTATGATGTTTCTGGAACGATATTTATCTACCAAATTTACGAAAATAAATTTGTTACATACAACCTCAAATTTCTCGAAGAAAATAAAGCTATACAATGTAAACCCACGTTCATTCATAAATTAGAAGCTGGAGACGAGGGCCAACAATTGCTGTTTTGTTTATGGGCTGGAAAAAAAATTTTAAACGACAGATATTATAAAAAAAATAATTTTTTCAGATGAGTCAATTTTTACAACTAATGACGCTCTGCAGGTGTTGGTATCACGAGAATCCACATTTTCGTATAGTAACTAATAGTCAACGATACAAGAAAGTAAATGTACGGTGTGGCCCATACGTTTTTTGACACTAATTTAGACTTATCGTGTACTCGTAAGATTTTTCTCCTATTTTCAACTTCTATTATCAAAGTAGGCCGATCATTCTGAAAATTTCCATAACGCTATAACTTTTCATTCTGAACAACTTTTCTTAGTAACACTTTGGCGTGGTGTGAACGGAAAAGGTACTTTACCTGAAACAAAAACTGTAAAGGCCTATTTGATTTAAAAAAAATCGAAAGCAAACTAGAAATAAGTTCGAGACCAAGCAGGAGGGAATCCCAAAATACGGAATTCCAATTCGAACATTTTTGGCCCATCATACGTATTGTGAACTCAATCCGGGGACACACTGTATAATAATAATAATAATCTGCCTTAATACAAAAATTATAGATTTTTACATGTTCATATATGTACTCAGGGTTTTACGGTAATAATCACGTAATATTACAGCATCAGTTATATAAAACAGCTGTAGCTTTACAGCATTACATTTTTATCAATGTACATAAAGAAAAAAAACAATTGCAAACTTCGTAAATTTTTCAGGTATACCAACACAACCGGTACTTTTTGATCACACCACGTATACGAAAGGATTTTATATTCATTTTATTTACATATATTAATGTTGTGCCGTAAACGCAATTTCCTAATCTTGTCTTCCTTTTTCTTTTGCAAAATATATACGCGCCTTGTATCACGAACACGCCCAAAAATAACCGAAACATTCAAAAAATCATTTCGCACGTTTCTTTCGAATGACACGGCTAGAAAAGCACCGGAAAGGAATCCGTTTCTTTTTTTTGTGAAGAAGTATTCGCTAACAACTTACCAACAGGTGATTCTACAGATCCTCGAGTTTATTTCGACGTTCAAACGAAAGGATATACCAACACTAGCAAACCGGTGAAAGTACAATGCGACAAAGGCTAATTTTTACACTAACGTCTTCTATGTTGCTAATTTACTATGTTACTAAGAGTATATCTAACTGATGTCGCAATCGATCGAGATGCACTTATTTTACTTATTTACAGAAATAAGTTCTTATTAATCCTATTTACTTCAAGTACGGACTTTTAATGTCTTGCGCCCGAGTCCTCTCGAATATGAGCAACCGTTAATTCCCCCGCGATTTTAACCGGCCGACTGCTATCGTATGACTAAACTAACCGACTTGACTCCCGCTTGTTTACTGCAGGCTGCAGCAACCGCAGAAGTAGATTCAAGTTGTCTGTACTGACACAGTCACCTCGCGATTATTTTACGTTATTTCATCTTGAAGTAGCTTTATCGGAAATAGACTGCCGTTCGATTATTTGCCCGCTAAAAAAAATTTTTTTTTTCTAGTGTTAGTTTGAGTTGGCCTCATTGTGGTAGAGTACGACTCTATATAAGTGGTAATGTAAGGGACAAGATCAGCATTTAAGACGTCGGGTCAGACGAATTCGAGTTCATTCGTCTAGAACGTTGAATAATGTTCTTCGAATTAGGTTTGAGGGTTGGATCAGGGCTGGAGGAAAGGCCATGTACCCGCTACTCACGAGGCAACATCAGAACACTAAGATGCAGTAGGCTGCAAATCATTTATTGCGGGAGACTCGTGATTAGGGAAGATGCCTTTCTTCTAATGATTTTACGGCAGTTTTAGTGCAGCAGCGAGGGCGTGGAGAAAGGTATCTTGGAAGAATATGGCTTCGCGTGTGCCAAGGAGGTGGTATCTTATCGTTACATTTGCAGCCAACACTCGTCTCATTTGTCTTTTCTTTTTAATTTAGAAAGAACATTAGACTAAATAGTATACAACACTAAAGCATAGGCACACTCCGCATCACACAATTTTAATTTATTATATAGTAATATAATAAATAGTCCGGGACGGCCGTTTCGAGGACACGAATGGTCCTCATCATCAACCGGATGATGTGAGAAAAAAAACTTTTTCTAAAACTAAACATGCATGTACTATCCCTACTTCTTAGAACGGATATTCTTTACAAGTGCCTATTTCTACCTCCTGCACGCCTTGAAGCTACGACGTGCGAAAAATAACATGCATGAACTATCCCTTCTTCCGAGAAGAAATATTGTTTTACAAGTGCCTAATTCTACCCTCTACGCATCATAAACTACGACATGCGAAAAACACGGCCAGATGGAAGGGAAGATCTCTTTTATGACCCAAAATATAAACGAGTGCCGGCCTGCTGCAAAAGGTCAAAAAGGACAGAATACGAAAACGGTCCGTTTTCTCTGTTCATCACATTTTTATTACTTTTTATGTAAACCGTCTCGTACGCATCTAATTCTCGCGGCGACGTTACGTTTTTAATCAATTTTAAGTCTTCTAATTTAATACTACGCCCGGTTTCATTTATATGTTGTGCTACATTCGACGCGTCCAACCTGCCGTAGCGATAATTTCTTATATGTTCTTTGAATCTAGTTTCTATCGCTCTTTTCGTTTGACCAATATAGGCTTTATTACAGTGACTACTTTCAATTTTATAACTTCCCGACCTTTCTCCCATTTTCGGTTTATCTTTGGGATTACCGAGAAGATTGTTTCTCGCATGTCGTAGTTTACGACGCGTAGAGGGTAGAATAGGCACTTGTAAAACGATATTTCTTCTCGGAAGAAGGGATAGTTCATGCATGTTATTTTTCGCACGTCGTAGCTTCAAGGCGTGCAGGAGGTAGAAATAGGCACTTGTAAAGAATACCTGTTCTAAGAAGTAGGGATGGTACATGCATATTTAGTTTTAGAAAATCATTCGGTTGATGATGAGGACCATTCGTGTCCCCGAAACGGCCGTCCCGGGCTATTTATTATATTATTATATAATTAATTAAACTTGTGTGGTGCGGAAGTTGCCGATACTTATGTGTTATTTACCATACTACGCCACAGTCCTTGTTATCATTATTATTATTATTATTAGACTAAATGTATCGACCTGAAAGAATATAAGGATTTTGGGTGTTTTTTTCTTGCCAAGGCCGGGTATATGTTGAACTCCCCTCGTATATTATGATGCCACGCAGCGAAAAAACTTTGTATAACATAAAACATATATATATACAATATCTATGTAATTATCAACCTATATATGATCCGGGTTGGCGTAATCTCGTTAATATGCTAATTGCCGCTAGTATGCCGTACTTATAGGAGCGATAAAAATTACATTACACGTATAAAAACTCCACCTACGCAGATACGTTATATTTTGTTCCTACAGTCCATGTTTATGAATGAGATTTGGTCTGACCGTGAGTCTTAACGCATTTATATGTCTTGATCGCTGTCTTTTGTTGAACAAACCAATTCACTTTCGCTATTCCGTTTATGTCGCCTGTTCCAGTAGATTTGTTCTACACAGATAGCATTTGTACGCCGGGTTCAGGTTTAACGAGGTGGGATTTTGCGCTGTGCGACTTATTAGGAAAGAAGTGAAAATATTGGAAAGGAAACTTGAATGTTGTATGTTTAAGAGCGGCCGTTTCGAAGGAAAAAGTCGTGTGCTTCGAAAAAAAATCCAAAAAAATACAGCTCGCCCACGTTACATTTAAAACGTAACAAATCAGAAACAAGTTCGCAGCAAACTGATCAATTGTATTAAATTTCCGATATCTCCAACGGTGCTTCACCTGCTCTAATATTGAACTTCTTTACGGGTTAATCTAGTAACTTTTATAAATTTCAACCTGGCAATATTGTGTTAGGGTTTGCCCCTTTGCATAGTGTTGGCATAAAAAAATATATATATTTTTAAATGGTAGGGGTCAGATGTTTTGGCACGATATGGATATGTTTATTCAACAAGGTTCAGGCGGAGAGAACACCTATTGTAGAATCAAGGGTTTCGATTGTTCAACTTAGAAAGAACGGACGATGTTAAAGCCAGCTTCCCCAAATCAACCACTAATCAACACCGATCTCTAGATCCGTTACTTTCTGTAACGGGTAATCCAACTCTGCTGACATTAGAAAATGATATGAGTTGCCCAAACATTGAGGAAAAAAACGAAAACAATAAAACCAACCATCGTCTACATAAGCTTTTGCAGAAGAACGATGGACAAAGTTACGATATAATTTTTCCCGATCGTTGGATATGATGTCCGGGTTTTATTGATTGGGTTACCCGATTTAAACCCGTTGGGCTTCTTTTTGTCGGGTCATTTAAAAACAAAAAGTATACAAGAAGAAGCGTCAAAATTTGGAAAATTTAAGAATGTAAATTAGACGTCTGATGCAAGCCATATCACCCACTGGGTTTCAAAATACTATTTACAATTGAGAACGTTTAGGACACTGTCGGGCCGCACACACGATTTTCATTTGAACATTTAATTTAATTCTTTAATATTTGCATTTTTGTCGTGTTCGATTTTTTTTTTTCAACAATTTCTTTTAATTTAACCCCCGCGGAAGCAATCCATATTCACATTAGGAAGTTCATAATCTGCTAAAAAATGTTGCTGTTGCCATTATTTTTTGCAACCATAAGAAATCGCTTAAAAAAATCACATATGGTGGAAAAAAATAGAAAATAACAGGTTTTCTTATTCCATCTAGTTTGTGTAAAAAAAAGATATGTTGTTGAAGATACTGAAAATAATTTTTTTGTAACTATAGAAGCGTGCAGGTTACAAAAACCAATGATTGTCATTAATAATATTAATTAATTAACATTTGCAATATGACAGAATATCAAAGACTTTAATGTTTCACCGTTTATAGAAGGGGTAACCGTTCTTTTAAAAGAAATAATAATACGCAAATAATTACTATTTCCCATGACCTCCTACATAATAAGCAATTACCTATATGCATGCTACAACTATATAATTACCATCCCGATAAATTATTTATATCGCAGAAATAAAGCTTATACACAGTTCTATGTGTGTACCGAGAATTGCAAATTAACAACATAATAATCGGTTTGTTTATTTTGAATTGTAAATTTCGCATGAATCATCCAAGATTACTAACGTTTGTTGATTTTTATTATTTAAATAAAGGTCCTTTCAACTATTACACCGCGTACTTATATATACGTACACAATTCTTACCATTTACATCTTATTTTACGATTTACGACAAATAGCCGTTTTGGGGAACATTGTTTTATTCTTATCAACGCGTTCTGGCTGCTCGAAGCATTCCTAATATTGTAACCGATTAAATTGTACGGTGGATATATGCATGAATTGCGTAAGTTAAATGGAATGTGCCTTTTTAAAATTAAGAACAAAGCGGGAAAATCATAGAGAGTAGAAATAATTAATCGTTTGTGTTTGAAGGTAGGCAACCAATTCTGTCAATGTGTATTGTCGTAAGCATAATTTAAGAATTTTATATTTCCAAATATAAATTGAGGAATAATTAAAAATGAATTAATGTAAAAATACGCAGTACTAATGATTCACGAAACAACATTTAACGTATCGGTACACTTCGCACCATCTAAATCGCATTCCTAAGAAAGTCCAATATAGGCATTATGTAACGATTTTTAAATCCGGCAGAAGGAAGAAGATTTATATCAAAATATTAATTTGTGGCAGAAATATACCCTTTATGCAAAAACTTGAATTTTTAACATCGTTTTATTTAAACTAATCTATTTCAATACTATTTATTGGACTAGGTGACTAAATAAGATAGCCACACCCCCAAGGTTTCCTCGCATACAAAAAGTTTTTTATTTTTGCGCCAAGTAGTTATCCCCTCTTTGTGTCTCTTGAGGCACAGGCAAGTTCCAAACTCGAGTTGACACGGCAGTTATGTACACTGCCGTTCAGGGAAGTTCGGACGGTTATTAAAAAACATGAAAAGGTTACAGGATCCAAGTGTGGAAAAAGGACTGAAATTCAAGTGAGGAATGGATACCATACTAGGAGATTAAAAAAAATGTTTATTATGGCTTATTGTATGTTTTTTGATTTTTCCTTTCTGAATATTAATTATGTTTTGTTGACTGATTCTATGTACACTGCCGTTCAGAGAAGTTCGGTCGGTTGGTAAAAAACATGAAAAGGTTACAGAAACAAACGAAACTAAAAACAAAATGCAATTTTATTGTATGTACAGCTAAAAAAGACAAAAATAAATAAATAAAAAGTTATTCTGGCATAATATAACATACTGAACGTTATTTTTTTCTTTCATCGAAAAAACCTCCTTTGCTGTTAATCACCGCTCGAACTATTCTAGGCATTCTTTCGATAAGTTTTGTTAAAACGGATTGTGGAATATTAATCCATTCATGTTGCGGAATATCCCGTAAATGTTCTTGTGAAGTTGGGCATATTTTCCGGATCCTCCTGTCCAGTTCATCCCACAACAACTCTAGAGGGTTCAAATCTGGACTTTGTGGGGGCCATGTCATTACTTTCAAGGTGTGCTGTTCTTCTTGCTCATTTAGATAGTTCTTACGCACTAACGCAGTGTGTTTTGGGTCGTTGTCATGCATGAATGTAAAGTTACGGCCTATTATACGCAATCCTGATGGCACTGCATGATTCTGGAGTATTGCAAAATAATGTTCCTTCCTCGTTACACCCTTCACTCTGCATAAATCTCCCGTCCTAGCAAAGGAGAAACATCCCCACACTAACCCAGAACTACGCCCTTGCTTCACTGTAGGCACAATGCAGTCCGGGATCACTTTTCGGTTTTAGATCTTCGGACATAAACTCGTCGATTTTGCCCAAAAACCTCAAACTTTGACTCGTCACTCCAAAGCACGTGTTTCCAATCATCTAACGACCAATCTAGATGAGAACGGGCCCACTGTAGCCGTTTTTCTTTGTTGTCCCGACGTAGTAAGGGTTTTTGAATGGCAATGCGTCCATGAAGGTCCGCTTGTTGAAGTCGATGTTTTACCGTACTCGCCGAAACTTGTTCTTCACGGACGCGATTGACTTCCGCTGCTATTTGTGGCGCTGTTAATTTTCTATTGCGTTTGCCTAATAATACAATTCTCAAATCTTCAGCTTTTGTTGTTTTCCTAGATGCTCCGGGACGAACATGATTTTCTATAGTTCCAGTTGTCCGATATCGCTTTATGATGTCATTTACTGTTGAGCTTCTCATATTTATTTTTTCAGCAATTTGTCGCCCCGAATATCCTTCTTCAAATAGCATAATAATGCGTGGATGTTTTTCTACACTGGTAGGCTTGCCGCGTGCCATTTTGAAGTAAATTTTCTTAAAACTTTCGCGCAAAAACGGCAGATGCACACCAACACACGTTCAACAGTAAAACGAAGCAAATTTATATCTTTACGCCTGCGATAAATAAACAAGAATGATACTGCGGTATATTTCCTAAATGTATTGCTCGTTAATAATCCCCAAACGACCCGTTTCAAAAGATCGGCACTTCCGAGAAATTCTTGGAATGATAATAAAAGGGACTTTATTGTGGTCGTCGCAATATTTCTACTTTACATAATAATTTATGGCTTTAATCCCTTAGAAAAGCGTGTACGCTTAATATTTTTCTAATTTTATGTATTAATAATTGTATACAGTGTGATATAATAGATTTTTATTGCATGGCCGAACTTCGCTAAACGGCAGTGTAAATGTAAGAAGAAAACTAGCTAGAACATGAGTTGCTTAATATTGAATTTGTTCTTCCGGAATATGCAGGTAATACGAAATGCTGTCGTAATATTTGCGGGTATCAGTTTTACATAATCCAAACAACAACTACCAATAAAACAATTTCAAACCAACATTCTACTAAAACACATCAGTTCCAAATACACACGTAACATGTAACTGCCTCAGTCCTTGACACAGTACTGATAACAATTCCGCAATTTCATTTATGTAGATACAACGAAAGTCGCTACCAGGGCAATTACAAGAATGTGCCAACAAGGGGGAAATCAACGTAACGCCATTATTTGTACAACCCACACCTACACGCGTACATTTAAGGCAATGCGTTCAGCCGATAACGGAAATTAGGACGAAATCCTCGATTTTTACAATGTTACAATTATCCCTCTTATGTCATCGTATACGGTGAACGCTATAATCACACGTAATGTAGAAACATGTAAATGATAGGAATGTGACGTACGTTTCGAGTTGAAAGTCCTTTCAACTTTATGCATGTATGTACAGGGTGTTAAGGAATTTGAAATGTACGAGGGGTCTGCTGGGAGCCAGATCTGCTGAATATTAATTCGAATCTCAATTCGTGCATTTTTGCCACTTCGACTTTAATGAATCTATTGCGAGCTTTTCATCAACTTTAGCACTGTTCTTCTTCCTTCGGCTCCAGCAGATGCAAGAAATGGTCTGTTAAAATGTTGGTGTCGATGGCATAGAATGTGTTCTATCGTCTTCAGATCTGCTTGGTGAAGACGGCAGATTTGATCTTCAGCTTTTCCTAGTTTAAATAAATATTTCAGGTCTACATGAACTTTTCCTAGTATGAGGCCTTGTCCTCCCAAGTCATTTCTAAGATTCTCTTGGAGAGGACAAAACGGGTTACGACCAATGGAAGGCATGTCTGTTGCTTTCGCTTCTTTCGATCTCTTCGTGACTTGGAACTTAGATATATACGTAAGAGTGGGCTTTAATAGCTTTTAGAATTGCCTAATTGTCGCTGTGCTTTGTATCCCTTTCTCGAGATTCTTTATGGCGCATAGGTTTAAAGCATACATCTTTGCTTGAAATATGGTGGTGGGGAGTCCTGTAGGTAATTAGGCCCATTAATACCTATACCTGTTCCAGCGTATCTCTTTTGTTTTGCTAATTTACGTTGGGACCTTCCAGGATTCTTGCCACGACGACCACTGAAGTGTGGGTTTTCTTGGCATCTTGGTGGAACAAAATTTTGTCTTTGTTCGATTTTTTTTTTCCATTTTTACAGAAAGACCGACACAAACGTATCTTTCAATGCATGCGCGATATATTATCAGAATTTTTTGATTGTTCTTCGTGTTGAAGCTTGACATTTTTCCTATCTATCCTCGTATATACCTGAATTGCATAATTTACGATTTGTTAAGTTAATAGGCAATTTTTCAACAAATAGGTTTGTCAATTGACCTGTTAGACATACACGGTTGATCAAGCGTAAAATAGTACCTTTTTTTGGTGCCTTACTCGAAGGAAATATACGGTGGTGGAATATTGTCTGTGGTGATGGTCGTGTAATTAAGAACGGTGAAAATATGAAGTAACTGTTGTTGTTCTTCGTTTGGTGCTCACATTGAAGGCAAAATGTTATAATTAGGATATCTCACGAAATGTCTCAACAACAAACAGATAAACAAAAGCAAATTCAGAAGATGATTTCTACTTATTAAAGGATTTAATAAAAACAGCTTTTTATGATTTGTTAACAATTTCTTAGGGAACACCAAAAATCTTATTCTTATCATCACTAATTGAGGTGATTTTTGCAGTTTTCTTGGAAGACAAACATTAGCAGAGATATTAATTTTATGCGTTATTTTTTGGCCACGCCGCATAAATATAAGTCCTCTTTTCTTTCGGGATCGGTTAAATTTTCAAATTTTCTCCATTCACACTTTCCGTTAGGAATACACTAAGCGTATAAAGCACAAAATGCAGCAGATATATGTAGTAAAATAATCCAAGGACATTTGGACATTACATAATGTTATTTGACGATCTAGCTACAGGTATGTACATCGAAGCAATGTCTATATGCGTTAGCAATTATTGTAAATATTCAACTGCGAAGCGGCAAGTCCTCACGCGATTCAGTGCAAAATCGGTAGAGACCAAATTGGTGCGGGTAACTTGCTTGATTGCCGAGTGAAATTGCGCCAGACTTTAACCCACTCTCGAAAAGACCGCCCCTAACACGCCGATACCTGTTTCTTCCACTTATTTATCGCGGGTCTTCGACATTTTTTCCTCATAATTGTTTTTGCGATTAATTAAAACGGACTTCTTCTTTTTCAAAAAAAAAAGTCATTTTGTGTTGAATTCGCGTCGATTTTCTGTGTTTTTTTTTTAATTTATTTCATTCAGTTTTTTTTGTTTATCATTTTTGTAATTTGAAACATTACACATTAGGTTACTGCGATAATGTTTTATAGTTTCCGTAATGATACTTTATTTCTGTTGTTTTTTGATCGTGATTGATTTAATATTTGGTAAGTTGTATTTTTTTTTATTTATTTATTTACATTTGAAATTAAATTTATTTGTTTTACTTTAATTTTCATTTATTCCAACGGGATCTTGATGTTTTTTTTTGTTTGTTTAAGTAATGTGGATTAAATTTTTTTGAAGCTGATGCTTCTTATAATATTTTTTTATTTTTTATTTTAATTTTTACAGGGCGTTTTAATTGATTTCTCTCTTTATGAAATTATATTTTCAAATGGGGGACAGAGGGGGCAATTTTACAGCCTCAATTGAATGAGCCTAGCACCTTTACAACGTAATTAAAGAATTTAGGACTAAATATGTTCAAAAATTACATCGCTTTAAATCTGATTCAGATATTTTTGAGTTTTCATTTTAAGATTGACCTTCTGGGTTGAACCCTTTTGAGCTTTCAATATATACGCTGGGAACTGATGCCGTGCCCCTACATTCGGCTAGTTTGGAATTACTTGAATCTTTAGAAAAAAATAAATTAAAAGCAAGATAAAAAATATCTCTTTCTTACAAGCACTTTTCCATATTTGTTCAAGCACCTTTGAAAGGCTGCAAGTACCGGTTTTGATTCGTCAGAAAATGTGTCCAAAATGCGTGCAGAAATCGAAAATTTTAAATAAAAATGCTCTTGACCGGGACATCCAGTTACTACAAGATAATATTCATGCTTCGGGAATATTTTTTCGTCACGATGCACTTATTTTACTACCTTGAAAATATCGAGTATCTTTTGTTTTTTAAATGAGCTGCCTACAGGTTTTGTTTTATATATTTACATGTATATGCACGCTTTTTCATAGCTACCTGCGTTTTTTCTAGCGTATACGTTACATATTTAGCACATACTTAAAATAACGCTGACTAAGCCTAGTAAAATGAGTAACGCGTTCGGGATTTGTTTTTTAAATACCTAGTAAACAGGTTTACGTTATGGTTCCAAAGGTACTTCAAATAATTACTGCAATTTTTTGTATTTTTTTTTTCTTGAATAATACTCAGATTTTGATGCAATAAATGATCTTTCCAAGGCGCTACACTTATCAACTGCCCGGCGGATGATATCAGGTTTGAAAAAATCGTTGGTTTACGGCCTAAAAGCTTCGTAGGACTTCTGCTCTACCAGGATCCCTATCACAGGCCGGCAACTTTGCAATGTCTCTCAAAATGCGCCTCGATTGAAGATTGTACCGGGTTTCTATTGGACTATAAAGGTTCGGCGTGTTACTGGTACAGGAACGAGATCGATTCTTACGACGAATCGGACAATATTATCGATGGAGATGTGTCTTGGTTCATCAAAACTTGTCTAAAGGGTGATTATAGTTGAAAAGGTAAAGATGAAGATGTTTTGGATGTGCTTTTGCCAAATGGAAAGCAATAGAAAAAAAGAAAAAAACCGATCATCCTTGTTAAATTTCAACTTCTTTTAACAACATTTTCGTCTTTATCTTCTATTCAACATAGATAATCCCTTCCTGATTTAGTTATACACGCTTTTAGTCGAAGACTGCACTAAACAATGGGTCTTCGAGCGCTCCCCAGGTGCCACTCTAATAGGCAACGACGTCAGAGCACTGCCGTATGTCGTAACGCGTCAGGAATGCCAGCAGACCTGCTTGGAAGAGACCGAATTCGATTGTAGATCGGCAAAATTCACCATCGGCCATCGGAACGGCAGCGACGTCGTCGGACGATGCGTCTTAAGCGATACGGACAGGCATCTTACGCCCAATTCGTTCAGAGTTTCGAGGTCGGACGAAGAATACTTCGACAATCAGTGTTCGGAGGGTAAATTTTAATGGAAAGTTGCGAATTTTATTTATCCGAGATTTCTTCGAAGCAGCCTTGGATGAAAGTTTCTGCCCGTTCGAGGAATACGAGAACATCAGCTTGTCGCATACGGATATCCTGTTTGAGGATAGGTCCAAAGAAGATTGCGAGGTCTTGTGCCAAAGTTACGAAGCATTTAACTGCCGTGGTTATTCGATTTGGCCACATTCGAATAGCGTTGATACCAAATACGCTTGCCTTATTCATAGTGAAGATAGTAAATTGTTAGGGCCGAAGTTATTAGCTGATAAAGAAGGGTCTTTACATTTTGAAAAGGCGCCATGCTTGAATAGTAAGTACGTTGCGTTTACAATGAAAGGAGAAGAGTATTTTGCGAAATTCATGGAATTTTTTCCATAATCACAGTAACATAATCCAATCGCGGCATTATTGGTCTACACATGCCAAAATAATGGTATTTTTAGTAAGAAATAGATCATCCTGAAGACCTACAGTAGATGCACTGCCGAAACGTTAATATTATATTGAATTTACACCTTTTATTGTGAACGCATGGATCAAGTAAACTTCATTAAAAGGTACAGACTCTCCGGACCTGTACTTTTTTCTGAAGTTGAAACAATCTAGAAATCTAAAATTCTTATCTTAGTCAGCGTAACTTGTACCGCCACCGAGATGACCATCAGATACACTCCCAAAGGTAATTTTTATGGTAAGATCTACATGAAAGCCCATTCCGAGAACCCTGCGTGTTACGTCAAGGGTCAAGGCATGGAGACGTTAACGTTGAGGCTAGGCTTGAGAATCAAGCAGTGCGGTATCTTGCAGGCTCTCAGCAATACCAACAGGTATAATTTGGATCACGTTCAAGTGAAGAAATTTAATGGATCTCATTGATGATTTCAGCACACTCTTTCACTCCACCATGATCCTTCAGTACAACAATTTAGTTCAAACTCAAGCCGACAGGGTTATAAGAGTCGGTTGCATCTACGGAAACATCACAAACGTTGTCGTCGGAACTGGCGTTAATTTTACGAAGTATGATCTTGTTTGTTCAGAGAAATTATTTGCATTTGTAAAACGATCTTTATATTTAGCGAGCTTCCAAATAACGGAGCCACAATTGTCAATTCGACAACGGACATGCCGATGGTAATAATGAAAATCCTGGACTTCTATACCCATGAAGAGGTAAGCGAAACTCAAATAGGACAGGAGCTTGAGTTGGTCATCGAGGTTAATGCTCAAAACGGTAGTTTTAAAGACTAGAATTCGTATTAGAGATTAAAGGTCTTCGAATTTTAGATAGCTTCGATATATCAGCCGGTCATCTTGTTGCTATGACTCCTAACTCTGAAGATTCCATCCTCCTCCTAGATGATCGAGGTTGCCCGACGAATTTGAACGTTTTTCCAGGTTTAGTGAAGACGGAAGATGGTACCGTGAAAAGATTAGTTGGTACATTTCAAGCGTTTAAATTTTCTTCGTCTCCAATTATTAGATTCAGCGTAATGGTGATGTTTTGTCAAAATGAATGCCCAATTGTTAGTAGTACCCAATTGTTTATTTAATTTTTCTGAATTAGCAGGACATTTTTTATATTTTTGTGATTTGAAACTTCCAGGCAGATTGTGGTAATTACGCTAGTAACAGGGTCAAGAGGGATGCCCCTGTGGCGAACGCTACTAACGGCACCGAGGTAAAAAATGTGCAAAAGCGCTACTTCGACAAGTTTGGCAGAGAGATTTTACGCGAGCTTCCTTTGGAATTCATTATTATGGTTCGAAATCCCAAAGAAAGCACCTCGGATAAGCTGATTTTTGGTGAGAGCAATAGAATCTTGATAGCAGATTATGGTAAGTGTATGGAAGAGGTGCGCTAGAACCGTATTCAGCATCTCCCAAATACTTACTTGATGAGTATATTTGATATTAGATTTTTTTTTGAAATGCATAAAAGATGAAGAATAGTATTCTTGAAAATTCAATGAAAACAGATTTGTTTTTCCTTCGTTTTGTAAACTTAGTCTAGTCAAAATAATTTCAGAAGAAAATTCTTTGAAATAATGATAAAAATTATTATACAAAGTGTCTCCGGATGGTCGTAAACTTCTTGTTTTTTGTTCTTTTTTATCATATTTGTGATTTTGTTTATTTTGAGATGTTGAAACGTACAGGGCGTTGTAAAAATTAAAAAAAAAGTGAAATTCTTAAGCAAACTACATTTTTGTTTAATAACATTAAAAAAGCTAATGAAAAACTGAATTCTTAGTAAAACAGTATTCTTCAATGCACAACTTTCTGCAGATAATATGGAATAATTAACACTTCTTTAAGTGAGTTTAATGATGATGTAGGTAAGGGTACCCTATCCATACCCAACCCTATTTTTACCAATACAGATTTCTGTTATATCGACCGTTTAAAAAAATTAAAAATTAATTGATAAAAAAGAAACATAATTTACAAGGTTACATAAAAATAATGAAATTATAGAAAAATATCATCTTAAATAATGGCAAGAAAATGTTGTAGAGTTATTTGTAATAATTTAATGAGAATTAACTGTTTGTAAATTTTAATCATAGATGGCGCCACCAGCAAATTTAAACCAATTGAATTTGAATATTCCAAACATAACCTATGAATAAAAAAAATCTGTAAATGCAATAAATAAACACAAATAGGATCTATTTACCCTCCTTTATAATATAAAATCGAATTAATTTATCTATGTTCGCAGATATCAACAACCAGAAGGTTTGTGTCGATTATTCCTTATTCATCGCATTCATTGTCCTATGGGTATTCATACTAGTAGTACTAGTAGTTTCGTCTCTAGTTATTGTACGTAGGTACAAGAAACATTACAAAAATCTATGCATCCGACAATCCATGGAAGAGTTAAATAAGAATTTCGGACTTGGCTACAGCAATTTGGAAAATCGCAGGGTACATTTTGCGAACGGTTCGGAGCTGAGTTGATCTTATTTGTGCATTGAAAATGTTGCTTTGTGATATTTAAATATATCATAGTACTTACGTGTCTTTTATATCATATGTAATTTTTAATAAAAATAGTTACGATAATTCGAGAGCATTTCTTTTATTTCCGATAACTTTATATACAGCACCGATTTAAATAAACTGCAAACTATATCCTATAATCTTATGAAAGTGGCTAAAATGATTAGGATAAACGTTCACTGTTATGTTACATTTCGTCCATCGTTTAATTGATTGGTGCTCTTTAATTCTTTCGTAAAGTCTATTTGCTGTTGTAGCGCGTATAAATTCTCAGCTTTACGTCGTTGTTGTCTCTGTACATCACGTATGACTCCATCGTGCAATTTCTCCCTATAACACTTGTATTGAAACAACATTCTTGCTTAGCGGATACAATATAATTACCTATCTAATTGTTGCTTATAATGTACGTAGCCAATTATACTTGCTGATGTTATGCATGCTAATCCTAATGTAATTTTTGATGTTAAAGACATCTTAACCTCACAATTTGGAAAAAAGGTAAATATAGGTTATGTGGCTAACTTCACGTTTATTTACATGCTAGAAAAGGGAAGCTTTCACCTTAGTCGATTACCTTCAATGTGAAGGCCATATTAAAGGATTAATAATTCAAACCAGATTCAAACGTATCCAGCATTTAAATGTGAGCCTCTCTACTTAGAAAATTAATGATTACCGATAATAACCCGCTGTGTTGTTGTGAATATTTTGATCTCCATGACGAACGTAACCATATCCTAGCATGCTGTTGTAATTGTCAGGATTTCGACGAAGGTTTTGATAGGTAAGCAATCTCTTTCGTATCTTCTCTATTTATTTGAATAAAATTTAACTTCGAATTCGCCGAAATTCGCCTCCAAAATTAATTTCAGAGCGAATCAAAACATTGCGAAGGGCGTGAAGGTAGGCAACTTAATTTACAATGTTGGTATTGGGAAATGGGCGAGTCCCCGTTGATTTTTAAGAATTTATTTATTTGTAGAATTATCTTTTTGATTTTAAACGCGTATTTTGCAAATAATAAAATTAATATTTTTGTTTTACTTGTTTCTTTAAATTCGTGTACTTCAATAAATGTACATTAAACTAAGAAAGTAACGGGATCTTAAAAAAAAAAAAAAAGCAACGGAATAAGAAAGAATCCGGACAAACTAACTTTATTTAATTTCTCTTACAGTTTCATAGGCGGACGAGGCATTCCACGTCACAATCAAACAGGTTTCATGGGCACCCTTTACGACAGACTGCGGATTCCCTGGAAAGGCGGCGCTAAGCGCATTTCCATAGAAGTCTCTATTTCTCTAGTGTTAATACCATTTTTTTTGTTGGTCGCCTGCTTAAGCCCGATATGGACGGCCATCTCGGGGGTCGCCATGGTAATTTTTCTGTCCTACATAAAGCTTAGGGTGTCCAAATCGTATCCGAGAATGAAATTCTTCTTCGCTTGGATGAATATCTCTTTCGCGGTGTTGTATTTCATTTTCGAGTTCGTGGTCATCCCATTCTTGGAGATCTTGTGGGAAGAGAATATCGCCTTGACGGCGATGATGGCTATTGCTTTGTTTTGCTTTTGGAATGCGAAGAAGCGGAAACCAATAGACGGTTTGAGTAGGAATTGTTCGTATTGCATGACGCAGGTGCCTAATGACAGTAAACATTACGATTGGTACGTGTTACTGTTATTTTGGCGCCTGTTGCGATGTATTCTATTAAATTTTCTAGGTTGCATTGTTGCGTCGGTCAACGCAACGCTGGATATTATCTATCGGGACTTTTAGCGACGATTGTGGCCTTGTTGTATGGTTGCGATCTCACCTTAACCACGGTATGCCATCCATTCACGTGGGTTTACGCTCTTTTACTTCCAGATGACTGCACTGAAGCCTACGATCTCTTTGAGTAAGTCCATGCGATGTCACACCCACCAATTTACGTGAATCATCAATTTTCTTTATAGATTAAGTCTTGCCTTTGTCTCTGGAATCTACAGTTTAGGTATAGCGATCTTTCTGATTGTTCTTTTCATCTATCAAGGGATTGTAAGCTGGTGCAATTTGTGTCGTAGCCCTTTTGACTATAAGAAATTCAACGACAATTTTATAGCGTAATCTGTGATTGATATGCGGTGTTTTTGGGTGATTTCCCGATGAAAGCGATAAAAAATCACAAAAAATCGTGACTGTTGGTTAACTCAGCTATAAGTGTATATTGTGAATGGTTTTTTAATCTGTGTATAAATGATTTATATATTGATATTATATACTTCTATGTATGAAATAGTTGGAATTACATATGTAATTGTGTAATACTGTTTGTTTTTCATTTGTTTCATCCTCTTGTGAGTAGCAATAATTTAGTCTTCCACGGCCTCTGGGATGGTTTACATTCTGAATTACCGTGATCAATTGCTTCCGACTCAGTTTGGCCTCTGGCGTGGTTTACACGTTCAGTTACCGTACCACCTTTCCCTCTCCTGAAGAAGCCCATACGATTGTGGACGAAACGTCGAGTTTTCGATTAACCATGTGACACGGTTCGAACCCGGAATACGTTTAGTTTTAGATCTCGATGCAGTTCCTTTAAATCGAATATTAGGAAGTTTCTTTGAAACTGTTTTTAACAGGTTTACAGTGTCGATTCTACAATTCCAGAAGATTAGAACATCCCGTATAGGTTTCATTCAGTATTATAGATTACGAGGATTAAATTAAATAATTTTATTATTCGAATACAAACATGCAGTTTATGCGAACATATTTAAGAAGGTACGTTATGGTACGCCTTCCCACCTGCAACGAGAGCATGGAATGGTCCACAAATTCTTGAGGTATGTAGGTACATAGGTTTGATATCTACCAAGAAATCCGATGATTTCTTTTTATTTTCGGTACGTTTCAAAAATCTCCTCATACCCTGCGAGCGTAAAAATACTTAATGGACTTTAAAGATGTAACATTTCTTACTTACTAGTGTACAATCAATCAAAAACAGCACTATTATTATCCACTTAAAATTCATTTTCTCTGCTTTTCGATTCAACTGACGATGTGAATCATATAGAAAAGGAAGATTATCCCTTATTCAATTTCACAACAAACATTTGTCAATTATTTTACGAATTACGCGACTTAAAAGTAAATGAAATGGAAAATAAGAAATTTAAATCAATCAATTGCATTTGATAATGAACAATAATTTTCCAGTTAAAGCGTTAATTTTAACATCGCAGTTAACGCATCGTTAACTCATGCAATTATCAAAGTTGAAGCTGAACCAAACGTAACAATTCAATCTAAGTGGATAAATGGATTTTGCTCATAAGTATTGATTCGTTCAACTATTGATCCATCTGAAATTATTGAGTTATACAATTGGTATAAATGTCACTTTCGGGTAATGGTGCAACGCAAATGCCAGAACCTCACCTTTGCATTTCGCCAACGGTTTGGCAAACTAGTGCAAAACTATTCTTTCTGGACCACCTTTTGTATCTTTCGACACTAGTCTGAAAAAAACAAGTGATAAGTTGCGAACTCTTAAAAAAATGAGGATTCCCAAGGTAGGTGCTGTGCGCACAATCTCGCTGATCTCTGCTGTTGCTGTCTTTTGCTCCTCGTTATATATCCTATTTCTGTTCCGCTTTGCTGATCCATAACCGTTCTGCTTTGCTGATCCATAACATGGACAACAACAGCAGTCTTTAGAAATCTTCTGAAGAAGCTGACAGCATGGTCAGCGAAATGTCAAGTAAAATATTAACTACACGACATCACCCGAAAGACATTTCTACTATGGATTACGGTCGTGAAAGCCTACACTCAACTCCAGTTAACCTGCTAGGAAAGGTTTCATTAAGGTACATAGTCTCGAATAATGTTTGCAAAATAGGGAGATGTGCCATTCTGGTTAAAGATGAGGGAGCTAACAATTTTATCAACCATTAATTGTTACCTATTATTAGCACTACATTGCAGATAAGTGGCGCACCCAGGAGGCCGTAAGACGATCAAAAAAAAATCTCGAATATTGTCAATTTACTTTTCTTCCTCACATCTTAACTACATAAATAAATAAAAGTCACCTGTTTTGGGGAAATCTTCTCAATGTCCTTTTTAGGGCAGCGTTCGTCATTATAATGTACGGCCCCCGCCAATAATTTATAATCAAATAACAGATTGTTTAGCTTTTATTGTTAAACATACGCAATTCTTTTATATCAAAAGCTACAAGTAGTAGATTAATTTTTTAATTTAAAGCTAAAAATACCTGTAATGGAGACGTACCTCATTTGAGAATTGACGCCGATCCATTCATAAGCGATTCAACACCCCTCCTCTCCCCATTGATGGCCGCAGAAATGTTCTTAGAAAAAATACGCGTTTTGCATAATCTCCCCCACCCCAGAAACGCATCCCTCATTGTCGAGTTGCTGTGGGGGCGGTTTTCGCCCATCGGTAAAGGTGGGGGATGACAACTGCACCGAATAAGGTTGAAATAAGGTTCGTCGTCGTCCATTTACCGCCGCGACGTTGGTTAGCGAAGAGACAGCGTCGTCGATTTCGCTTTTTCTCAGGTAAGTCGTGAACTTTCACTAAAAAAAAAAGATGCTGTGTTATTGTACATTTTGCCACGTTCTAAGTTCTTATTAATATTTTTCTTTTTTGTTTCTTATGTGTTATTTGGTTATTCTGGTTACCGTAGAAGTAGATCTAATTTTTTTGTTTTAAACGGAGAAGGATGTTTAAATTTTTTCTTCTTTTCCAAGATTGTGGTACGCTGAGGGGATCGGGTGTTCGGTTTCAAAGATAAATTTTTGCTTTAAAAGTGCACGTTTTTTGTTTTGTTGAAATTAATATTTATTATTATTTCTCTTTGTCAGTAAAGAATTGCATTGTTAGAGTATTTGTAGATTTTTTTTAATCCTCTCCTTTTATTATTGTTGAAAAATATTTAAACTAAAATAATTTTTTTCTTTTGTCAAAATAATTTTTATCTTTTTAAAACCCTTTTATATTAACCCTTTCGAGCCTATTGGGACATATGTAACCCAACAGTTTTTTCTCTATGCAAAACATGTTTCACTCCTTTCCATTTAAAATGATATACTACATTTGATTTTTTTTCAATAAAGTTGCATTTCGACGACTAATGGGTTATATTTTTCCCACTAAAAAAGTCTGACTGGGATATATATGTCCCATACAAAATGGCGGACTTTTTTTTCGAATAACATTTTAAGGTGTTTATTTCACTTACCTTCATCTTGTTGTTGTTTAAAAAAATTACAATCTAATCAGGATTTAATAATAAAAAATCCGGCTCGAAAGGGTTAAACCAACTTCTTTTTTTTTTTCTTAAAAGAAAAAAATGTGTTTCTTAAATTAGAACTTAACCTTGTTTTTATCTGCCCAAATTGACATTTTTATATTTCAAACAAAAACAATAGTTTTAAAAGTGTGTTTCATGTGCTTCTTGATCGAATAAATCGATCTTTTCTAAAATGGCCACAATTTCACATTGATTTTTTCTAGAATGTTAGCTTGTTGGTTGCTGATCGCGGTCATATCCTTATCGAACGCCCTGTTGTATAATACGGTAACGGCGAGGGATGCATGGGAGAAGCCAGGATGCCACAAAGTAGGTTAGTATTGCCGTGTATGTTTACAAAACGCTATACCGAAAAATCTCAACAAATTTTTAAAAATTTTGTTGGAATTGTACTTCGCTTAACCATTAATATACTTTTTTAAATTTCTAATATTGCAAAACAAAAAAGAATCAATACCGTTGAAGTTTGCAAGAAACTAAATTATTTTGTTGTTTTCTAAAAATTTGTTTTTGTTATGTTTTACAACTCTCAATTAAAAATTATTATCATTTGTTTCCATAGCAACCTAAATTACTTTAGGTCCTTATAATTTATTATTTTTCATAACCGATTTTATTCTAAATTCCAAAATCTTCCATAAAAAATTATAACACGCAGTACTCCAATGAAGAAATCGTTATTTTGCCAATAAACTCAAAAACACGACGACGTTCAATTGTTTTCCTGATTACACCACTGTAATTGTCGGAAAAAATGCTGCTGCTAATTTAGATCATCCTGTATAAGATGTTGGCATCATTTCATTACATTAATAACGTATAACCTAGATATTAGAATTCCAAATTCCAAAGTAAATTTGCACCGGGACGACACGTACAACTTCCTGAATATTAAAATCCGGGCAGGCATTCTCATTTTTTTTTTCAACGTTGTTGATGTTTAACGTGTGATCGTCTTTTTTTTTTCCATGTCCATCAAGGTCACACGCGGAAGATTAGCATACCGGATTGCGTGGAGTTCCCTATGACGACGAATGCGTGCCGCGGTTACTGCGATAGCTGGGCAGTCCCGTCGGGACCGAAAACCAGTCCGACCCAACCGGTAACATCCATCGGACAATGCTGTAACATCATGGAGACCGAACCACTGGAGGCGAGGGTGTTGTGCATCGATGGATTTCGCACCCTGGAGTTCCGTTCGGCTACCAGATGTTCCTGTTACTACTGTAAGAAGGATTAGACAAACCGGTTGGAAGAGATGGGAAATGCGGTCGATTGCGTTTTGTTATTTGTATTGGGATTGGTGGCGATTATTTTTGGATATTTTCTTTTTTTATCCGTTTAATTTGTTGTTTTAATTCGACGCCAACGTTAAAAATTTACTTCAAATAAACGAAGCAGTATTATCATCATTGTAAATTATATAATTTTCCTCGATTCATTTTCTCGAAAAGATGCCGTTTGGTTTTTTCTTCTAGTTAAGTAAGCTTTGATTCAAAGAAAAGATGTTCCTGTTATGTTTTCTATTTAAAATTATTTTTAAGATGTAAAATAAATATTTCACTATACAAAGAACATGTTTGTAAATATTATACTGACTGATTAAATTATATATAAATATATGATATATTATAAGTATATATTTGTGTCTATATGTGATAAATAAATTGTTCATTTTTAAAATGGTATTTCGTTTGAATACTTTTTAAATTCCTACCGTTCGTTTGTTGAGTTTACCGGTTGTAAAGTACACTCCCCGACAAAAACTTAGACGCGGAAAGATGTTTTACGGGTTTTAAGGGTTACAACATTTCTTTGAGAAACTAGCAAGATATCTAATGAAGTTTTTATTCGTAAAAGTAAAATAAACTTAAAAATATCTCCTCCGGTAATATATGAACTAAATAATAAATTATTACTTCGATGTTTAAACAATTTCTGCGACAAAAATTTAGACGCTCTGTTGCAAACGTAAAACAAAAATCAACAAATGAGTGATCAGTAATGCGTAGATCCTCCATTGTTCTTAATCACTTCCAATAGTCTTTTGTTAATAGATTTATATAAATTTAACGCATAATTTTGAGGGATATTCTGCCATTCAGTCGCTATTGAAGTTTTCAATTCCTGGACCGTGAAATATTGACGGCCTCCGCCATAAACGTGACGTGCCAATTCACCCCGCATGTTTTCAATAATGTTTAAGTCTGGCGACCGTGCCGGCCACTGTAATCTTTTTCTCTTTAAACCATTCAGTAATGGTTTTTGCTTTATGAATTGGCGCGTTATCTTGTTGAAAAACAAAATTGCGCCCGGCCCATTGGTTTCCAAAATGTGGAAGATTGTCACGCAATAAGTCTTTATACGTCACAGATGTCATTTCGTTTGTGCAAAACACTATCCCACTTTTATCGCGGAATCCAATCGCTGCCCATATCATCACAGATCCACCCCCCAATTGTCTGACCATTTTCACTTTTGGTTCCTTTCTCAGATCATGATAATAATGCGAGTACCCATCTGCTCCGTCCAAATTAAAACGTTTCTCATCGGAAAATTTAACTTTTTTCCATTGTTTCTTCCAGGATACGTGTTCTTCAGCAAATCTCAACCTCGCTTCTTTGTGTTTCGCCGAAAGTGGCGGTTTTCTCGACATTTTCTTCCGTGATATTACCGGTGACGCCTTTAAAATCCTTTGAACATTACGCACGTGCGTTTGTAGCCCCGCCTGTTCTGCAATAACTCTCGCCAACGCAGAAGAATTGGATGCACACCGCAATATCATGCGTTTATCCCGCTCACTTGCAGCTTTCGGTCGCCCCTGGCCTTTTGATTTGCCGTAATTTTCCGGATCTTTTAGGAAATTTCTAACGGAATGATCGTTTCTTCGTAACCGACGAGCAATTTCCTTCTTACTAACACCGTCCTGGTGCCAGTTTAGAACTTTACCCCTTTCTATCAAGGATAATTGCTTTTTTCTACCCACATTGCAAACACTTTATAAAATATAATTTCTCGCGGTGAAATGTGTACACTTTACCAGCACAACTACTGCATATAAAGAGAAGTATCAAATTAAAACATTTTTGCTGATATTAATGTAATAAATGCGCAGGGTCTAAATTTTTGTCGCATTTAAAATTCCTATTTTGATCTGGGAAAATCTCAATTACCCCTCATAAATGAAAACGATTGCGAAAACATTCCCTATATGTTGGGAAGACTACGATGTTGTTCGGAAGAAGAAAAAAAAATGTTTCCGTGGTTAGGGATGACTTATGTATTAGGATTATAACGTGTGAGCTGTGTGGGAAACCTGTGTCTGCTTAAGCAGTTGTACAGCCAAAAGAAATGTTTAACACTCGAATTGGGAGGTTTGACTCCTTGGTCTTCTCACATTTTAACTCTTTTGATAATGTTTATGATCCACGTTTGGACAGAGTAAACTGCCAATAGGGTTCAGAGACCCCGAAACAGTTAAATTCCGGTGGCTTAACATGAGTTCTAGACGTAAACTGCACACTTTTTGTCTTTACCTACCGTTTACCTTCACCTTAAAAACCCCATAATATATAGCGTTATTCCAGAAAATTAACACATCCTCGAAACAGTTGTTCCGGATTATTTAATTAAACATGTGTGGTGCGGAGTGTGCTAATACTACCCCGCAGTCCTTGCTATCATTAATGGAACAATCGAATTAACGCAAGAGAGAGATACAAAGGAAAAAGGTTCATTTACGTAGACGAACGCTTCCACATTAATAAATTAAATTAAGTAATTAACACCATTAACAACGAAATTACCGCAATACTGACGTATCTGCATATAATTTCGAACATTCCGTATATCGATCGATGCGATTCTATCTGCGGCGGCGGGAACATCCTATTCATATAATAGCAACATACTATAACCATTTAATTTGGAGAAAAGCCCCGCTTGGAAAAATACCGACCTTCAACAAGCGCAAATTAACGGTAGGTGGCGATCCTCATCGCCTATAACGCAACCCGCGTAAAACGGTAACAATCGCGAACAAACGGACCGTTTTACGATGCGAACAGTTTCAAATTCGAGCATCTTACTTCTTATATTCGATCCGCTTTGGAACAAGAAAGAGAAAAAAAGTGCGGCATCTAAGTGTATAGAAAAGCGTTAATACGGTCAAGAAAGGATAATTTGATCCTCCAGTTGCGTCTTTGAATTGATTACGGCCCAAGGGACTAGAATTTCTAGCAATTAAAGGAATAATTAGTTCTTTAATGTTCGATTCACTACCGGGTTCTTTTTAATGGTTAACTATACTAAATTCCTTCTTATTACCTAATACTTATTGTTAGTTAATGCGGAATGTTCTTTTAGTGCTGAGTTAATCGGCATCAAAACAAATATTTCGTGTTGGTATTCCTGACTATTGTCAGGTTCACCGGTTCCATAAGAAATTTTCATTTTTAACTCTTTCTAGCTCAAATTATTCTGTTCTGTCCTGCAAGGAATATAAAATATTTTGGATCAAACGTCGTTTTAATTTATTTTTAAATTCTTTCGTTCTTTATAGTTGGCAAGCAGGTTGTAGGTTCTTATCGACTAAATTGTGGGTATTAGCCAACGTGGACGGCGGAATCTTCACGAAAAGCCTTTCGTTGACACGTGTATCATACTCACGTGGAGTTTCAGATGATAGGAAGTAGCTAAAGTTCTTCCTTACAAAGCAAACTCAGTCAAAGATGAAAATGCATGATGCTGTAAATATGCCCTTAGCTGGAAAAGCATTCGCATATTCGTTCTATGCGTTTCTTATGCAAAACTTTTGCAGCTGGAAGATTTTGAGACTGTAGAAAGGATTTCCCCAAAATATCCTACCATATAGGATAAGCGTCAAGTTAAGCATAACTGTTAGATTCAGCTTAAATGAGTGAGGATCTGTGATCAAACCTAAGGGCTTTGCTGCGTTTGGTGATGTCACTACGCTGTTGTATGTGACATCAACCTCATCGCCTCTTTTAAGGGCAAAGGGCATTAGTTTCGTTTTTGCAATATTCAGATGGAGATAATTTTATTCGAATAAATCCTCAATATCGCGAAGGCTACCATCAACTTCCGGCTTGGAATGTTTTCTTTTGTTTGCTACACTGTAAAATTGGAGTCAAAGTCGGTTCTTGGGATAATCTTTGACGAGTTGTAATCCATTCCGAAGAAATCCAGCATCTGCATCTATCCCTGAGGTAAGAATTGCAAATAGGTCCTCTAAAACCCACCTTTTTAAATTTACTCAATTTACTCAGCAGAGTCCGATTTTGAAACATCTTAAAATATACTGGGTAACCTGTTTTTATTGTTTAAAGTAAACTAATTCGAACCCCAATTGGAGAATTTCTGCCAGGGCGACCAATGAACAGTGACCAGTTTTTTCCTTTTTCATGACAGTGGCTATCCAAGAAAAAACCAGCCGCCATCGCTTCTGCCAGCAACACAGAGCCGATTCACTATTTAATTCAATGAGTTTTTGTCCCCGAGTAAGCAATCGCTACAGCCAATACGCGCTTTCTATGACCAAATCTTCAGAATCCGCGCTATCTCTCTATCCTTATTCTGACGGTCGTCGATGACCATTTAGTCAACTTTTTCGATGTTATCGGTAGTGGTGAGAGTTTTTGGTCGTCTCGAACGTCCGTCGTCATCTAAGCTGGTGCAACCACGTTTAAATTCAGCTGCACTGTGGCAAATGAAGGCGCAGAATTCCCGTAAACTGCGTTCATTGCTTTCCTCCAAATGCAAGCATTTAACAATGGGTAGACTTGGAATTTTTTTCATTTTTGCAGATTCACTAACATCGTCTTATTCAAATTCGTACGCGTCAATGTGGTCGATGTTTCTTTGGAAACAAATTGGAAAAAATACGCGATTTATTAATAAAATATGTGACCCCTCAGAAATAGGTTGTGATAAACGATGATTTTTTGCTAATTTTTGCCAAAACACAATGTGAAAGGGCGCATGGCGAAGACATGTTAATCATCAGCTTGTTATAGGCTGAATGTAAAGCTATATTCTTCATCCTGCGTAAATGAGTGCATTGTATGGCTATTATCGCATGTCCGTCCGGTTCAACCTGTCCAGGCTAATTTCGTGTTATCAGTCATCTTTGTATTTAATTTGATTAACCTACATGTTCTATTATCCCGGGTCGTCGGTAATTTACTTCAACAAGCATTCTACCTAAACACATTATAATGTCCGCGATCCCGTATACAGAGAACCTATCCACAGAGAAAAGGTCTTTTTTGTGTGAATGTGGTATGGATAAATTCATTGTACACTATCCGACAAAAACATAGACGCGGTATCGTTTCTATGTACGAAACAAAGTTTATAAACATTATATAAAATGTAAATGAGGGTTATTAATACTTGTTATGTAAATAGTCCATTTATAGATATTTCTGGGTATTTATTGCTTTATGAGGGGTAATTGGGATTTTCCCAGATCAAAATGGGAATTTTAAATGCGACGAAAATTTACACCCTGTGCATTTACTACATTAATATAAGCGAAAATGTTTTAATTTAATACTTCTCTTTATATGCAGCGGTTGTGCTGGTAAAGTGTACACATTTCACCGCGAGAAATTATATTTTATAAAGTGTTTGCAATATGGGTAGAAAAAAGCAATTATCCTTGATAGAAAGGGGTAAAGTTCTAGCCTGGCACCAGGACGGTGTTAGTAAGAAGGAAATTGCTCGTCGGTTACGAAGAAGCGATCATTCCGTTAGAAATTTCCTAAGAGATCCGGAAAATTACGGCAAACCAAAGGCCAGGGGCGACCGAAAGCTGTAAGTGAACGGGACAAACGCATGATATTGCGGTGTGCATCCAATTCTTCTGCGTCGGCGAGAGTTATTGCAGAACAGGCGGGGGTACAAACGCACGTGCGTAATGTTCAAAGGATTTTAAAGACGTCGCCGGTAATATCACGGAAGAAAATATTGAGAAAACCGCCACTTTCGACGAAACACAAAGAAGCGAGGTTGAGATTTGCTGAAGAACACATATCCCGGAAGAAACAATAGGAAAAAGTTATATTTTCCGATGAGAAACGTTTTAATTTGAACGGGCCGGATGGATACTCGCATTATTATCATGATCTGAGAAAGGAACCGAAAGTGAAAATGGTCAGACAATTGGGGGGTGGATCTGTGATGATATGGGCAGCGATTGGATTCCGCGATAAAAGTGGGATAGCGTTTTGCACCAACAAGATGACATCTGTGACGTATAAAGACTTATTGCGTGACAATCTTATACGTTTTGGAAACCAATGGGCCGGGCGCAATTTTGTTTTTCAGCAGGATAACGCGCCAATTCATAAAGCAAAAACCATTACTGAATGGTTTAAAGAGAAAAAGATTAAAACTTTACAGTGGCCGGCACGGTCACCAGACTTAAACATTATTGAAAACATGTGGGGTGAATTGGCACGTCGCGTTTATGGCGGAGGCCGTCAATATTTCACGGTACAGGAACTGAAAACTTCAATAGTGACTGAATGGCAGAATATCCCTCAAAATTATGTGTTAAATTTATATAAATCTATTAATAACAGACTATTGGAGGTGATTAAGAACAATGGAGGATCTACGCATTACTGATCACTCATTTGTTGATTTTTGTTTTACATTTGCACAGAGCGTCTAAATTTTTGTCGCAGAAATTGTTTAAACATCGAAGTAATAATTTATTATTTAGTTCATATATTGCCGGAGGAGATATTTTTAAGTTTATTTTACTTTTACGAATAAAAACTGAATTAGGTATCTTGCAAGTTTCGCAAAGAAATGTTGTAACCCTTGAAACCCTTAAAAATCTTACCGCGTCTAAGTTTTTGTCGGGGAGTGTATTTATTTATTTGGCATTCCTACAACAACGGGACGAACCCAAAAACATTGTAACATAAATAACAAATAAAATAAGAATGTAGATACACACGCGCACGATTACACAAATCATATAAAAACATAATAAAACATATCAAGAGGGTCTCGGATACCGAACATCCAGAATAAAGATCTATAAATCGATTGTTGCAATGTTTTACAACAATTGCAATTGCAGAAATAACTAACTAATTCGTAGTTTTTCTCGTAATTTAATGCCATTATACGGCCAGCTTTACACCTCCGCGATGTGTTTGCATGCAATTATAACGCGGAACCGCCTCCATATTACTGTGTCGCACGCATTTGGCTAATTAGACAAGTTTTTATATCGTGTTTCACCGTAGCTAATCACTTCCATTGAACTTGTACGTCTCATATAGTTAAGGCCCTTGCATGCTCTATATTCGAATGATAAATTGCGCAAGGATTCAACGTTCCTAACAGGTGCCTAGCAGAGGTCTCCAAAGATCAATTTATCTGTTAGATTTCATGCTTTTAGAAAAAAAAATAATACTGGAAAAGCTCACCAAATGGTACTAGATTACCATCGAATTAAACTTAGGTAGATAGCAGAGGCTGTGGGCACAAATTAGTTCAACTTCAGTGTTCAAAGAGTATTTGATTAAATATTTAATAATGACACCTCGTGGACAATCAGCACTAACAAGCGAAGGTTCTAAGGTGGCACTCACCTATCGGATTGAAACGTGGCGGATTTGTAGGACCTAGCGGGTGCTGTAAATCTGTACAATCTGTAGCGTCTACACATAATTATACCAATCCTCCCTGTAATATCAGCTGCAGTGCGTTCAAGGAGACTGGAGGCAGGTTTATTCCAAAATCGCATCTCGACTTATAATTTTCAGCAATGCCTTACAGACGCACTTTTTCCTATTAAAATGTCGTTGAAATTTAATTCGTTAAAACATTGTTTCAGCTTCATTCTAGCTGCAAGGCATCTTCCGTCAATGGAACAATTATCCAACTTTTAGCTGAACTGGACAGTTCGAAATTAAGCAACAATTCCTCCGATTTTCCGACGCTCGCGCTTAATTCTAATTAGATAAAGCCTTTTCCCGCGCGAATGGTCGCGTAGTTCCTGCGAAAAATAGCATTTTGCCTACGGTGTAAACATACGCAATCTGTAAATTCAATAAACCACCGCATCTCTGCAAATAATTAAGCGGATTCGATAATTGCACGCAGATCATTTAGATTTTTAGCTTAGAAGCTTTTACATATGTAACTTATTGTTTTTATGGCTTTGAGCTATTTTCATTCTTTGAGGGCGTTTTAATTTGAGTTAAACATTTAGAATTTGGGGTCAAATTGGGTTGTATCAACGGATACTTTAATTTTATGGCTATTGATGTTCGCTCTGACACATTTGTCAAAGCTGGTGGTCAAATTTTTTTGCCTGATTTATGCGTAATTACAATTGTAAAGATTGATGCCTGTCGTGAACGAAAATGAAATTGCTTTCGGTAAAATTATTGAATTCGCGTATGGATTTGGGTTAAAATTGCGACATATACTGCTCTTTGGAAGGTATTTAAAATATAATATTATCATCGAGGGGGCTATGCTTTTTAAATTATTTTTTATACATAAAAAATTGGTTGTTGTTTACGACTAACGTGGTAGGTTAATAATAATAAAAGTAGCGGAATAAAAACATATTTCGTATGAATTTAATAAATAATTGCGAAGCATGCGTGGAATCACCTCGATATTGAACCCAAGGGGTACGGAAAGGGCATAACTTTGGAGCGAACCAAAAAGTCAGCCAGCCAACGTTGATGAATGCTACTTTTGTGCCATAAATGTGAAAGCTCAAAAAGCGTAGTTGGATATATTCTAATTTAAAGTCAGCCAGCCCATCAATATCACACAATAAAAACTATATAGCGTATAACCGTTCCCTGTTGCGATGATAACGTTGAAATTTTAGAAATTGAAGGTACAAGTAGCAACAGCAGTGAACGTGAGCTGTGAGAAGAAGTTCAGCATCCCAAAGGATTCTCTCGAAGTGAACCTTAATGATCTGATTCGCGATTTAAATTTAGAAAAATATCAGCTGAACATCTTGCATGAAGACTTAAAGACAACAATTGGCTTCAGCTAAGGGTCACCGTAACATCTTATCGAAATAGTTCCCGAACGTTTTTCCTTACTTAGTATTGAAGAAAACGATCTTGTGTAACAATGTATCACTTTTACGACGGGTGGACCTATCATAAGATCATGCAGAAAATTTGTACCTTTTGATAAAAAGCCCGAAAAGAAGTTAAACGTATTTATTATTACATTGGCATCGTTTGCTATAAGTCACTCGAGAAATATCAAATTTCTTTTAGAAAAAAAAAATCGTTTGTACAGCATTTATGACCGATTTGTGCGGGTTTGAAGATGCTAAACTTTACTGGGTCCGTAAATTGGACACGCTACTGGACAACATCCTTGTTTGCTGCGTTTATGGAATAGTTGTTCAAAAGATGAACACTAGCGCAGAATTGTTTGGTCACTGAACTATTGATGGACAGAAACAAAATCATTGTTTCAGTTCTTTGTATTAAGCTTGAATTCATGAAACAATTCGTCAAGTCCTTCGATAAAAATAAGTGAAAAAAAAAATTATTGAAGTTTCGACGGCCCCCAAATTCGTACCATGATGAACGATAACAATTTTGCAAACCACACGACAGAACCTGGCTTTCCTGGGCAAGTTTTGTATGAATGGCGAAACATTTTTTAGGAACTGGGAGCAAATTTCCCGACAACCTCGGCGACTACACTGAAGAACAAGAAAGACGGTTCCACCAAGATATTGGAAAGGCAAAACCAATGTTGGTGACATCGCTACATGATCTGATGATGACTATTACTGGACTTTACGAACAGAGCCACGTGACAAATTAGTTTCCTGCGATGGACTTGCTCGGCTACCTTCCTCACATTCATAATAGTTTTAGCAGTTTTTTTCTTGAGTTTCACGAAATTTGGTAACGCAGCAAACAATTCGTCGATATAGATTAAATTCTCATCCTCTTACTTCCGTCTGTTACGAAATAAATGTTTTTCCACGATCCAAATTGTGACGGCGAAAAAAAGCGAAATATAGGACAATTACAAATCAACTTCCGCTAGATCTAACATCAACACGAACAACGTACTCGCCAGTCCTGTTGAATATTCCGTAATTCATTTAAACTTTTTCAATTTTTCCACGATTCTAACATGCAAATGGACCAGCACCTTATTCTTAGAACCACCTTGCAGGCAGACGCATACAGCTACTAGCTACCACCTACCGTACGCCTTTTCATAGGTAGTTCCCTCGGTTTAATAGACGACCTCGCCGATTACGATTATCTCCAGACAATTTTCTTCGCATAAAGTTTTTCTTGTTCTGCACGGCGTTCAAATTACGGATTCATAATTTGGATGGAGACAACGGCGTCGATGTAAATTTTATTAGATCGTTATATCATTTACGTAAATCTTACGGACGGATCGTCTTACATCGTCACGGCACTTATTTTCCGATCTATTTTTAATTTTTAAGAGGTGGGGGATACGACGATACCGTTTTCTTTTTTTTTTTCGATCTGAAGATGAAAATGAGAAAAATGGAAAATTGTTTTTAGGGAATTTAAATTATGAATTGAATTGTTTAGGAGTGCTAATTGGGGTTCGTTTATAATGGACGATGATGAAAAAGAGAGATTCCACCGAGAGGAAAAAACAATATGTAAATCTTTATTTTTTTTCAAGAAATGCAAACGCGATGGACCTAAAAAGAGAGCGTGTGGACAGGAATAGTTGGCAATTATATTGTTAGAAGATCTTTTATCACACGCGCCGAGATTTAGAGTGACCGATAACTAGAATATTTCAAGCTTCTAATGAAATTAGCGCCAGGCAGCTGCCAAATGTAAAAAAGACATTTCATGATAGACTGGGTCATGGGTTAGCAGCTTCTGGCCAACCGCTGGACGAGCGATCCTCTTAATATCATCTTTGCTTAAGATATAGACGCGATCTGCTTATTACGATCTTTCAACACGTAATTTTATCTAATGAAAATTATACGTTTCTTTTAACCTTGTCTACTGATGATTTACTAAACTTTGTTGTTAATCGTCTTTCTCTTATTGTAGCAATTTTTCTGGCATTGCGGAAAGAGCCAATACTAAATTCATCTAACAAGAGCTCATAAGTAACATGCATAATCTCATAAATTTTCTTTTCTCTAAAGAACATTTCTTCGTAAAAAAAAATCAACCCCCTGTCTCTCTTCCAATTTATTATTAACAAAAATTTACATATTTAATCGAAAAATCCCTCTTAGGCAAATAAAATTAGCGGCGGTACTTGAATATTAAAAAAAAAAGAGGCGAAAACAGGTTTCTGCAAATGCAATTAAGGCGTTGCCTCGTTAATTTTATGCCATTTTTTCGATACGAGCTTTCAATTAAATATTTACAACGGTTGTCCCCAATCCCCCATCCTAAGAGGAGTCGTTGCAGGGACCTGGGCGTAGAAAAAAGGTCCCGCTATCGTCACAGATTGAGTTTTTTTATGTTAAATCGTGTTAATGTAAGTGGAACGGGTGATGTTCGAAGATTCCGAAGGTGGCAGGAGTGGAAATTTGACGTGTTTACGTTGTCGGGGGTGTGAAACGTTTAAGTAAGCGAGTTTGAATTGGCGGAGGTGGAATTTGGAGGAGGTTTTCGTTGTAGGTGAATTGGAACGGTATGTGATTAAGGATTGAATTAGAAAAGGTTAAGAAGAAGGAAGCGTGTTTTGCTATTTGTAACTGAACTAGACGAAATTGAATTTATTTTTTCGATAAACAAGAATATTATTTAATTTCAATAAATAACACAATGGTTTTTTAGATGAGCTTTCCATTCTATGTTGAACATCTTCAATGTAATCTACAGTTTTTTTTTTTGGGTGTTTGAGGTGAATTTCACTAAGCACGGAAGAAGAGGAAGAGGAGGAAGAAGAGGAAGATGAGGAAGAAGAGGAAGATGAGGAAGAAGAGAAAGATGAGGTAGAAGAGGAAGAAGAGAAAGATGAGGTAGAAGGGGAAGAAGAAGAAGAAGAGGAAGAAGAGAAAGATGAGGTAGAAGAGGAAGAAGAGGAAGATGAGGAAGAAGAAGAAGAAGAGGAAAGAGAGGAAGAAGAGGAACAAGAACAAGAAGAGGAAGAGGAAGAAGAGGAAGAAGAGAAAGAATGGAAAGAAGAGTAAGAGGAGGAAAAATAAATTCTTTCGATTACATCCTCATACCATTGTTCCTCCTTCTCTTCCATATTGCTTTCAAAAAAATAAACCAATACGACCTCCTCACTTTACAAAATCGTTCAAGAGAAATCTTGAACCATTTTGTAAACATTTCTCTTCATTGTTTTCAGCACATATAAGCAACATTTTACTTACTATTTTACATAACTACATCGAGATCGACATTATTTTTCATTACGTTAAGCAAAGAAGACAACAGCAACAACAACAACAAAAAACACGGTGTACTCGCGTGCGTTATTTCAGGCTTAATTACTGGATTGCCGATGCGACCAGCGAGCGGGGTGTGTTTCCCTCACGTCTTCGGGGAAATCCGCACTAAAATGCACCGTCACATTCCTAGATTTTCGCGGTCATCGTTTCGAACGCTTAGGGCGCACGGCGAGCGTGGGAAACTTCGAAAACGCTCGTTCGGAAGGGGATCAAGTCGAATTAGGTTCACTTTGAGTTCCGTGCGATCGAATTTTCCATTTTTACACGGGGTCGCAGGTTTAAGGCGTTAAGAGCGTTAGTTCTTGAGGAAACGGATATGATTTAAAGTCCACTAGTTTGTACGGTTTATATACCTTAGTTCAAGGTTACAATGTTTTATAGATTTTGAGGCAATGAGTTAAAGGAAGAATATTTTAGGAATTCCATCGTGCCACGCTAAAGAAGTATTTTATTAATAATAATGTAGGAGTAATTTCGAGACTAAAAAAACAAAAATTATCTATTTTTTTTTCAATTTTCTGGATCCGTTTCCTTTATATACTTTCATCCCAAATATACTTTCATCCCAAAAACCTCGTCCCGGTCTTTTCAAAATTCTTCAGATCTTGATGGAAATGTTCGACCTAATTTGTCACTCACGCTGCCTCAGTTTTCAGGATAGAAGTTCAAATTCTAGTCAAGGAAGTGTATTTTAAGAGACATATTTGCACCTATCTGTTGGCAATTTCCATCGAGCATTTTTTTCTTTGAAAGAAAATTTTTTTAACTTGCATTGCTTTGAGTATCTGTAGACCTTTTAGTTGATGTTGGAAACCAGCACTGGTTTCATCCAGATTTAATATGTAGTAAGGGCAAAAGACCTACCAAAGATGGCTTTTTTTAGATTCATTTGTCCCAGAAAAAATTTTGTAATTAAAACCTGAAGTCTGTGTCATGTAACAGTACCAGTCGCTTTCAGGATTCATGGGTTCTCGCCACGATATGGGAGCCCCATATTAGAAATACTTTCGGAATAGAGTTATCCCAAAAATCGTGTAAATTCAAAGTGCTAAAAAGCCTAATTAAACATTTTCGGTGACAATTATCTCGTTTAAAACTTGAAGATTTCTTTAATTTTAATCTGAAACGTTTATTTTTACGAGGCGAAAGTTACTGGCTATTTAAAAAGATCCAAGCCATTAATTTCGACTTACCTTTTTGCTACAACACGCTACTCTGTTGTAAAGCCGTATAGGAAGGGAACGAATACAAAAATAAAAGGAAATAACATCGTTTTTTTTTTATTTTCAAGATGGGTTTTATTGACTTATCTTCAAAAAATATAACATGTTTTACATAAATTACATAAATTTAATGATGGAAACAATAACGTACAAAAATATACTCGTTATTATCCAAATAAATAAACACAAAATCGCTTAAAAAGATCCACAAAAAAAAGATCTACAAACAAACGAAAATACCAACAAAATCGAACGAAAAATTAGCCTTATTTACTTATGCAACCCGAAACCGATTAAGTCCGGATGAGATCTATGCGATCTATAGGTCAATCCTTCGCAACTCGTATCGGAAGAGGAACACAGTTGGCACTGACAACCAGCGGCTTCCAGATATTCATATCTAGCCGCCGAAGGATGAGCACCTTCTTCGCAATGGCGTAGGGTAGCTACTGCTCTTGTTCTACCGTAATGCACGCAGACCGGGTGCGAAGATTTCTTGTAAGGGAATCTCCAATCGACTATCTGGAAATTGATAATAATTTTCAGCATAATTTGGATAAACACACAAAAAAATAAGATTATCGCATTTTCAACTGTAAATTCTAACAGCTAAATAATCATTCTTTCACTCAAGAAAACTTGGTTAGATTGATACAATCAGGCACGATCAAGCACTCGAATTAAATTCGCTAAATATTCCACAGAGACCGTGGCGGCGGGGAAATTCACAACAGGTTTTTGCTTTACTTTTTCGTCTAATTTAAATACAAACAACCCAACGACATTAATCAAATATTTCAATAATGGAACAAAAAATGGCTATCCCAGAGAGCAGAGTTGCCAACTTCTTCCACTGTTTCTGCTGTGCCTTGTCTTCAGGAGTGGATTGGTGTATACCACCTTTATCTAATTAATCGACGCTAAAACTCCACCTTATCTCGCTTAATTGCTTCAACAGGGTTTTGGTTCTGAGCGAGCAAATGAAGTCCAAATCTTCAGTCGATATATGACGAACGCGAAATGTCCACGACCTGTTCTATCCCTCTAACTTTAATTTGGCGAACTCTTCCGATGTTATCGGTAGCGGTCGCAGTTTTCAGTTGTTGCGAACGCTCATCATCAACCAAGTTGATACGACCGCCTTTAAATTCAGCCGCTCAAAATTTCACTGGAGCAAACGATGATGTAAAGTTCCTATCAATAGCGCCCTGCTCGGCTTTAATTTGCTCAAGCAAGACTCGATTTTTTCATTTTTACAGAAACACTAAAATCGACAACTAAGCGTCCAGCACGGCTAAAATTATCAAAATTTCGACGTTATTAGCCGAATGTTTCTAACGAGTAACGTCGCCTCCATGTTGAGGCTCGAAACTTTCCAAATATATCCTTGTAGTTGCGATAATTTAACACCTTTACCTACAAAGATAAGGTAGGTTCGGAATTTAATAAAATTCGTCCGACAACTGTATCAATTGCTGCAACGTTGTAAAAAAACTCGAGGTGGGAAGGTACAGAAGTAGGAATTTGAGCAATTGGTGAGATATTCCGTTTCTAAATAGATGAAATGAATCCTTTGGGAAGAACTTAGGGGAGAATGTGAAGTGTTAGGGGAGTTATGTAACATGCGTCGGGTTCGTATTGAATACGTTATAACCTAGCTGGAAAAGAAATAAGGTAACCGTTTTGAAGAATAACGGAGGACCTTGTATAACAATATTCCCAAACAAAATAAATCTAAAAGTCGATGTAACCATACAATATGTCCTCGTTCCCCTTTTTTTCTTCTTTTATAAAGAACCCAATCATCCTAACCACCTGTTAAAGTTCACCATCTCCGAATAAAGAGAATTTGCATAGAATACTCGTACAAATTATGCAATTTGTAATGAGTATTCTAAAACGGAAGGTGGAAAATTCGAACGCCATCGTGTAAAACAACTAATCTTCGCCACTAAAACCTGGAAATTATGAATATTTAAAATGTTAGAGAGGTTCGAAGGATCTTCACCCAGATACCCACATAATATATAGAGTACATCATGTTGTACATGACTATCGTTAAGACCCGAAGGAACAAAAGATATTTGCATTATACTCCGATTCCAATTAAAATTCAAGCATGTATTCCAGGATTTCCAGGTTTAACCTTTTTCGCACGTCACTGTTCTTGTTACGCGCAGATTCTTCCATACCACCCGGATTTTTCTTTTAAACCGGGATGCGGTATGGTAATTGAATGCATTAATTAATGTTTAAATATTATTTAGCTCTAGGGGCTCCCACTGCTGCTACTGAAGAACGAAGAGTTATAAGCTGCGATATAGATTTTGTATCGGTAAAGGGCGTTTCTCCATGGTAGGGAGGAGATTTGATGTTCTTTTTGGAGTGCAAAGGAATAATGGAAATATTCATTTTTGTAAATTTCTCTCTTAGCGGTGGTCGAGAACAAAATTGAAAGGTAGGAAAAGTTGGCTTAATACAGAACAAAACATATTGGATGGTGATCAGAAGTTCTGGTAGGAAGATATTGAGTCAGAAGATGGAGAAAACACCAAGAATTTGAAGAATTCCTTAGTGAACACTGTTGATTGGATAAATCAATACATTGCTAAATTTTCATTCCATATCAACAATTATCTAAGCCTGTTTAACGATTTTCTGTATGGTTCATTAAAATTCCAAAAAGTCTCCTGTCTGCCGTTCTGACGTTGCAGAAGAGTTGTTGCTTAAACCTGTAGGGGCCCAATCAGGGGTGTAACAACCAATGCGTTGCAGTGAGGCCAGAGGAAGCCCGCGCTTACATTTACAAAAGTAGGTCCCAAATGTTTCGCTCAAAAAAGAATTTGACTTGTTCCAACTTCTCCTAGAAATGTTGACGATGTTAAAATTGCCAAATATTTTGGAAAGAGAAAAGACGTTCAAACATCGCTAGAGATAAGGAGCAATCTTGAGGAGCCTTGACGGCTTTTGCTGATGGCCCGTTAAATTCCTTTGTGCGAGTTCATGCAAACATGCGTCCAGATATGGGATGCTGAAGCTTAAAAATAGATCTGAGAATTTCCATTGAACCCTGGCGCTTCGGTAAATAATTTGGTCTGAAGGAGTCTCAAATTTCTTCAATTGGGTTGGAAGAGCCATAGACCAAGCAAGCATTCCGTAGGCTATGTTAGGCTTAGAAAAGAAAACAATTTGTGGCCGGCTTCAGCTCCATAAGGCACATTTGTCCAAGATCAATCTCAGATATTTTTAGTGATGTCTCCACTCAAACTGCTGTTTATTAATGAAGCTTCTTTCTGATAGACTGATTTGCGACGAGTCCTCTGTTAACTGCAGTTGTCAAACCACCTTCGTTTTCCCCGATCTGATATCGTACGGAAAAAGCGGACCCTGAAGGAAGCTTAAGGACTGGCTATCTCAGCTTTGAAAGGAACAACATATGATTACAGCTCGTACCATTTGAGCTACCATAGATCTGGTTATCAATTAGGAAATACCATTCTTTTATCTTTAGGTAAACTTATAATCTCAAAGTTTCCCTTGCCGCTGCGCCACTGTGCCAAATTTGAAATATTAGCTCTAAGCTTTACGAAAAATAGAACCAATTTTGGAGCTTATGTAATTCCACAAATTTTCAATTACAACAATTTCATTTTAAGTGCACCTTGCACTCAAGTATATTGAAATTTAGAGCATTCGTCAATTAGATCGCATTACACAGTATAAAAGTATGTGGTCCGTTCCTTATTTGCGGACGTTAAAAACCGAAGTAGCGACTTGCGACATAAAACAGAAAACTAAGTAGCGACCACCCTTTTTTTTTATTTTCTCAACCCGTGCAGTACCATCTTAAAACTAACCGCAGCGAAATTACTCTAACAATAATTGTCACTGCCATATTCCCTAATTAAAAACGGTTCGGAGAGAACGTTGTTTTCGTTTAATTCCTCTTACCGATTCAGCGACGAAGAACCGGGAAAGATCGAAAATTGAATGTAAATACTCCTCCGCTTTTAATTGAGTTCTTTAATATTTAAGTATTGCCGTATGGGTATTTGTCCGGGTTGAGAATATTTACATAATTTCAATCCCGGACTAGAACAATGCAAGTAATTGTCTTCGGATTAGATGGGCTTGTTGAGAACAAGAAGCAAACAAAATAGATCCTTTCTTTGTTGATTATTTACATGTTTTTAATGGGAAAAGGTATGGGTAGTCGATAAGATTATTTAAAGAAATCTCATTTAAAATGGGGCCAAATTTTGGACGTTATATAAGAATCGAACATTTTTTCACGGGACCATTGCCGAACATCTCTCTTCTTTCTTTTCCTATCTTCGTATATTTTGTTTCACCTTCATTGATTTCCAATCCAAATTCTTTAACCGCGATTTCCAGACTATTGATTGTTTTTGTTGTCTTTATTATTTGTTAGTTTTAGGTTTTTCGAATCGAGATTTTACGCCACGCGATCTTTGGATCTTTAGATTTTGGATAAGGGCAATGTTGTTATTCGTCACCACTTCCACCGTGCTTCTTGGATCGTTTTCCGAGGATTCCTGCCGCATTCGTAACCATTTTCATCAATCTCTAACTACAGAATAAGAGGACGAAGTTTCCCCATATTGGAGCTCATCCGGCCAATCTTTGATGCTTTGAGGAGAAAGGCGAATCGAAAGTGGTTATATTTACTAGAAGTAATCTGCTAATTTGATCGATTTTTGATGATAATTAACAATGAATTAATTTTAATGCTGCAGTGGAAATAATGATATATTTCCAACCTGCAGTTATACGCAGAAACGCATTTTTTCACTGCTTCCGGTCGTAAATGCAGGTCTCAACGAGGATTTAAAGAATAAATGAATGACATCAGCCGTTCTCTGAAAGAATTTTGCGCGAAATTTTATCACTGCATAATGCCTGCTTCGCATGGTGAAGTTAGGAGCAAAATGAATGGACGTAATACGTATCAGTGCCTGGAATTTTAATGCATCGGTAATAAATATCTCTCAGTAAAGATTTTATTCGAGGCTTATATTTTACGAACCGTATAGTGGGTGTTTGAGAATATACTTCTAGGTACTTATTAGTTGTATTCATGGCGGTTTGTCCTTAATTCTTTGCTATTTCCTGTAAGTAGCGCATTGTTCTACATGCGAACCTGTAATTCTTATAAAAATCCACAGCTCTAGTTATGACATATTTTTTCCGTTTGTCATAAAATAAACAATTACTAACGACAAACAACAAACTCAAAATAGTGCCTCCATCCCACCACACAATTAAGGCATTAACAACTTAATTTTAGATCATCAGTCGGCTACAATAGGCGGTCAAGTAATTGGAAATTTCCTACCTCGTTTGAATCGCATCTTCCCCAACAAGCCCACACGGAAAGGGTGTCCCAGCATTGGCGTCCGTTAACATCCGACTGGCTCACGTAATACGTATAAATCTTGCGTTGGCATTCTAGTGTTGAGGCGTAGAGCGGTTCTAAGCCCGCGTCAATCACATTCATTTGACAACGACCGACAGCAGCTAAGGCCAGGCAACTCATCCAGAAACCGAACATCCTGTACGGTATAGCGGAGGTAGCGTAAAATCCCTCGCCGTCTGGAGTTTTTCTGTTAAAAAAAAAGAATCAAAAGGGAAATTGCAAATGTACAAATTGAATATGTAATGCTACGAGAAAGAACAGAATATCGGATGATGTGTACATAATTAAGACGCGATTGTGTTTGGAGTAAGTGAGATCCGCATTAGATTAAAACGCTCGGTACAAACGGCGATGATTACGTTCAGGAAGAAGTTCCTTTCGAGATGTTATTGCTTTGCAGCAAGGTGAGGCGTGGAAAAATATGAAAATCGAATAATACGTTTTTGAAAGGATGTGAAATGTTAGCAAAGGTTACTAGTTAATTGGATTGCTAGCTTCTTTTTTTCCAAGGTGCGCTTTTAATGGAATGGACTGTCACACTGTTAATATGAGGGATACCTTTTAAGTTTTTCCAAGAACAATGAAACATGGTTTTTGAAGGGTTTAACAGATTCTTGAGGTGATAAAAATCGCTGTCCATACTTTATTTGGCAAACAA